>JAOTQY010000015.1:17187459-17202347 GCA_026413445.1 Dolichallabes microphthalmus
ATGCGCGCCCTGTAGAAAATGAACGAATCACTCTCGTTTTCATGTTTCTCGTTTTCTCGTTTGCATTTTTGTTTTGGTGGCGGTCCAGATTTAACCATATTTGGGTCCGGATGCGGACCGGAGTCCGCCTATTGAGTACCCCGGGTCTAGAAGGTCTCAAGTTCAAACTCCACCACCACCAAGTTGCCCCCATTAGGCCCTTAACCCTCAACTGTTCAGATGTATAATGAGATAAAAATCTAAGTCACTCAGGATGAGGGCGTCTGCTAAATGTTGACATGTAAATGTAGATAAAAATGCCACTGGAAGTAAATCTTTCAAGCCAGAAATAGTAGAGGACATCAGAACATGGATAATAATGGCCAACTCTATCCATGTACTGTAGGTATTTTGACATGTGCAAATAAAGTGTTTAAGATATTTGTGTGGAAGTCTTGGCGCTGATGTACACATTATCTGAGTCCCGGCTCAGGATGTCACCTGAGCGAGCAGGCTTAGATGGTGGTTTAACCTCGATTGCTCTATATGCACGATACAACAGCAGATTGAAGATTCTTTTAATCTTAAGGAATAGTTCTCCAGGCATCCTGAATGACTTTATGTCTTTAATTTGTTGACAAGTTTTTGGCTCTTGTTTTCTGTGCAGTCCCTGTACCTGGCCAATTTCAGAGGAATGTGTTTTGTTTATTAAGCCAGACAGCGATCTATGAATCATACAAGCATAAACAAAACATTAACTTAATTCATGAGAAACAGGTGCAGATGATGACAGCTGATCAGGCCGGTGATTAGTACAGTTTACTGAATCCCGAGTGGTTGGAATAGATGAGAGGGGAAATGAGGTTGCTGCTGAGGTTGTTACATAAACAACCAATTTGTTAAATGCATCATTATTAATTTTGCATCCTTTTCCAGTAAAATGTTTGTTCCTATTTCTTTAATTCAATCTACATCATTCAATTAAATTTTGGGGGAGAAATGGAGGGAGGGGGGGCCTTTTAAAAAGTCCTCTATGTCAAAGATTACTGTTAGCAAGTTGTCCCCGGATCCTCTATGTAAAAAAGCCTTAAGCTTTTTTGTTCTCTAAGATAAGGTCTAATTGTTTGTAGACTCACTGTTCGTAGACTTAAAAGCTGCGTCTCAGACCTTAAGCAGCCAGTTCTGTTTCTCCATCTTTTCCCTGTTTTTTTGGTCTCTCTCTTGAAACTAATTATTCTCATTTTCAGTTCAACAGCAGCTGTTTTTGTACGTTACTATGGTAAAGAATTCTAGAGAAAAGCTGAGCATATGAGACCTAGGAGACTCTGCATAGGTATTTCAACCCCAAAAAAATTCTTTTGTTGTTGTTTTCATCTCTCAAAAGAGGGGTGAGGTGGCTGTCAGCTCCTTGTACAGGTGTCTTTCCGTACACCAAGCACCTGACACACGATACCGCACTAATCCAGCAGCTCTAAGCTCAAACAGCCCCAAAGAGCCACATTCGGTTAAGTGCATCGTTTGTCTAAAGCACCAAAAAAAAAAAAACCGCTGGTGTTTGCTCTACTTCCTCTCTTAGCTCAGAGCTGATGATTATTGCTTCATAAAGCTCACGTAATTCAGAGACAAATGTTTTGTCTAGTGCGCGTTGACATTCTCTACGTAATAGGTAGAAATAGGTGTACCAGCTAACAATCTCAACAGTGGGTATCAATGGCAATCATGGAATCAAAAATCCACAATGTAAACATGTGATTGATTAACAAGGATGAAACGGATCAAATTATGCAAAATATCAATGGAATTTAGAACAGCACATTCAGCCCATTTTGCTTAATGGAAAATTATTTCCTTGCTTGTTTGGAAAGTTTTTTCCTTTCTAACCCTAACCCTACCAGTTTCTTGCAATTCTATAAACACGCTACCCAAACACATGGCAATAAATTGATTTAGTTTACTTTTGTTCGCTAGATCACTAGATCTCAGAATCAGTCAGCTAGTGGCATTTCAAAGACACACACAGCACCCTATTCAGCACCATCACCAGTGTTGTTTTAAACTAATTAGAAGTTTGTTTAGCTAAACTAATTGCCCTCATCAAAAGACTGTGAATAAGAGCTACTGCCATCCCTGGATGCTGGCTGGAGTAGTGCTGTCTCTTTGGTTCATGTTTGGACCAGGTGACCTAAGGCTAAAGGCCCCCCTAATAGCAAGACAGGGTGTGGGCCACTGATTGGAGACGGTAGTAGTTACAGATAGTGGAAGGGGGATGACCGTGGTGACAGCTCTTTAAGGCCACATGGCCTAAAGGCATTAGTTTTCTCCCTTTTTGACCTGAGTTAATAGAATCCTCACCCCAAAGCTTCACTTAGCCTAACTTTACAGAGACATTAAAGCCAATTTAATGATTTTGTATATCAAGCAATATTTGGCTGTAACATTAATGAGTCATTTCATTTAAAAAAGGAAAAATAACAGAGATGTTGAGCAATTATAGACATGCATCAGATATACAGAAGATATAAACTATTATTTAAAACAAATGTATGATGAATTTCATTGTTCAGTTGTTTAATGCAAAAACATGGCAGCTGACCAACCCGTAAAGTAATATGTTTATACTGGACATAGAGAGAGAGAGTGAGCATTGCAAACTCTAATGTTTTGTTGGACTGCCTTTAGCTTTTATTTCAGTGTGCCTTTGCTGTGGCATTGCTTCAAAAAACTTTGCAACGCACCCAACATTTATTTCAGTTTAGAGTTGCATTAATTTTTGAGTTAAAAGTTTAAGTTTGAAAAATTCTTCTGTAGCGGAGCCCAAAGACTTTCAATATCTTTCAAAGTTAATATCAGGACTCTTTGGTTAAATATCAGGACTTTCCCAGTTTGAGTCCTGGGATATGCCCATGCTTCAGGGAAGAAAACCTCCACGGATGTGATAACCTGGTCATTCAGTAGATGCATGTAGTCAGCTGACTTCATTTTATTGCAGCATAACATAGCTAAGCCTGGACCTGTCAACTGATTCAAGCAAACCTAGATCATAACACCATAAAGCCTCCAGATGCTTGTACAGAGGGCACTATGCATGAAGGGTTACCCTCCCCACCCATCGGGTCAATCTGAACTCATCAGGCCACATGACATGGAATTTCTTGTGGTTTTATTATGTTTATATAGTTGTTTAATCCCAATCTTGTAAATTCTCATCAGATTGTGAATGAGAAAATGCCTATCAGTGTTTTACTATGAGTGTTCAGCACCGCATTTCCAGGTTTTAATAACACATTAAGCATTTCTTAACTCCGTTCCAGTCATTTCAGCCACCTCCGTAGTTGTTTCTGTTGCTTGATGCAGACCAATGATTTGATCCTTCTGAAATAGAGGAACATCATTTCTATGACCACTGGAAATGTATTCCGACATTGTTGTTTAAGAAACTGGAAGCTACTTACTGCACTTTAATAAAGGGTTAAATAAATTGCTCTGAGTTGAGGCATATTAATCACTGCATCAATTATCCAATTAAAGGCTCTTAAGTATTTGTTTATTTAAATCCAAACAGTGATTTTGTTGGCCAGACAATGCACGTATATACAGTATGTAGTGATAAATATGCAACAATAATGCAAAAGCAATTCAAAAATGAAAAAAAATTCCTCATATGATTTTTTTCTTAGTTCTAATTAAATTGCCACATTATTAGGTTGTACTAAAAAGCAGGAATTTTATTCTGATTAACTTTCTGAACAACAGTTGATTTAAAAATAACGATTTAAAAAAGTCCAAGGATAAACCTAACCCTAGAAAAATTGAAATTTTTTTTTTAACCCAAATCAATGTGAGAACATAAAAGTCTGAGGTTTTTCCAACTTCACAGTAACAGACAGGACTGACTGTCTCTGTGTTGATCTTTCTCTGTCTCCTTGTCTCTTTCTCTTTCCTTCTCTCTCATTTTTCTCTTGGATTTATTCACTGCAGTCCTTTTGGCATGTTAATTTGGTTACAAAAGAGAGAGTCAGTTCCCCTGGCCCGAACCAACATTTATGTGTTCAAAACACATCTACACCAGTCATCTTTGATAGATACAAGCAGTCTACAGCCAGTCCTTTGTGACACTAATAGAAGTGGTGCTAGGGGCATGTTGGGGGTGGGAGGGCATCCATTCATATGCAGATAACGGCTGAAAATGCTTGAGGTGGTCCTCTATGTTCTAAGCCCAGCTTACGATTCTAAAAAGATAGCGTCTTTAAGACATACATGTCTCTATTCTCGTTGTTCTCTGTGTAAATGCAGATGTATTTATTAGCCTACGCCTTGCATAATTTTTTTTTCATGGTTCATTGGGTTTATACCAATTCAAGACTTTCTATATTATCCAAGCATGTTTAAGTCCATGACATTTTAAGTACTTTAGTTAAGGATCAGTGATTTTGGATAAACTTGACTAGGAATGTACATTGTTTCAATCTCTGGATTATCTGTCCAAATAGTTTTATTGAATATTACGCAGAATGTTCCATTTGGCGCGAAGCAAGACACTCTTTGAAAAATAAAAAATAAAAAAGGCCCTGCCGAAAGGTCTACTATATTTTGAAGAACATTGCAGAATTGTTCTTAAGGGTTGGCTGGAAGACAGGTAGAACCTTCCCAAAAAAAGGGTGTGAACAGGTAGCTCCTCAGGCCCTCCCCTCTGGTGCACCAGGTATATATGGCAATCCCATAGAATTCCTATAGAGATTTTAAGCCTGTCCCATTCCCACTTGAAGTCCTCATCACCACTATTTTAGGGGGATAAAGAATACGGGGTAAGAAAGAATCCTGGAGCCTGTGGAGCAAACAGCAGCTGCATTGCTCAATCTCAGCGCCAATATGTTGTACCTGGAGACCAACAACCCAGCATCATACAATGAGGTAAGGCCCCGTACCACGTCTATGGACAGAGGTCGGAAGTCCTCACTGTAGGTTCTTACGCAGGATCCCATGGAGCGGATGGAAAAATTGGACCCACTTTGTCTTAACTATAAACACTGCACTAATTTTATTAGTTAATCATTTGAACCGGGTGCACGGGTACATGGGCATAGTTTGGTGCCAGGGGAAAAAATGGTCTGATCATGTGAAACATTTTGTACTTGTATTTATTTAATTAAAATTTTTTTGATGCTTGCTTTGGTATTTACTAAATGTTTGGTGATGAGGTTGTCATTTCTCAAACAGTCGTCTGTTGTTCCTTATTTGTGTTATGTCTCTTGAAGGGAAACACAAATATGTTTGTTTAACTGTTGTTATGTCTGTTGGCTTGTTGCTCTCGCGTTTGAGTTGAGGCATTCCGCAAATAATGCACGTTTGCTTAAGACTGCTGGACGTATTTGCATAGAACAATTGTGCTACAGATTGGCGAAGCTGCAGTACAGATAGTTAGTGTAGGCATCTTAAACATACGGATCAGAGCGATTGCTGAAACAAGTCGAAAAACAAGAGGAAAAAAAACAAGTGTGCGGTTTTGGGTGAAGGGTGTTTTTCAGATACAAACATTTACTAGCATTTATTTTTGCAATTATTACATTAGTGCATGCACACTTCTAGTTTTTAGTCAACTTTTATAGGAACAAATTTCCAGACAAATCTAATAAAGTGATTTCCATGTATCACAAATTGAAAAAAATCAATATGACTTTTATTTTAAGAAAAGAAAAAAATTATCTTAAAATTATTTTGACAAAATGCCTATCAGTGTTCAATTTAATATTTATCAGATATATTAACATTGCTTTCGAATAACATCTTCTGACAGTCAATTTGCAGCTTTGATTTGGTTTAGAGTTTTTGAAAGGGATAACATGGAGTATTGAAAATCAAAAGTTTCAGAAAAGTGTTTGGACTCAACACTTAGTTTATTAAATATTTAGTATATATGATTTATTATTATAGTTATTCAGATCATTCTTTTTTTCATCCAAAATAACCAAAATAATAAAAACAGAAATCAGTGCTCCCATTGACAAGGATTGTTTTTTTGACTTTCATTTCCTCTTATTCATTTGGCACAGGCTGTGTATTTCCATATAAATTTATCCAGGTGATCATTTTGCTTTCTTGTTTTTAAATCACAGTGACGCATTCTACATCTAAGATTATACCGCCTCAATGTTTTAGGAGACTTGATTTGGATTTGATTCTCTTTAGAAACACCCCCCCCCACCTTGTCGCTGTTTAAGACGGTGTGTGGATATGTGTGTTTGTTCTCCAAAATCCCCTCCATTCTTTATTGGCAGGTGGTAGTTGAGGCTGCCGACTTCAGAGTCACCAATCTTTGGTACAAAGCTATTGTCAACACAACACCGTTAGCCCAGTGTCTGACCTGAGTGCTGTTAAAAACAGCAGTCCAATCCTCCCAACTAGCTATGGGGTTTTTAAAAGCCGAGCTCAGGTAACCAATCCACAGTTCACACAGCTTTGATTAATGCTCTTAGATGCTCTTTCCCTCTCATCTCCCCTCTCCCTCTGTAATGATGGTTTGGCTCCAGAGTCACCCGTGTGAAAGGTTGTAAGAAGAGACATAGAGGTAGATGGTGGTTAGAAGAAATGGTTTTTTTTCTACTTCTTCTTCTTTTTACTCAGACTCTGCTTATGAGTTCACTCTTCCTGATATATATCAAGGGCCAAAAATATTTCATGTTTTATCAGTATATTAGTCAGGTTATGAGCAGATTCAGATTTCGACTAGAGTAGTGACTGATCTTTAAGTAATGTTCATGTCTCTTATCAGGAGGGGGTGGGGGGGGGAGGTATCCGGTTAAAGACCCCCCAGTTTATGTAATGCTTGACAGCGTCTCCTCAAAGAATGTGTCCATAGTGTCCCAGAGAAGGGGTGTCGAGCGTGAACAGCTTAATTGTTTTAACAGTGTTTTGATACAGATACAATCGCCTGCTCTGCCTAGCCCAGTGGGCATGAAGCTAGGGAAGACACACTACTTAACCCCACCCCCCCTCCAAACTCCTCCACCCCCCCTCAATTTAGTGCTTAATGGACTCTCCCCCTGTAGGTCACTCAAGAATGTCTTGGATTGTCAGCACCTACACACTACCCAGGTCACAGCAACACTCATCAGAATAGCTACTCTATTTTACCCCCCAGGCCAGGTCATACACCACCCCCCACCCCCCACCTGTGTCTCTTCACTAGAGCTTAGAATGTCTCAAAGGTCTGGACAACAAGAAACCCTATCTATCACTTTTATCCAAATCTGGACCTAGCCAGAGGTGAATATGATTTATTGCTTGTGGTTATCAGGAATTTTGACCTAACTAGTTAACTTTTGTTGATAGCTATCAAGACAGAAACATTGAACATGGAGGATCGATAATCAAATTAGATTTCTTTTTTAACATGCTGGAAGTATAAAATATGGTAAAAATCTAGGGCTTATCTGTAAAATTTGTTGGAAATTAGTGTTATGTTGTGTGATATATAATACCATGAGAGATGCCATAAAGTGATATGTGTTATGTTGATACTATTTATTCACCTTTTTTTTTTTTTTTACCTGATTGATATCAGTTAAATGCATGTTTCCTAAAATTGCTAAAAGAGTATTTGAACCTAGCTGACCAATATTTTAAAAACATAAACTAAAAAGAAAGGATTATATGGATTTCACATAATATATAACATGAATTATACCTATATATCAGGCCAAATCCACCTACAGTATCTATCAGGATTTATTTAAAATAATGAATATAATAAAGAAAGAATATTAATAACTATGCATAGAGCTTTATAGTTTTAAACTATCATGCACTGATTGGGGCTAAAAAAAAAAAAAAGACATTCTCCATTTATGTTCTTATGTCTATTACACAAAACTTATTTAACTAGCTGAAAATCTCAGAGTGGAGTTAATGTCAATGTTTGATACCATTCTTCGTGGTAAATGAGGCGTGACACATATTTTTTTCTTTTGTTGTCTTAGAACGTGAGCCAAAACCCACTATTTGAGATTTTTATCAGTCAAAGCGTTTCAGTAATTAATTCCTCCCAGAAGTTACGACAAACCCAAGCTTATGCAATGGCTTGAAATCGATCGTGACCTTTTAGCACAGGGTATGTTTGCATTTCAAAAATCCTTGCAATGTGCTATCGCATTAGTGAGATTCCAACAGTGGCATTGAGAAGCTAGCATTCCCGAAGGTCAGTTATTTTTCCCTTTTGCTCCATCGGCTCACCATTGGATCGATGTGCCTACCCCAGCATCTGTCTGAAGTGAAAGAAATGTGGCCTGTGCACCAGCATTATTAAAGACTGCCAGACCCTTCGCTGGTGTCTGATTTACAGCTCCTCTCCTTAGCGTCCTGATATCCCAGGGGCCTGCGCTCTGAGGAGGCTATAAACAGAGTGGTATTTTTAAGAGCAGTTAAAGTAGTTGTTAGATGACTGTTGTATTATGGGGATACCTGATTAAAGAGAAGATGGAAGGCAGCATAATCTCTTGCACTCTGTCGCACAACCTTCCTCTAATGACAGCTGCTTAGGTTGCATGCACTCAAACAGTTTTAACGCATTGTTGTGTGGGTTTTGATCTTCTCAGTGTTGTAATAATCACAGCACTGATTAATATTTTGAGGACACTCCAGTTGAGATCTGGTATCTTATATGTATGTTCTCTACAAGAACATTAAATCACACTACTTGTATATACATTTTATTTCAAGTGTGTCCATAAGGGCTTTTTATTTATTTTTTTAACTATTGCGTGGTAGCATTTCTGTCTTGTTTTGGCTTCAGGTACCGGTTTTCTTACGCCACATCCTGGAGAGCATAAAGTGACTCAATGTGTATGGGAAATATCCGCCCCCACTCGATGCTTGTGCTGGTTCACCATTGTTCTTATTCCATAGAACCTTTCGTAATATGTGTCTGCATCAGAATTCATAGCCTGAAATCAATTAAATTATGGCATTATTTATACCTGTGCCACTGGGTTACGCCATCAAAATGCCATTCAGTCAAGTCCTTCCCATTCCACACCAGACTGAACTGGTTGCCATCAATTCTTTAATTAAAGTCTAATCCAGCTATGAGCTATGTCTCCCACAGCTGAATGGCGGGATCTCTCTCATTCACAAGTACAGCATGTCTAGCTAGGCTCCTCTGTCTCTAGACGACTCTATTGTGTTTGTAAGTGCTCCATTGTGGAATCGCGTCTGTCTGAGAGCTGTGGTGCTGTGGAGGCTTGGGGCAGCGAGTTTGCGTGTGTTCTACTATTGCACCATTTTTTCCCTCACCTCCTGAGCTGGTGTATTGTTTTCACAGACAGCTTTAAAACATGGGTCTCATTGCTTTTCAAGGCTGAAAAGTCTCATTGCACACACATACACTGACCCCTATCTGCACAGGTGGAATGCGTCACTCCCCTGAGGTGCAGGTATGCTGAGGTCGGAGTAGTAGCCCAGGTGTTCTCACTCAGTGTATGTGAGTGAGTTGTGCTGGACAAAAGTAACAAAAGTAGACTGAGATTGTCATTATATTGTATGTTTTTTTTTTTTGGTAACATTTATTATATTTGAATAAATATGAACAAAATATCATCTGGACCACTAGCAGCATCTGGTATGTCACTGAGTATATGGTGTGTGTGATAGAGAAAGAGAGAGAGAGATTGCTTGGACAGCTGAGTCTGTCCTAAAATAAACGCATGCTCTAGTAGAGATTAATGACAGCTTGAATAGCCACCCAACTATGCTTCTTCAGAAAGGAATGTGGTATGTATAAAGGGAAAGGGATTGACTAGGACACCAGAGGACTCAGACAGGAAAAGGCTTGGCGATGTTCCAGGACATTTTCCTTCTTCTCAGTTGACAGCCATTTTAATTCCTTAGCTCAAACAATGCAGATGGAGCGGTGGAGCGTTCATCCACTGGTTTCCCCTTGCATTAATCCCTTCCATATTACTAACAATGCAATTATTCTTCATTCAGATCCTCAATTAGTCTCCATTCACATCCTCAGACCTCATTTAGAAGATGATACAGCATCATATGAGTCCTAGATTGGGACACTGTTTGGTTTATTATTTACACTGAGCTTTTACAATTGTTTAGGTGTTGAGTAATCAGATGTCTTCAGCACTTCTTGTTGTTGTCTTTGGACTAGTACAAAGTATTTAGAGTGGTTGTGTGCCTGCTGTTAGAATGTAAGTGTTGCAGGAAT
Source organism: Dolichallabes microphthalmus (assembly GCA_026413445.1). Taxonomy (NCBI): domain Eukaryota; kingdom Metazoa; phylum Chordata; class Actinopteri; order Siluriformes; family Clariidae; genus Dolichallabes; species Dolichallabes microphthalmus. The sequence continues at coordinate 17,197,652 of JAOTQY010000015.1, forward strand.
AATTTAAACATTGAGTAGTCACTCACTTTTGCATATGGACGTTCAGGTTTAAGTAGTGAGATGATAGGAAGCAGTTTTCAGGTTGGTGGAATTCTCTGTGGAACTGTCGGACCTGCGATGTACCCGTTCTGCATACATACTCTGAACTGATCTTTGCACATCTAGGAAAGAAGTTCCATAATCTACTGAATCTGATCTGTAAGAAAGTGTACTCTTTGTACTTTTTTTTTTTATTTTATCAAAAACGTACACATTGTACAAAAACTATGCTTTTTTATCTGAGAGTTTTTTTTTTTTAATTACTTTTCCTTTTTGGCATGTTTAAATGTTCCTTCTCCATTGCTCCTAGTCGCAGTATACCACACTGGGGCCCTTCAATGGCATGGATCAAAATGGCGGCTCGACTTCCACCAGCCCCTACAACAACGAGCATGCTCAGAACAACGTGACAGCCCCGTCACCCTACGCCCAGCCTAGTTCAACCTTCGAGGCGCTGTCTCCATCGCCTGCCATCCCCTCCAACACAGACTATGCTGGCCCTCACACGTTTGACGTGTCCTTCCAGCAGTCCAGCACAGCCAAGTCAGCCACCTGGACGGTAAGATGCATGAACCCAAATCAAGATTTTTTTTTCTTTCTCATGAATGAAATAGTAAACTTGTGGTAGAGTTACTACACTCTATATCCGGGGTACACAATAGGCGGACTCCGGTCCGCATCCTGACCCAAATACGGTTAAATCTGGACCGCCGCCAAAACAAAAATGCAAATGAGAAAACGAGAAACATGAAAACGAGAGAGATTCGTTCATTTTCTACAGGGCGCGCATGATAAGAAAGCGCGCGCATCCCGCCGTCGCATTCACATAACGCGCGCACTCACGCACCCCCGCAACCACCCCCATCTCACGCACATAACGCGCACCCCCCCCCATGTTCAGAACTCTCGCGCACCCCCCCACCACCCCCCATCCCTCCGGTCACATGATTTGAGTTTAACTTTTTTGGGGGGTTTTTTGGACTTGAATTTGGACCCTGAACTACACAGAAATTTGGTAAGAGGACCTTTCACAATTATATTTGAGTACCCCTGGTCTATAGTAACATAGCGACACTCAGCGGTAAAAGCCAGCAAATAACAAGCACCAAATGCTTGTTAAAGGTTGTACATTCTCACTCTCTTCTCTCACAACCGAATCATTCACTCCTCTCTATCTTCCGCCATTGTCCAATCATTCCTCAAAACAGCTGCAATTACTCTGGTCATTAAAATACCTGGTGCAAACCCTAATCATCTCAACAATTTCTGTCCGAATTACAATCTTCCTTTCGTTTCTAAATTTTTGGATAAAGTAGTATATATACAGGTTCATACTCACCTCAGTGACAATAACCTCCTTGAATCATTTCAGTCTGTATTTCGTACTAAACACTGTACAGAAATTGCTCTGTTTAAGGTTACCAAGGTTAAGGCTGCTGATGCTGGACTATTAACTATACCTTTCTTGCTAGATTTGAGTGCAGCCTTCAACACTATCTCTCTCTCCATTCTATTAGACCATTTAGCTATAATTGGCATCACTGACATCCCTCTCGCCTGGTTGACCACATACCTCTCTGACCATGCCCAGTAATTTAAAAAATTCCGGTCTCAGCCTCTTCCAGTCAGTTGTGGTGTTCCGCAAGGCCTTGGCCCCCTTCTGTTCCTCATCTACGTTCTCCCTCTTGGTCACATCTTTAGAAAATTCAGTATACATTTCCATTGATATGCAGATGATACACAACTTTATATCTCCACAAAGCCGTACTCAGCTCTTCAGATCACCAACTGCTTAAATGAAAGAAACACTTTGTTTTCCTGTAATTTTCTCAAATTTAACAGCAAGAAGACAGAGGTCATCCTCAAAGAGTCAAAATCCATCGTATCCAAGTCCAACAGATTCTCACTCTGCATCGATGGTTCCTCAGTTTCTCCATCTTCTCAGGTCAAAAATCTGAGGGGTCATCCTTTATGGCACTTTGTCCTTTGAGGCCCATATAAAAAATATATGACAATCATGTTACCACCAGCTACGTACCATTTCTCATCTACGACCGTTCCTCTCCCCACACACTCTCCTTCATGCACTGGTCACCTCCCGTATTGATTACTGTAATTCACTTCTAACTGGCATACCACAAAAACTCCTACATAAACTCGAACTTATCCAGAACTCCTGCCTGTATCATAACCCAATCACCACTAATTCATCACATTGCTCCCTCCCTTGTCCACCGGCTCCCCATCAAATACCACCATGGGCTCTAGGGCCTTTAGCCATACTGCTCCACAACCTCTGGAATTCTCTCCCGAAAACATCCATAACACAGATTCTCCAACCAAATTTAAAACTTAAGACCCATTTATTCAGAAACACTTATTCTAAATGATGTAAGGCTGCACTCAAATCTCAAATCATAAATGTCTTAAATCAATAAAATCTGACTTGAAAAACGAGCAGGTCTTGGTTTATGAGTACCGAGTATCATGTGTCACACATGCGCATCTTGCACGCAGCCGAGCGTCACATAATCACAACTGAGCCAATGGCTCTCATGCTGCGAATTGTGGGTAAAGTCTCCCATGCTCAGTCCTAGTGCACGTTTATTATAATACTGTGATCACGTGTGTGTGCGTGAAGCATCTTTTATGTGTGTGTGTGTGTGTGTGTGTGTGTGTGTGTGTGTGTGCGTGTGTGTGTGTGTGTGTGAGAGAAAGTCGTCCCACAGGAGGAGGCAGGACTACTAGGACTAGGAGAGTAGGGAAGGGGGAGAGAATCTTTCATCCTCTCGTCTTACTTTAGCTTCACACACACGCACACACCTACAAAGCAAATGCGCGTACAAACACACATGTACACAGTGCGGACACACACATACACAGGGCAGGCACACACAAACACTAACGGAAATACTTCTCTGTCAGGATTTATTTTTACTTTTTTCAAAAGGTAAAATTAAGGTTAATTCGTTTTATTTTTACTTTATATTTTGTCTTAATTATTTTATAAAAAATATTATTTTTATAATTATTATTAATTTATTTTGGGGGGTTTGTGGAATGAATATTTCTTATGGGGGAAACTGATTTATGAGTGTTTTGCTATACGAGCATGACTCAGGAATGAATGATACTCCCAATCCAAAGTTCCAAGTGTAAACTGTATTACAGTGCACTGCTATTTAATAATTCAAATGGTTCCTTACTAAACAGTACCCTATAGAAAGGAAAGATGATAAATCAACAAATGCTATATGTTGGACTGGTTGCAGGACCATTTTGATGGGCCAAATAGGCTATCTTTAGTACATTTACCATTACTTTGTATATGAATCCAATAATCGCTAACTATGTATCCTTGTTGTGAACATGTGTCCTTGTTGTGATTCCTTACCCATGTCTGCTGTGGCGGGCATTGACTGGTTTTTAGGCAATGAGAAAAAAGACACTTGGTCAGGATCCTGGTCCACATTGTGCTCATCTTCATTGGCTTCTTGTTGGCTATGGCTAAGCTCAGGAGACAACTCTGAAAACTCATCATCCTCTCTGAGAGTCAGCATGTGAGAGGAGAAAGAGAGGGAGAAAATGTGAGAGAAAGCCAGAAAAAGACTGAGTTGTAATAAAGGCAACATTACAATATGATGTATTAAACATTCAAGTTTTTTATGGCAAATGGAACAATATTACAATAAAAAAAAAGCAAAAAAAAAAAAATTGGTTGTCTATTAGACTAGTCTATCCTTTTTAAAATGAAGTGGTGTGAGAGCGTTTACAATTCAGTACAAAACAGTGTACACAAAGACCATGCTTCTTTCACAATGACTAAGAGGCACATAAGGCCAGCTTCCCTTCCATCACAATAGCTAACAGCCACACCTCCTTCACTTTTACTGACAAGCACATAGAAGTGTGAGGGAACCACTGACATCTAATAATAAATAAAAATAATAAATATATTACAAAAATGCCTCTAGGTATACAGTCTTTTCCTCTCAAACAAAGTAAAATAGAATAAAGTAAACTAGTACGATCCAGTTATGTCCAAATTTGTTATTTAAAAAACAATGGTGCAAAAATAGAAAGTCACCAAAATACAGGAACCGACAAAGAGAGGTAAGAGGAGGACACGAAGAAGGTGTGGTCAGAAAATGGCAACAAAAAAAAAAAAACAAAGAAAGGAAAAGGCAGGTCAAAAAGAGGTGGAAAGCCTGAAAACAAACAGAGGACAATATGGTGAGTACATAGATACTCAGAAGTGACAAAAAAGTTATGTGAATTAAGGCTGCACTATACATTGTTTCAGCATCAGCATCACGATGTGCAATAGTCACATTGCAGGAGGGGCAACGTTTCCTACACGTAGAGCATACTTGGGCTGGCCCATCTATTCACTAGTAGTGGACAGTTCCCTCTCGCACTAGCAGAATAAACAGGTACAGGAGCAGTAGTGCCAGAGTGGTGTACAGAGAGGCAGTTAATGCAATGGATGCCAACTGCCGTAAAAAGAATGAAACGGGTGTACTGCGAGTGTGCAGAGAAACACAGTTTTGCCTTTCCCCCTCCACCGCCACCCGCCTTCTAGATCGAGACACGAAACCGCTTCGCTCCTCTCCGCGAGACGGCACACGACGTGCTGGTCATCGGAGACTCCATCGTC
>JAOTQY010000015.1:17412013-17422076 GCA_026413445.1 Dolichallabes microphthalmus
TTGGTGCTTTCGACGATCTCCACAGAGGAGCCGTCAATGCTCAGCGGAGAATGGTCGCCTCGTGTCCTTCTAAAGTCAACAAACATCTCCTTTGTCTTGTCAACATTCAGAGACAGGTTGGTGTCTTTACACCAGTTCGTTAGCCATGTACGAGGTAGTCGAATCTAAAAAAACAAAAGGGTCCACTTTTGGTGAAAAAAAAGGGGCCTTTATGGAGTGTGAAAATGCAAAGACACACAACATTGAGAACAACACTTTCAAATATCACACTTGACAATCTGTCCATTTTCATAAAACAGATTCAAATCATATATAATTATTGTAGCAAAAACAGTGAATAGATTCAAAGAACTTTATTAATCCCAGAAGGAAATTGCTTAACCATAAAAAGTATATGCCCCCTTCCCAGAGTTATTTATTTACTTACATATTTGCAAACCAGAGTAAAAATAAATAAGCTTTCAAAAAATTACAATTCATTCATGATTTAGCAAGGAGGGCAGTTACTTTTTCACATGGGGCCAGGCAGGTTTTTTTCCTTAATAAATTAAATCAACTGAAATCATTTAAAAACTGCATTTTGCATTTACTCAGTTTACCTTTGTATAACATTAAAATGTGTTTGATGGTCTTAATCATTTAAGTGTGAATAAATAATCATGGGGTAAATAAGGGAGTAAGGGGGCAAATACTTTTTCACAGAACTGTAATTATTGAATTCATTGAAACCTGTGGTTTTGACAGCGGAGTTTTACTGTAGTGTTCTGCGTTTAATCACTCAGAGCATTTCCCCAGGTCCTACAAACAAAACTTTATTAAACACAAAACCTTAAAAAAATAATAACAGTACTCTGATAACATACAGTACTAAAGTGCAATTTGTTGTCTATATTGTAAATTTACTGTAAAGCATTGTTTTCCCTTTTTTTGCATGTGTGATTTTCAGAAAGACCTGGATATGTTTCCTGACTGGAACTTGAACACCTGATGGATCAATTAGAATCCAAGAAAATTTTAAACAAGGAAAAAGTTTTAATCCATTTCTAGAACATTTTGCCAAAATTATAAATACATACAGACTATAAATAAAATAATTAGAATATTAAAATAAACAAAAAAAGCTATCAAAGCACAAATCTATGTATAAATGATCCAATTTCCAATTACTTTTGTCTTTTTCCATGTTTAGTGAACTTACTGTCTTTTAGAATTGCATATCTGATATGTATTTACTTCTGTATTTTAATGTATATTTTCAATAGGATTACACCTGAGAGAAAACCCCTATTTGACCATCACTATGTATGGAAGTACTGCTTGGGTAATGCTTTACAACAGACAACCGGTCAGTAAGCTACCCAGAGCGTGAGGTAAGTGTCAACCAAAAAAACTACACATCTGTAAAGCATAAATTTTTTTTATCTGTTCCAAAACTAAAAAAAAAGGAGTCGTTTTTGTAGATAAGAGCTCACAATCATATACACTAGGTAACACACTTTATTGTAAATTATTAGCATTTCCCTCTGAATTTTCTTATGTACATTATGCAAATTGTTTAGACATGCTCACGCGCACACACATACATACAAACTGCTGAGTAACACATCACACACATGCACGCCAACTGAGGAAGAACTTCAACGTGTCTCAATTATATTATACTGTACAACAAAAATAAATGTGTAACTGTACAGACTCAAACTTTTACTCTTGATATTTGACTCACAATTTAGATACAGCTTTAATTAAATTTCCTTTTAAACCTCTGTGTCACTCCACCTCTGCTACATGAGCCACCTCCACCTCCATGGTCTGGATGATCTCCGAGGCCTGCTCCTCCTCCGCCTTTACACCAGCCTGCTGTGCCAGGACGTAGTTCACCACTTGCATGATGCTCTGGTCAGAGAGTGTGGTGACGGCGCCCTCGTTCATGGCCTGCATGGCTTCTACCGTCTCTTCTGTTATGAGCACAGTTTCAATTTCCTCGGTGGTGGAGGGCGCCTCCGCTGGGCTCAGTTCAGGGGGCAGCTCGGGGCTCAGGATGCTGACGGCGTGCTCCACCTGGGTGCCTTGATTATGAAACTGTAGCGTGTCCTTCTCTAACATGATCTTACCCGGCAACTGATCACCATGGTATTTCGAGATGTGTTTTCTCAATGTGCGAGCATCGATGTGCGCCTCCTGGCACAGAGGACACACGTAGGGGCGCTCGCCTGTGTGTGTGCGCACGTGGCGCTTCAGCGAGCGGGCGTCAGCCCACGCCACACCACATGTCAGACACTCGAAGGGTTTTACACCTGTGGCAAGAGAGGACAGTATTGAACACTTTTCTTATCCCACACTATGTTTTAAGAAAACAAACAGGAGAACAACAACATAGGGCTGTTCAATCCCTTTCAGTCAAAATGTTAAATATATACGTGTTGGACGAAAAGCTAATTTGATGCAGTGATTTCAAAATTATTAATAAATAATAATAATAAAGTCATTAATAAGTTTACTTTATTTAAAAGTTCCTCTGAACAAAAGGGCTGATATGCCCCCTAGTGGAAAAATATTGAACTGCAATTTCCCCAAAAGTTAAAAAAAAAAACAAACAAATTGGATCTACATAACTTAATAATAATAACAACAACAACAACAAGAGGGTCGCATCCTATAGTGCTTGTTATTGCATTATAAATGAACAAAGACTATTTTGCTATGAAATGCAAATGCAGGCCAGGAAACATCAAAAGTGCAGGTGTCAAATTAAAGCATTTCTAAATAGAATATTCGTTAAATCTAGGCTACTTTGTTGCAGTGAAATCCAGGTGTCAGTTTGCACAAGTAGGACATCAAACAACTACTTTGTTTACGTGTCTGCGTGAGTTCACCTTGATGGTTGTTCATGTGGCGGCGGTACTCTCGGAGCTGAGTGAACTTCCTACCGCAGTGTTCGCACTCCCTATCCAGGTTCTGCTTCACTCTGCCTTTCTTTCCATGAGTGGCCTTCTTCACATGCCGTCTGAACAGAGCCTTCTCAAAGAACTCCTTCCCACACACATTACACCTGAGCAAGGACATGAAGACGGATTAGGGTACAGTGTATGAATTAATGACCTTAAATTAAGGTTAAACCTGTAGTTGGGGATACTTTTCCCTCCTATTATTTTGACCTCATAGAATTTCCAAACTCTTTTCACTTGTCAAAATTTCATACTGAACTAATCCAGGTTCAGTACACACACACACTCAGTTTCCGTAACACATTCCAGAGGATGTGCTTACGCATGCACACAATGGGCTCCAACAGCGCACTAAAGAAACTGCTTGTGTTCTGCATTCATTTCTAATTTAATACAACAGTTTTCATTACATAATTTCAATATATAATTAACAACTTGAGTTAAAAAAAAAAAAAAAATCTTGATCTCCTATATTTCGCTTTCATGACAGTGTGTACTCGAGCTGATGTGAACCTCAAACTATAAAGTCCCTCAGAGTGTCGTCTCAACATATGATTCATTGGAAAAGAATAGATGTGAGGAAATTCTGGGCTTTTATACAATGCAGTTGAAATGGTCAATAACAAACATGTAGGTTTACATTTCAGTAGGGACCTTGAAATAGCATAGAATCTTGAAGGTTATATATTTAAGATATTAATTACTTCAGTACAATCAGTTTATATTCAATACCAAATGAGAAAGAGAAAGAAAATATTACTTAAGTTTAGTTAAAGACTTTTAGACCCTCATGTAGGAGTATTTGGATGATGTGACATGTTTTTGAGATTTCAATGAAAAACTAAAACTAAAAAACATTACAATTATAGTATATAATTTCTAAATACCAGTGTGTAACCATTATATGAATCATTTTAATATTGTATATTATATACATTCAGACTTGTGTTACTGAGAACAACTGTATAAATAAATTAAACATTTTCTTGTAAAAATTTACTTCAGTACATCTTATTTTAATCAAAAACCTATATATTAACCTCCTAAGGCCCGAATGTCCTCATATGAGGACATGACATTTTATCCCAATTTAACAGTATATTTATCCTTGTACCATCCTCATATAAAAGAAATGTATAATTCTTTTGCCAAGTTTCTTCCTGGTTGAAAACTTTGATTAAATTATATTTATCAGCTGTAAATAAAGAGAAACAGTCAGCAGAAATTGCAATGTCACAAGAGTAGAGTTGAGGCCTCAGGAGGTTAAAGCTTGCTCGCCATCAGTGGCAGCATGGCACGAACTGCAACTTTTTTAATTCTTTCATTTTATGCAAATAGCAGTGCATTGTGTTCACTCTTCTAGTGGTGTGTTATGTACATATGTAACACACACAAATTGATCATCCATAACAACAGCACCACTGCTAGGTGAATTGAATAATATTGATTATCAATTATATACCAGAGAACTAGTGACAGGATGATGGGCTCCCAAGGCTCATTTCTGCAGTAAGTATTATCCTTCTCAAAAATATAACTGACCATAAGTTATTATGGGCGAGTGTGTTAGTCTGTTCTATAATGTGCGGTTTGTAGCTAAAAAACAAATGTGTCTCAAAGGAGGCGTATTAGCATGATCTCTACTCTTACCTGTAAGGTTCTGCAATTGTATGCGATTTAACATGAGAATACCAGTCCTTCTTCCAGCTGTAGCTTTTGCCACACACCTGGCACTGGAAGGGTTTCAAACCCAAGTGCTTATTCATGTGCTGCTGCAGGTCCTTCGCCTCAAAGAAGCTTTTATCACAGCTTAAGAGTGTCAGGGGGGAAAAGCAAAAAACAAAAACACAGCCACCACATAAATGTTTGTTTTGTAAAATGTATCTGTAAATGTGTTCATGGAGAAACGTAATAGAAACTCACTGGGAACATTGAAAGGACCGGGTCTCTGGTTTGGGTTGATGTTTTTTCATGTGTTTGCTCAGCGCAGATGCCCGGTGAAATGTTGTGCCGCATAGCTGGCAAAAATATTTTGATTCACCTAATAAAAAAATTATAAATAAATAAAATAAATTAAATAAAATAAAAAGAGAGCATGATTTTCATACATGTCCAGATAACCCCAGTCAGAGTAGTTTTATATAAGCTCACACCACAAACTACAGTTGAAATGTGGCATAAATTATATGAGACTAAAGTTTTTGTTCATTTAGAAATGTATATATATTAAAATGCAGTTCTTAGCATGAGCGTACTTTTCACTATTCATCTTCAACTTGCCTGTATGAACGCTGGTGTGCTCAGTCAGACTCCTCTTGGTGATGAAGGACTTTTCGCACATGGTGCAGTAGAAGCGCTTGGCGGTGTCATGCAGAGCTCGGTGCATCTTCAGGTTGTGCTTGGTCGCGAAGCTCTTCCCGCAGACCCTGCACGAGTGTGGCCGCACTCCCGTATGGTTCAGCATGTGGATGCGCAGAGAGTACAGTTTGGGCAGCGTCTTGCCACAAATGTCACATACAAACTCACGTTTGGTGCGACTTTTAGCCTGACTCTCGGACCTATCAGAGACCTCGTCGGCTGCTGCTCGGGCCTTCTGGGTTTTTTGGTGCTTATGCCGGGTCAAGTGGGCACGGAGGGAGACAGCATACTGGAACTCTTTATTACACAGCTGGGAAAAGATAACCGTTCGTTAATACCACTGAACTTACATATAGTATGTTTCACAATGTCTATACACGAGGAGGATGGAACAGCAGAGGCTCTGATGTTACAATAAAATTTGCTTTCCAAATCAATAAGACATGCTTTTTTAATGTAATGTTTTTTAGGCAATATTCTTTTGTCAGACATTTTACTCATGTAGCAAAACATGTACATTACTAGACAAAAGTCTTATTTTGGTTATATTAAGTGACCAGAAGGACTCATTTTTCATCACACACAGTAAAAGTAAATAGCTGTTTTACTGCGATAACAGCTTTAGTGGGAGTGCTGTTTAAAAGTCTTGGGCACATACAAAAAAAATGTCATAAGCAGAGATGCTTTTAAAATAATTTCTAAATAAAAGAAACTTCTATAAAGAGCACAAATGAGCTATAAAATAAACAAGATTTGATATAAAAACTCTTTTACAGCAGTGTTAGATACATATTTGAGCAGATTTATAAGTAAAACAGCTGTAAATGGTCTGTCTTGTATTATGTTGCTTTCTTTACAAGCATAAGAATATTCTTCTGTAGGGTTATTTATTTATTATTTTTTGACATACGTTTGGAGATAGTGAACGGTTTTGTAAATAGTAAGGCAGACAGGAGAAACATGTATAACAAAATCTGTACTAAAGATAAAAATACGGTGCTTACGATATACAACTGCAAGTCCTCGCCAATAAAATTTACAATCAGTGACGCGCTTAAATTCGCGTGTTAATAAGCAGTGTAACTCTGGATGGACCCGAGTGAGACATACAAGATGTATTAAGTTCTAGGGTGGTTTTGTAAAAATACAAAATTAGTCCAGGCGTATGAACTCTATGATAATGGAAATGTATTTTCTCAGTTATATTTGTATTTTTTGTAATCAATCATCACCGGTGTGATGACTTTTAGACTGGGACACTGAAAGGACTTGATATGAACTTCCTGTAGCTTCCTTGGTATGAACACGATGCATCTCTTTATTTCACATTATACCATCCATAATATACACAAGGCAAAAAAAAGCGCACTAAACGAGAACACAATGCCTAACCAGTGTGCAGAGACTCAAGCAGGTACTAAATAAGCCGCTGTAACAAAGTGGGTACGTACAGTGCACTTGAAGCTGCGTGACTTTTCGTGTTTCAGCATGTGCATGATCAGGGTGTAGCGCCTCTGAAACACCATGCCGCACTCGCTGCACGTGTGCTCTCCATCCACTGCTCCCTCAGTTTGTTCTCGTGCCGTCCCTTCTTCTACAGGCATCACCTCAGGTTCAACTGCCTCTGCTTCTTCAGGCAACGTCTTCACACCATCAGAGGCAGACTGAGGCTCGGAATCTGAAGAATCAGCAGACGATCTCTTCAGTGGTTGGGACATACGTCCTCGCTTCACTGGTCTCTGGGGTGTCTGAAAACACAAAGAAAAAAGGTGCCAATCATTCTACAGGGCGCTGACTTGTACAGTATATAAGTTTAATATTGATCCTATATGGTGACTAAAACGTTTCTCTAATGTAGAAAAATCACACTGACAGATGACTGTTTTAATACATTTATTTAAATTTCCTCACACACAAAGGGACAGTCAGTGATCCTTCATGTAAACTATATAATTTCTGACTTTATATTTAGGACAAACTCACCTTGACAGCGTTTGACATCTCCTCCTCGGTCTCAAGTCCCATATGCAGACGAACGTATCCTCCTTCTCTCACCGATCGCTTCCTCAGGAACCTCTTATTAGGATCAGCACTCTCTTGTTCGTCTTTGTTCTCGTCCTCTCCTCCTGGCGCGACACTCTCTGAGTTCTCGGTCACTTCTGGTTCCTGTTCTGGTGGAGGCGGCTTTACCTTGGGGGGTCTCCCTGGCCTCCTCTTCTGAGGTGCAGAGGCTGACGGTTGTTGGGCAATCACCACACTCTGGGGTTGAGGCTCTAAATCTTGGACCACTGGTTCCTGCTGAAGTGCTGGTGCTGACGCGGTTAGATGAACCTTCTCGGTGGGAGGCATCTTGCCTGGTTCCACTGTAATAATGTAGGCACCAGGCTCCATGCTCCCTGCTACTGGTGTTTCCACGACCTGAGGCTCATCCACGGTCCAGCATGCCTGAACCACAGCCAAGGATTCACTTGAGCCTGCTTGGCCAGAGTGAGTGACCACGGTCATGGTTTCACCTGCTTCTGTTTGGCCATTATGTGCTACAATAGAGAGTGATTCAGGCAAGCCAGCCTGGCCATTGTGCGTGACTACAGTCATCGTCTCCCCATCCACTGTCGCTCCTGCCAGCAAGGCCAGGGATTCGGCCGTTCCGTCTTCACCGGTGATAACGGTGATGGAGTGTTCAGCTTCAGACTGTCCAGAGGGAGCCATCAATGCCTGGCCATCATTCTGCATGGTCACCACATAAGCTCCGGAATCAGAAGGGTCCATTGGCTGAGCAGGGAGTGTTTCCCTGGCTATAACGGTGTGCACGTCTCCTTGTTGATAAACCAATAGCTTCTGCTCCTCCACTTTTTTGTGCACCAATTCACAAATCTGAAGCACCTCAGGCATGATGAGATGCCGAGCCAGCATGGCCACCTCTGCCATCACACAGAAGTTGAACGTCAGCTCTGAGGTGTAGGCGAACTCCAACAAAGGCAGGAAGCTTGCCTTGCTAAAGCCTGGCAGGTAGAGAGTCACAAAACAATACATGTTATTTTCTTAAACCAACCTGATTGTCTTATAATAATCACAATACTTTTTAATGTAGCAGAACGGGTTGTATCGGATGCAATTACCAGAGAGGTCCACAACAGCTTCATGGCTGGCCACAGCACCTTTCTCAATAAAGAGCTCGTAGAAGTATTCACTACAGGAGGCCAGAACAGCTTTGTGTGCCCGATACCCTTCAGCCTCAATGAGCAAGGTAATGTCGCAGAACTGGTTATTTAAACGCTGCTGATTCAGCTTATCCAACATGGTCTGGCCATGTTTGGGTAGGACCTGCTTTACAATCCCCTTACTGTCAACCTACAAGACGAAAACACACATCATCAATATCTTAACTGTTTTACATGCCTGTCTCTCAACATAGAAGGAAAAGACAAGAACTCCCCCAGTGTCTCTGATTATTTTCCTGTTTACCCATCATGTTTTATTTCTTATATCCTACTTGATGTCAACCCAACACACATCATGTACTTACAAAAACAAGTTCATGCTTGTCAACGCTTGGAGCCTTTGGCTTTATCTGAATTGCGGCATGCAGTTCCTCAAGACCATCTTCCTCTTCATCTTCATCCTCCACCTCCTTTCGTTTACTTCGACCACGGGGACCTGATCCATCCTCAGCACTGCTTTTTCCACGCTCCGGTTTCTGTTGGCAGCCACAGTCCCTGATGCAATCCTTTACCTGCTTTAGGATTCCTAGAACATAAAGATCACTAAATGTCAGTCTCTTATCAACTCATCTGCATTGAAGAAAGAAAAAAAGGAAGGAAAAGATTTCAAAGGTTTGGGTGCAAGACACATGTATGATGATGATACTACTAACTACTAAAAAAAAAAAAATAGGGTAGTTTGATCAGCTACTTTCTGCCTAAACATCAGGCCATCTTTATTTTCTTAAAACTGACTTGTCTACGATGGAGCATTTCGAAAAGATGATTCAGACATGCTTTCCTTTCTACCAGCTTGTAAAGAGGTATATTAGTTTGACCAGCTCAGATAGAATACAGATCACCTCTGGTTTAATGATACTGTGATTGAAGGAAAGACTTCTTCTCCATGCATTTACATTCATGCATTTGGCAGACACTTACAAGTGCATTGACTTTTTCATTATTTAATAAGTGAAACACTGTTGGAAAGGATTTTTTTTGGTCAGTGGTGAGGGGAGGAGTTAACCCAAATACCCAAGTAACATAGGTCTTTAGTCATTCCTTAAATACCGCCAGGGACTCAGTTGTATGAACATCTAGAGGAAGTTCTAGCAGATAGGACCCAGGACAGAAAACTAGTCTAGATGAGTGCCTTCCTTGATCCCAGAAAAATAATGAAACCAGCCGTACATGCTTATGCCTACCTAGGGGAACAACCCACCACAGGGCACAAACACACACCAAGTCACACACTGTTCTTATCCGTTCCTCACACAACTTGGCACAGGTTTTTTTTCCCTTCCTGATGCAACACTGTCATTTTACATGGGATCGGGGCTGGCAAGTGCATCCAGTGGCTGGGGGTTTGTGTATTCTGTGGGAATTGAACCCAGGCCTTGAATGGAAGGTGAGAAACCTATGAAGGTAAAACAGTAGCAAAACCCGAGAGCTTGCAAATTTGAATGTGAGAGCTTGTAAGATGAATAGTTGTATTTGTAAGTTGAAATTTATACTCACAGCTCTGATGTGAACACCTGTGTTTTGAATTCGAAGTTG
>JAOTQY010000015.1:17453230-17474424 GCA_026413445.1 Dolichallabes microphthalmus
ATATATCTGGGTTTGAGCCCCGCTGCTGTTGGGTTGCCACTGTTGGATAATTGGGGAAAACATAAGCCAAGAGGTGGTGACCCTTCGATTATGGGAAAGATTCTTCTTAAATCAATGGCTAAATTGACTAAATATGTAAATTTATGACACACTGGTATATGTTTTTCATATTTCATAATTCTGTAATTTAAATTAAAAATTTAGTCTTTTCTTTGGCTTTGTTTGAGCCACAAGATTTGGTACCGGTTTTACGCCGGATGACCTTCCTGACAAAATCTTTTTGTTCCAACCAACATTGAAACTGACAGTGGGTGCAGTGGCTGGGATGTATGGGGCATCAAGTTAAGGGTCAACAGTGGCGACCTGATGATGGCATGGCTCAAACCGCTGATGAGCTAATCAGCAATTCAGAGCCAATACTACCTCTGCATATAAAAGTGCAGTGATCTTTTCAAAATCATGTTATAAAATAATTAAAATTGTTTCAAATTGCTGCCAAATCCATGGCCTTGCTGCTGTCTCCCTCCATGATTTTATTTTTATTTTTTTAAAGGATGATGCATGGATAATGAAATTGAGTCATATGACTAGATAACTTGAGCAAGCCCATTATTCAATGTTTTCCATTGAAATTGAGGAAACTGAAACACTATTCCTCTGGGGAGCCTTGCAGATGTTTATATTTCCCAAGATACATAACCCATTTATGAGTTAAATAGCAAACTGTGCAAATGCCATTTTTTCAGCAGATGCTAATGAGCAGTTGGGGGGGGGGGGGCGGTCTGTGTACAAAGTCATTGGGCCATTAGCAGCTTGTTAGGTCAATGTCCCCTACAGGACTCTTCACACCCTTTCCTTTGTCTTGGTTATGCATTTTAGTGTTTGTTTTAGATAAGGCCCTTTAGTCTGAACCAGACAAAAGGTTCCTGGTTTCAGTCTCGTAATTACCCAGTGCCCATCCTTTTATTGAGAGTCTGCAGATAGCAGTGTGCCAAAATTGTATTAGCATTGATAGCTGCTGGGGACATTGATATCAACATGGCCTGTGCAACGATTAAATCCTAATGGAATTACACTAAATCTAAATCTAGCCTGCAAGAGAATGGAATGCCTGGCAGGATGTCCAAATTGTCTTTGTAGGACAGACAAGTGTCATGAAAAAATAAACAGTTCCACTTCAGCACACCTAGCTGCTGGTGTGTTATAATGTGAATTAATGGACTACAGTTCTATGGCCAGAACATTAACCAGATATTGTTTCTGTCACATTATATTGAGACAGAATAAAGATTGTCAAGTGAATGTACACATTAGGGATCACAAGACAATTGAGATTACCTATTTCTAGTAGACTCATCTACTCAAACCAAGGCTTTTGTCTTTTCGCCAAAAGTAAGACACCAAGAGCAACCTTTTATGGTTACATACAGTCTCAACAATATGCACAAGGATATATCCAGAAAACCATTGGAAATCATCAATTATTGAAGGCTATGAAAGTGAGAGTAAGGATGAGGAGTAGTGTGATTTGTGTAATATATGAAATTTAGAGGTTAATATCTTCAGATTAAATCTGATCGAGGGCTGCACAGTTGCTCTGCTTTTCTGGCAACTCCCATGTCTGTAGGTCGACAGGCTTCTTGAAATTGCCCATATATGTTAATATGTGTGTGTGTGCGTGTGTGTGGAATTATTTTTTATCTCTGTGAAATCAATTGAGTTATCTCTGTGAAATCAATTGTTTCCAAATAAATGGACTGAATCCCAAGTACTTAACACATAATGCACAAAAGTTAACGTTCAGTCAATTCATCTGCATAGCAGATGGATAAGTGAACAAGCTCCATGCTTATGAACAGATGACAAAGCTTCCTCTCAGATGCTTCCATTATCTTGAAAATATTATTTAATTAAAGCCATAAAACCAAGAGTTTCCAACTGTAAATATACACTAAACACTAAAGTTAATACTAAAATTCTAGTGCAGCCACCAAAAACAAACTCTGTTCACAATTTAGATGATAAATATATACATATCTTATCACAATAATTTTCATCAAAGGAAAAAAAATGAACAGAATGTGATTGCACATGGCTATTTGCCTGACTTTTCTTTGTCGGGTTTTCTTTCCTTTCTTCCTCCGTGTGGTATGTGCGCGTGGCTAATATTCATTGCCTGATGTCTACATAAGTAGCACGAATGCAGGCAATGCTTCTTTTCGTGGAATATGGCAGCAAGACACTTTTCCATCATTCTTCCCATAGTGCATCCCGGTGCCATCTTTTCCTCAGACAAGCGATGCACACGCATCAAACCATCCACATAATATAAAAGAAAATGTGACTCATCAGACCAGACCACCTTCTTCTGTTCTATTGGATCGGACTGCACGGGTCAGCCTTCACTCCCTGCATGCATCAGTGAACCTTGGCCTCCTATGACTGTGTTAGCAGTTCACCGGTTTTCCTTCTTTGGACCACTTTTGGTACTGGGGCTGGGATCATCCCATAAATGCTGCAGTTTTGGAGTTACTCTAACCCAGTCTTGCTGCCTAATAAATCACAAATTGCTACAAAATCTGCTTTCGAACAAAATTATCCTACCAAGAAACAGGAGGAAAAACTAGTGTTTCAGCATTCTTTGCAAGTTTTGCAATTCCACCTACTTCTCGTATCAGGTAAAATGAGGTACGGCATGAATGACAAAAGAAAAAAACTATTTTAAACTATTTTTGTGTTAACCCTCAACTGCTCAGATGTATAATGAGATTAAAAATGTAAGTCGCTCTGGATAAGAGCGTCTGCCAAATGACTAAATGTAAATGTAAATGTGTTCTGTAGTTTCTCCACAGTTCCCCAAAAAGATATTCATGGGTGGAGTGGCTATTCTAAATTCTCACGCCCTAGCTGTGAAAGAATGTGTGAATGTGTGTGTGCATCAGATAGGCTGTTGTCTCTTCCAGAGTGTATTCCTGTCACACAGACAGTGTTCTTGGGCTAGGTTCTCAATCTGCTGCAACCCTGACTAGGGCAAGTTGATCATTTACAGAAAATAAATGAACAGGAAATTAGAGCACTTTGCAAAAAAACAAAAAAATGACAAACTAACTTCCTACATTAGGAACAATGTGTGTCAGTGCAAATGTTGCATTCATATGAGGAGTAGAAATTGAAGCCATCATACTTTATTTTATGGTAGTTCTCAGTGCTTATTTGCAGCCAGTCAACGTAACACACATGCAGTGCCGCTGATTATGTACGCGTGGTATATAATTGCACTTTAGTGTTCAAAATATACAGAAAAGGCAAATGAAGTCAAAACTATGATTAACCTTCCCCGGCGAATTTTTTTTTGTCAAACATTATTTTTATTTCCATGGGTTGTAATGAGAAACAGAATTAACATTAATATACAGAACAATTATAACCAATCACGAGTAAGGATTGCATCATGTAATAGGCTATGGTTAGGCAATCAGCCAACAAAGTTAAAGGTCTAGTCTAGATTCAGTATCAGGGAAAACCAGAAATAACAGCAGTAAACAGGATTTCAAAGACAAAATGAGAGTTTAGTACAATACAGAGTTTACTTCACTGTGACTGTGCATATTAAGAGTGTTTTATATCCTTGGTATGTGTGTGTGTGTGTGTGTGTGTGTGAGTGAATGATTCAATCCAGGTGTGAAATGAGTAATCAGGTCGGTGAGAATGTGTTTTGATAATTTGAATTATTGGCAGCCATGTTTGTAGGCTGCATTGTACACTATGAGGTGGAGTTTGGTGTACATACAACAACTAGCATATCAGAAATTAGCAAAGCCACTGGTATCCTTAGTTTCTTGTTTAACACCATGAGCTTACATTTGAACACTACACAGATCAGTCATTAAATTACAATGCGAAACATTAAACCCAATATGGTGTAGGTTTCTCTTGTGCCACCGGGGCAGATGTGCCACTGAAGAATGGCTCCACGAGAC
Organism: Dolichallabes microphthalmus; assembly: GCA_026413445.1. Classification (NCBI taxonomy): domain Eukaryota; kingdom Metazoa; phylum Chordata; class Actinopteri; order Siluriformes; family Clariidae; genus Dolichallabes; species Dolichallabes microphthalmus. Next base: position 17,457,211 of record JAOTQY010000015.1, read on the forward strand.
CTCTGGACTTGTTCTGTGGTGCTGGTACCAGAAGGTTGACAGTGGGTTCTTCGGGTACTGTTGGGTCTCTATGGATCAGACTTGTTCGTCAGGTCCATCACATGGGTGATCGATTGGACTGGGTTCTGGGGTGTTTGTTGGTTGTGTGGACAGTTTTGTGACAGATGGGCCTTGGGTGCCCATGATCCTGTCACCAGTTTACTGGTATATAATCGATAATCAATGTTCAGGTTAATGCTAACATCAACATGGTTTTCAATATTGATGTTGGTTATCAATGGCTGGTGTATATGTGTATATTGCTATAAGCTAAATGCTACATTTAACTACATTGTTATGGTGCAAGGATGTTTAGAGATTGTAAAGACAAAAGCACTGTCTGGCCCCTAGACACTTGGTATTTAATGGATGAATCATTTTAAGTAATTAAAAATGATACACCAAAAGGCAAGACCTTAGAAGATTCCACTTTACTTTTAGACATGTCACTCATTATTGCAAGGCATCCAGTTTGTCATAGAAAAAAGGTTTGCTACCATGCAGATAATGAAAAGAGGAAAAAGGATGATGCCAGAAGATGGAGTGAAAGTAGTCATTTCTGACAACTAGGTATGCCATTAATACATCACTCATTGTCCTGCACTTTTCTTTATTAATATGTAAAAAACAAGAACTAATAAAATATTTAGCCTCTTGGTTATAGTCTCATGCAGTGATCCAATAGTGTGTGTGAAAACCCATTCTCTGCACACTAAAAAAGCATTTATTGCCTTATGATAAATTGTCAGACAACATGACAGATTATTTAAAAAATGTTTAATGAACAAATACAGTATGATGGGGATATCTGGAATTGTCAAATGTCTAAGGCGCATCCAATTTAAAACATCAAACGGAAATCTTTGAATGTAACTAATTGCTAACATCAGCACTATTTCAAAGAATACTCATGCTTTTTGTTTCTTTAATCTTCAGATGCTGTAATGAATAATTTTTTTTATTGGTTGCCATGACCTCATGACATTAGTCCAAGTGACCTTTGGTGGGCTCCCACACATGAGCTATTTCACACAACTGAGTGATTCGAATGACATGCTCTTAAACAAATACAGAGCCAGAGCGTGCTCTCTATACCAATCACAGAGAGGTGTGGGTCATTTTTTTGGGTCATAACCAATCACATGGCATACTCACTTCAAAACATAATATTGACTTTGGGTTCCCTGGTGTTTCACTAAGCAGCCTGTTAAACTGAGCATGGGAATATTTGTCAAGGTAGGTGCTTCTTATTCAATCGCCACAGACATTTGCTTTCTAGTGCCTGATTTAAATTCCGGTTGAAGAGATTGATCTTCCAGATTTTATCTTTCAAATCCCTTGTATATAATAAAAAACTTCCAGAACCTAAAAATTAGGATATAATGTCTAATGCAATAAAGGAGTCAAGCAAACCACTGACCCATGGCAGAACTTTATGGTAAATCCCATTAACATCAGATTAAATCTTATTAGCATCTTTAGTTGATTCACCCACACACACACACACTCATAAGAATATCACAAACCAATGCACATTTCAGGCTTTATTGTGGAGAGAAATGTATACTGTACAGAAAATGGACTCAGTATGATACACTTACACTAAAATATACACCACATGTGCATATTGTATAGTGTGGCTAGATGACATGGTTTGGAAAATTGTGTGACGTTGTATGTATGCTATAAGTATTGATTGTGTGTGCTGGAACTGCCTGCCTGGCTTTCACTTCCCTCAGGGCTTTGTTGCGCATCATGGGGAGCCTTCACTGGGCCAGATAGCCTGGTGTTTCTCTCTGCTGCTCCTCTAATTGCATATCGAGTGCTGTGGCTGCAGCCAGGTGCCCTGCAGATCCACGGCTCCATCCAGAGCACAGAGAAACACAAGAAATTAGAGAGATGGACAGACTTTTCAAATCTACAAACCATAAAGGGAGTTGGTTTACATGCAAATGTGCACAGATACATAAATTGTGATTTATTTAGGCATCTTGGAATGCATCATATGACTTAAAATCCACAATGTTACTTTTATCCTGTCTGAGTATCCATTCCATGAATTAATTTAGCTCAAGCTTAAAGTTCCTGGATCCAATTAAAGACCACAGAGGATATGTTCCAACTCTATTAAACGAAGTCCTGTTTTGTGTCACATCATTAAACTACAAATCCTTTATACTGAATGGCAAAAAAAAATGGTCATGCTTTCTTCAATAGCCTATATTTTAATCAATTAAAGTTAGGTAGGTATGAATTTAATTACATAATGTACATAAAACTTTTGTAACAATTTCTTGTCCCTGGTTAAACCTTGCGGACCAGAAACCTGCTGCCAGGATCTGGAAGCCAGATGCCTTATTAGCAACACTGCAAATGCTTGGACAGCAGCAAATTCATAGAGTTTGAAATTGGCTGGGATGAAAACAGCTGGTTAAAAGTCTAGCAGTCTGTCTGATTGTGCTAGCCCCTTCTCATCCACATTGGATTTAAAAACTGGTTTAAAATTGTCTTCCATTGGTAACACATTGTATCATGTTGTAACTCTTGACCAGAAACTACAAAAGAGTAAGAACACATTCAAGTTACAATGTATAATACAGTTACTCAGGGGATTTTTTACATGAATTACAAAGTTGATCTAAACTTTATGTCAATACAATACCAGCCAAGAATGTGTGTATTACAACTCCGGCCTTCTACGGACAACGTTATTCAATTCTGAAAATGATCTCTACCAGTCGCCTTCATCTCTCGGGATCTGTATCTGGGTGTTTTTAAGAACAAAGTGATGCTTCAGAGTGTAAACAGTGATGAAAGATGAGCTCTGAGCTACAATGTAGCAAGTGCTAATGCCAAGAGATTTTAACTGTGGCTGTTAACATTGGCCAGAGTTCAGGTTGGAGCATCTCAACATGCAGTTCCAGCTTCCATTGCATACGGATGGTGGGAATCTTCAGATGATCTAATGTTGTAATACAGTCAGGAATTACATGGCAGAGTTTATTTTAATATAACTACACCCCCATGGAGTCTTCATAATGTACCTCAGTTTATATTAGAATCACTTTTCAAGTATCTTCATAAACTAAGGAAAACAGTTGGTAAGTGTATGACACTTGAGGTTATTCTCTGCACACTGCACTATTGAGGGAGGCTAAAAACATTAACTATAAAATCTATATAATTTTCTGCCTTGTTTCTTTTTTTTTTTTTTGGAAAAGTGGCAAGATTGTCTATTCTCTCTTTTAAGAAATACTCTCCCAGTCCTTTCTGTTCTGTCACAGACAATAACATTAGTATGACACATTACTTAAACATGTATACTGAGACAACTCTTTTTCAATCAACACTGGTTTATGGCAAGTAAAGGAAACACATTTATAAATATAGCTTCTTGACAACAATCTATGCATGTGTGCCAAATAATAAAAGTGAACATGGGAGGCCAATACACAAGGCAACAATTACTACAAGAACAAAGCACTAAATATAGCTGTGCTGATGAGTGGCCTGACAATCTCTCCGCTCTACATTGACTCCCTCTGTGAAAGATATTTTGAATTTGAGGTCAGTTCCATGATTTGCTTTCTTGTCTATATTACCCTGTTCAGGAAATGCTATCTTTCAGCACCTCTGAACATGTACAGTGTTGTTGCTGAACTGGGGCCTGACAGTCCGAGGACATGTGCAACCCTCAACCTATAAAAACCATGCAGCACCTCCCAATGGACTTGCAAACATTGTGATCTGTGTAAACACAAAGCTTGTAGCTTCTTATCTTCGATCAGCTTACATGAGTGGCCCCTCACATCTCAGACATGTGCTTGGTTTTGAAAAGAGGCTCACTAACTTGTTGACTGGTGGTAAACCCTAGTTAAACTTTTTGGAGATGTAAAACACTCACAAGAACACAGAATAAAAAAAATATATAGCACTTCCGCAATTAACAATAAACGATTAAAGCTTAGATTGTGTAAAGGTCTAGACTCATATTTATATAAGTCTGATTTGAAACTAGGTCTGCTGTTTAATATAAATATTTAATGAAATCACATTAAAATATATGATTTCGTAATACATCAATTTTTTCATATGATCTTCCACTTGATGTATTAAATACATTTAAAACATTCAAACATTTTTAATACATCCATGCAGTTATCTGTAAATATATGGAGGAATATAGATATAGATAGAAAATAAAAAAGCAATATAAATATATATCTTTATAAGGATTTAAATCACCATGAGTTATCAGACAAGCTTCAGTGCACCTTAGCATTGCACTCTGTACATCCATACAGTACTGTAGTTTGAAATTGTGCTGGAAGGAGAAATGCAAATTTTTTACCAGAACTCCTCATAATTGGTGTTTTGATGATAGTGGTGGAGAGGGCTGTCTAACATTGTTCCAAATTCTCCCACAGTTGTTTACCTGGGTTGGAATCCAATGAGAGAATGCCATAGCATATGTTTAATATAATTTTTATCCTCAGCAGACCATACAGTGAGCTCTTGGCCCATGTGGATGGGAACAATGTCAACCTAGAAGACACCATCATGTTTTATCATAGGATAACACAGCATAACAACAGAGCCACCAGCTTTTCCTTTAATTTGTCACCCATCTGAACATACATATAGCTTGAACAAAACAAACACACTTGTTTGACCTTTCTCACCTTTTTCCACACATCAGTGTTTATATGAAAACAGAACTCATCATACATGCTTGCCAGTGCCCTTTTACCAGTAGTTTGCAAAAGTGCTTTCAGATTGTCTTAAAGCCAAAAGACATATCTTCGGTCTTTAGCAGAATCAGAAAATTTTTATGCTACTGAAATGCAAAAACATGAAATGTAATGTTCTATAAGCAACAGCAACAATAACAACAACATAATCATTATTATGCCTGATAATTAAATATAAAGAAAGAAAGAAAGAAAGAAAGAAAGAGAAATTTTAAATTATTAATTATAAATTAATAAACCATACTAAAATGCTAAATATTATAATAGTATAAACAGTGATCATGATAACATATACTAAATATTTTAATCAAATCCATTGTCACGCTTCTTTTACAAGAAAAGGTGAGTCTGAGCAGTTAATTAGTTTATAGTATACAAAAATCAGGTTTAACCTCTGCCTTCTTCTTATTTTTCATTATTATTTAAACACTTTTGTCCTGAAAAAGGAAGCATACTAATTGCCATTTGTGAGAGCAGTGTTGTTTAAAGTTTCTTTCTTTTTTCTTTCTATCAATAATGGTTAGATACTTACTAATATTACAAACTTCTTACATCCAACTGCACATTATTGTTATTTGCATTACTTATTATATGTGATGCACTCTGCGGTTACATGCACTATCTTGCACACCCCCTTTAAATACTCTGAATTTTTCTTTTGTCTTTACTTAATCCGTATGCTTATTGAATGCTGTGTACTTACTGTGTATAGTGACTTATAACAAACGTACAGTGTTTTATGTTGGTCTGTAACTTCGAGAGCCACAAACAGATGAAATTAATTTCCTTTTGTGTGTCAACATACTTGAAGAATAAACCCTAATTCTGATAATATACAGTAGCATCTTATTGTGGTAATTTTTAATTATTATTATCACTGTGCCCTAATGCCCTTTATGCACTATTCTAAATGTGTGTGCCTCCATGTTTAAATGAGTGTGTGAGACTTTGTGTGGATTGTCCATGCTGGTGTATAGTGAGTAGCTCCTCTTTCCAGGTGTGTGATAGATACCTCCCACATCTGACCTTGAGTGGAGCGGAGATCACTGGGACAGACCTAGCGGTGACAGGAGTAAATCAGGAGCACCACATACTACAATCACACTATACTTTTTTTTTTAAAGGAAAATGCATGGGATTGGATTGATGTTGTAAATGCCTTAAAATGTTTTTTTTTTACATGCATCACAGCGCCATCTGGGCAAGTAAACCCCGGGGGTTTAGTAATAATGAATGGATTCAGTAATGAAACATTAGTAACCACTGGAACAGTGCTTTGGCCACAGGAACCCATTCATTCAATGCTGGTGGGTGTAAAAGAAACATTAGCATGTAAAGTAACCATGACACACAAGGTCATTTATACTGTAAGGAGAGAAAATGATTAGGAACTCTGTGTTAAACCTGAGACTAAAGTTACTGCTACACGTATGACCGACATTTATACACATACAACCTTATAGTTTTGTAATGTTTAGCCTAAGCCGTTGACGCAATAGGCGCGCGCGACAGCTTGAGTTCGACCCTCGTTCACGCTGTTGTTACGCAACAGAAGACAGCCGTTGATTGGTCAGGTTCGGGCCTCCTACTTTGAAGGTGACTTATTAGAACGTATGTGGGCGGGGCCACGGAGCGTAAAGGATATAATGGGGCGGATCCAAGCTCACGAGCCGGGTACGACTCTGTCCTTTCCGAAGAGTTAGCTGAAAGGAATACAGCTCTGGCGGTCAGGCACCCGAAAGAAAGGCAAAAATAAAATAAAAAAATAACAAAAACCCAAAATAAAAATACACAAAGGGAACTAAAAGGCTGAAAATGTCCGCGAATAAGGACGGAGACGGCGGATGGAAGAAATTTCTGTGGAATTCTGAAAAGAAGGAATTTTTAGGACGTACCGGCGGCAGTTGGCGTAAGTCCACGACGCTTTTCTCTTCTTTGCTGTCGGGGAGTAAAGTGTGTGCTTTAAATGTTCAGGATATATATTTTTAATTTTAGAGTGGTTAATGCCGACGGAAGAGAAGTAAACAACAGTATAGAGAAAGAGCGAGTCATCAGGTTGTCACAGCACCTGTTCGGTCTGAGTTTCCTCAACACGCTGTGTGGTGACTTTCATTTTCAGTGCAAAAAAAAAAAAAATAGAGAGAAGGAGAGTATATGATGTTCTTCGTGTGTGAGTGTATGTGTGAGTATATATATATATATATACACACACACACACACACTTGTATTGTATTCTCGACATAGTTGCCTGTTGAATATTTGAGTAATGTAACAATGAAACTCTTACTGACAAACTTAACCATGTAACTTGCTATTGTAGGCTAGAGGCTAGTAAATGACTAGTTAAAGGAAATATGAATTCAGGGAAAAAATCAACAATAACAAGAAGAAGGGCGGACATTTAATGGTGAAATATATAATGTGATTGTGTGTGTGTGAGAGAAATGAGTCTTTTTCCTTCCTGTCGATATACCGACCTCACGTTTTGAGGACACTAACGGGTTTTTGTGTTTCCTGTCAGGGCTGTTTCTGTATTCGGTACTGTGTAATTACTGTGACGTTACAGCGCGGTATTTATTCAGGGAGGTGAAGAGCTTTCTAACCTTTTTTTGCACAAAGGTTCATTTCCCACCCCCAAGGTGAATCAAGGTGATTTAAGGCCTACTCTGTTCAGCGTTTAGCAGTCATGCAACACTTTATGGCGGACACACAGACGCACAAACAAACAAACAAAAAAAGAAAAACGTATTCTTTTTTTCCTACGTGGTCAACATTTTAAATTTCACGAGTGTTAGCTTTCTAATGCTAGTTTTTCTTTGTGGGAGGGCAGTTGGAATCGATAGTTTATCACCCGTGGGCATTCATTTCTGTTTGGTGTGTATATACTATCGAGCGATGAAACATACAGCGGGGCACATGGCACACACACACACACACGCTCTTTCTGTCTCAAGTAGGAAACCAATTAAATTTCCGTTAAACTACGTTAAGACCCTTTTCCGTTGTTTGCATTCAACAGTTGGTGTTTAAACGAAGCGCTCGTGCCTTAATTATTTTCTCTGACACATTAGTTAGCGACGCTGCTAAAATGGTGGCATGTGGCGACCGACTGACTTCTTGACGCTTACCGGATGGTTTCGAGTCAAAAAGAATGACGCCGATTACCAGAAGTGTTTTTGAGAACTTTTCACCACCCCAGGTTGTACGGATACGGCATAGAAATGTGTTTATGAAATACAGAGAAGAGTCGAAAACAGTTGGTGTAACGGAATTAACGTAACGTTGTGTTACAAAGCAGTCACCTCGGGTGCTTGGCTAAGCTTTAAGCTAACGATAACCGGCTAAACTACAGGGTTAATTACACCATCTTACCATATTCTAAACACTACAGAGATTTCTAACAAGCATTTAACGCTTATTGGAGTTGATTTTTTTCTTCAGTGTTTTAACAGTGAGTGTGTTCACTATACTGCTAAGATATATTTATATAGTAAAAGAAAAACTTCAAAAATGCGCCACAAGTGCTTTGTTGCCGCTGTGTTGGTTGTGGAACTAAGGAGGAGCTTAGAGGAAGTGAGACAGACACCTAACTCTCATCTCTGGACAAACCATTACATTCCTTATAATCCACACTTTCATTCCTTCCCTGATCCTAGTAATCTCTTTCTCTGTTAAGGTGTGTCCCAAGTACATATTCTGTAAGTGTGATCTTGTTAACCATTGATCTTTGTCCTGTATGGACAGATTCAGTCCCATTTCAACTTCACAAGTCAGAGATCAACCTTCATATCAGGAACAAGAGATGTGCCACTTCCAGGATGGCAAACCCACCCCCAGGGCATAATATTTCCTCAGCCTTACTTACAGAAAGATTCATGCAAAGCTCGTTACTGCCATTTTATCATATTGTCTTTAAAACAATGAACTGTAAAGGTGTTTCCTGTAGATCTGTAAACTGTTTATTACTGTGAGTAAAAGAAGCAGAAAGGTCAACCCCTATAATGCCCCTGTGTCTGGTGAGCAGCTGAACCCTTCTGCACTGTCGATGGGTGTTGGAGACTGTGAGCAGGGCATTTATAGACAGACCCCTTAGGGCATTTTTAGACCCCTAGGACCATCCATGGCTTGTTGTAGATCTTAATACAGGGATGGAAATGAGACAGGGCTCTGAGACGGCGCAAGGTAGTGTGTGAGCTCTGTGATCCTCTGTCACGGACATTCACAACAGAGTGAGAAATTTCTGAATTGTTTGGACTTGTGTTGCAGTTTTTGCCAAATTTACACAGCCGCTGTGGGAAGCAAACTTCCTCACATGGAAAATCAGGAAGTCTCTGGTCATAAGAGTCACGTGTCACACTGATTTTGCTTAGTTTTACATTTTGAAGGAAATGCATTTTTTACACAACCATGATATGAAACAATGTTTTAAACAAGCCTTTAAGCATTGCATCAATGGAAAGTTGACCTTACACTAATGGCTATTTTCCTCTTGTACGGAAAAGAAATCTGACAAAATATCTAGCTTAGAAATAAATACATATCGGACATTATTTTATTGATTGCTTGACACAACTAAAACGATTCCAGATTGTAACTGGTTTAATTTCGCTTCATCAATACAAAAAAAACAGTTTTATTTAATCCACACCTTGCTTGCAGGGGTCAGAGATTTTGAATTAGTCATTCTTTAATAACCATACCACCTCTCATTTATTTGTAACGATATTAATGACAGATATTATAGTGTAATGTGTAAACATTTTTTTCTCCATTTTCTGCAGTTAAAATCTTCATCTTTTATGTAATCTTCTACGGCTGCTTGGCTGGAATTTTCATCGGCACCATCCAGGCGATGCTTTTGACCCTTAGCAACTACAAGCCCACATACCAGGACAGAGTTGCACCCCCAGGTAATTAACCAGGACCCTGTGCCTAGTGTGAGCAAATTTTAGTGTTTTGTGTGTCACACAGTGTTAAGAGCTTGTAATTTGAAGCCAAATTTAAAATATATAGTGCATCAGTGAGATGATGAATTACATGTAACTGGCTAATTGATTCTATCAGGCTTACAAAATCTTAATTCTAACTGACTCAAAAAGCTGAATTTCTGACACTTATTAACAGACAGTTGACATTTTAATTATCCAGTCAGCATTGACTTTGTTTATAAACTATAGTAATCGTGTCTGTTTAGTAGCAATTTAATTAATAAGGTAATTTGCAGATCTGTAAATATCAACAGGCAGCTGATGAGCTGTAAAGCATCCACAAGGACAATAACACAGCTTTGATAAAACTGATTGATGTTAAGTAGCAATGATGAATACGCATGTCAGAAATAATGGTAGTATTTGAGTTTTCTGTTTCCTGAAAAAAAAATACCTTTCCTGAAATGAGAAAGACCTTTTCAGCCATTTTGTCTCACTCTGAGGTTTGTGTGTCAGCCATAAGAGGGGTGTTACTGTTTTTCTTTTTGCATCTCGATGACGGCGATTAAATGTCAGGATTGCTGGTTCAGTTTTAGACATATAATGTGTTATTGATAGGTGTATCCCACAATTTAGGGATTTGCTGATCCAATATATCAAACTGGAAATTAAAATATGATGAAGAACTGATATTCAGTAGTGAAAGAAAAACCACAAAATAGCTATACAGTATTTCAAGTTGTCCTTAATCTTGGAGAACGTTCAGGCATTGCTAGACTTCTTATTGTTCTATTGCCAGGCGTTTGCCCAACCAGCCTCCACAGTTTTAGGCCAATGAATTTTTGCAGTGTGTGTGCTGTCGCCTTGGCATATATTTAGCTGTATTCAGTTTTAACACTGTGCTGGTGCCATTTCCCTCTGAAGAGCAGCAGCCTCTGTGCAGATAGGTTCAGGGAAAGAAGGAACATGAGTAGGTGCCGAGTGGAGCCCAGCAGAGCACACTATGATTGGAAGCCATGATAAGAGAAGGAGGTGGTAGACACGCTCACTGGTCTGAAGTCCCACCCTCCTCTCAGGGGCTAAAAGTTTCCATTGTGTGAGTGAAGCACGTGAGGTGAAGAAAAGGGGGGCTGGCTCAGGCACAGTGGGGCTGAGTCTGTACGAGTTTGCATGAAGTAAAAGAGAAATACATCTCTCATTTTCCTTTAAATTATTTTTGGCATTAAAAAAAGTAGGTCAGAGTTTCTATATGGGATCATGAAATGCATATCCATGCAAAGACCGTTAACAGGAATCATGACCTTGCAAGTGATACAAGGGTTCCTCCCACTCATTCCCCCTCGCTGACTGTGCTCATAACCACGCCCCAATTTGGCCTTGTGCGTGAGCTGGGTGGAAAATTACTGCCAGGCTGAGAACAGGAGTTTCATCTGAATAGCTAACCATGATAATGAATGGATTTTACTTTGCAACAGAGATGTGTCTATATTTGATGCTTGCACATATGAGGAAATGCAAAACACAGAAATGGTATCTTCTGAAAGTTATAACAGGAAAAGTCAAAAAGTCTATTCTGTCTCATTTTCTCTCCTCAGGCTTATCACACACCCCACGGTCTGATAAAGGTGAGATCTCCTACAGCCTTCAAGATGATGACAGTTTCAGGCCATTTGTAAAAGCCATGAAAGACATACTGGAGGCATACAAAGATGAAAAACAGACAGATGAGAACTTTGAAGACTGTGGGGGTACGTTGCCTTTCCCCCCCACAAAAACATTGCCCAGAACACAATGTATATTGTTAGAATAGTGTGTATTTTTTTTCTTTTACAATTTAATTCAAAAAGTGAAACTTATGTATTCTAAAAGGTCAAGCTTTTTTTCTTCATAATTATGGCTAATGAAAATCAAAAATCCAGTATCTCAGAATATTACCGTATATCTTTCAATAAATTATTTACAATACAGAATTGTTCAACTTCTGAAAATCATGTTTGTTTATGCATTTAATACTTAGTCGAGGCTTCTTAAGCATAAATTACTGCATCTGTGCGACACAGCAGGCAATAAGCCTGTGGCACAACAGAGGTGTTACTGAAGTCCAGCTTGCTTTGATAGCAGCCTTCAGCTCGTCTGTATTGCATCTCCATAAAGCTAGTCAGCAGACAGAAGCATTAAGTGCTTTGACATCTCCTGGTAAACGGTTATGTTGACTTTGGACTTGATAAAACATAGTCAAACAACCACCAGCAAAATAGTCAACACCAGCAAAATTACAAGGCACCCCAAATCATCATCAATTGTAGAAACTTCACACTCCAAATGATAATTTGGATAAATAAATTGACTTTCAACTGAAAAGAGGACTCTGGACAAGTCAGGTCCAGTTTTTTTTTTTCTTCTTAGGCCAGGTAAGACGCTTCTGATGTTGTCTCTGGTTGTTGCTTATTTCCTGAAGGCGTGTGTGTGTGGTGGCTCTTGATGCACCGACTCCATCAACAGGCTTTGTTTGAAAATCTTCTTCAAGCTGCGGTCATTCCTGTTGCCCCTTTCTTACCACACTTTCGGTCATCTGAGAACAGCCAGCCATTTCAGCTTCTGTGGCTTACCCTCCTGTCAACTCAGCAGTCTTCCCTATTGTAGTTGCATGTACTGAAATAGTCCAAAATATATCATATTTATACTATATGAATATCCAGGGCACTGGTGGTTCAGTGGTAGGTGATTCGCCTGACATGCGGAAGGCCAGGGTTCGATTCCCAGCCAGTGCCCAAACCCCCAGCCACTGGATGCAGTGCCAAAAATACTTAGCTTACCTACCTAGAACAGAAATAATTTTATTTAAAAACAATACGGGAAAAAAAATCCACAGTATTATTATTTAATGGTTAAGATGTCCACACAACAACTCAGTTATATAAAAACAAACTGTTACATAGTGGAATAACCTAACAGTGTAATGTATGTGACGAATGGATAAGATATTACCATATTATTACAGAATTAACAATAATACACAGAATCACTGTTGAACATTCATTTTCTGTGCATAAATATGATGAAAGTGAACCTGTTGCTACCCAGGCAGTGAACTCTGGAGTATAAATATACATGTTATACATACTTTGAATATACAACATTCATGTCTTGTTGTGGTGCATGTTTAGATGCTGCTGCAACGTACATTGACCGTGGGGATTTGGATGGTGAAGAAGGCAAAAGAAAGGCCTGTCGCTTCAAGAGGTCCTGGCTGGGAGCCTGCTCAGGCTTAGATGACCCCGACTTTGGCTTTAGGACCGGAAAGCCCTGCCTTATTGTCAAGCTCAACAGGATTGTCAATTTCAGACCTAGGGTGAGTTCTAACTCATAAAAAATAAAGAAGAATGCTCAGAAAAGTACACATTGGGTTAACAAATAAATAAATACCTTGTAATGTGACTTGTAGCTTATAGATTACTTCTTTCATTCTTTAGCCTCCCAAAACCAATGTGTCTCTCCCTTTGGCTGCTGGTGGAATGATTCCAAAATTAATGATTCCCATCTACTGCAGCAGCAAGGTACAGAATGTTTATTTTGCATTCTACTGTATATATATACACACACACACACACACAGCGAGGATGAAAAAGCCGGTCCACTCGACCTGCTTTGTTGTGCTTCTTTAACATATTCCTCATTGTTTGGGTGTGAACCATCAGCCTTATTTTTTTCTGCTTTACAGAAAGAAGAAGATGCTGACAAAATCAAAGAAATTAAGTACTTTGGCTTGGTCCAAGGATTCCCACTGCAGTACTATCCCTACTATGGCAAGCTGCTACACCCAGAATACCTCCAGCCTCTAGTGGGCATCCAGTTCGCCAATATTACCCATAATGAGGAGCTGCGCATTGAGTGCAAAGTATACGGAGAAAACATTGATTACAGTGAAAAAGACCGTTATCAGGGACGTTTTGACCTCAAAATTATGGTCAAATCATCATGACCACAGCTATGAAAATAGTGCTTTTACTCTGCCCATTTCAAAACATATTAATTTAGACAAATGAAAATTAAATAAATAAATAACTAAGAGTTCAATTGAAAACAAAGAAACAAACCATGACTAGTCTTGAACAAACTCTCATAACATACGGGACCTACACTTAATCTGTATGCTTTACACTAGCTTTCTCTGCATATGTCTAGGGTTAGAATGTAAACATTACAGGAAGAGTAGCAATAGCAAAGTATTTATTCTACTGTAAATGAGAATATTCCTTGAGCCATGGGACATGTTCATTCATTACTGTAAATTATGATTCCACTACTGATGTAGCGAGCAGTGTTTCTGTCCCTGAGTATTTCTGCCTAGTGTGGTCTCGCTCTATATTTTTGGAGTGTGCAGTGCAGTAGTCACATACGATGGTCCTTTTCCAAGCCATGTTATAATTTCTGTTGTCTTATGTTGAGTCAGTTTAGTGGTCCAAGGTTTGTGTGTGTGTATGAGTGTGTGTGTGTGTGTGTGTGTGTACACATGGCTGAGTGTGTGTAATTGTATTTGTACAATTTAAAAAAGAAATAAGAAACTAGTGGCATGGTACGCGCTGATATCCCCAGGTCCGTATGTGAGTAAATGACTGCACTCCATGGAATCTTTTTCTTTTTGACTTACTTTGTTGATTGTGGGGAAAGTACTTGTACATCACTTCTTCTCTTATTTGATCATCTTGCAGTGTGGGAGTTTGGGGTTAATGACATTTCTGTGTACGGCTTTTACTTTCTTTTTCTTCAAGTGTAGAACTGTGTGTAATCTAGTCTGGAGAATCGGCTCCATTCGAGAATGGAGGAATATTCCTCCCTATGGTCACCGTGGCAACTCAGTGCTTTAATTTAAAAAAATTTTTTTGTTTTTCTTTTTTTTTTTTTTTTTGCTGGAGACATCACAATGTGATGTAACTTTCTAATGAATGTTTAGACATTTACATGGTAGAAGAATTTTATATTTATGCAGTTGTACAATTTTTTTTCTGCAGGACAAAGTGTATTTTATGAATCCAGATACCAAAGTCACTGGTCAGGAATTAGAAATTTATCAGGTCCAATGCAGTACCCCATGTAATATGAAGTTTCATCAATGTTAAAAGTGCTTAAAAGTCAATGTTGAACATAAGAACATCTGTCTGCAGTTCCAGCTGCGTTTGTCATTTTATTTAATACAGGTATGGCCTAAACAAATAAATGTACAACCAACCATATTGTTGTCTTTTTTTTATTTTTTTTTATTTAAACCAACATAAAATCATATATGTGCAATTACATTATCTACAGTCAGCCATCTAGAATCTTGAAGAAATACTGGACCTGTAGGAAAAGCAAATGAATATCACATGAATTCACATTAGAAAATTATTCAAGTAAATTTCATGCAATTTACTGATCAGCATATTTGGCTTGATCTGTAATTATTTCCAAGCACTTTAAAAAAATCCTCCTCCTTAAGGTCAGCAAAGCAAGCAGCTTAAAATATTTCCTAACAACTGAATTTCCAAGAACATGCTTATGAAGAGCCATAATATGTTATCCTGTTTGATGTGTGTATGCATGTCTACAAGAGTGCTCTCAGTATAGATGTGTACGCGAGCATGTGTATGGCCTCTGTAAGAATGCGCTGGCTGAGCTGCCCAGCAGGCGAATGATTAACAAGGAGCCGTTTGTTGAAAGAGGCTGCACAGATCTGGAGCTTGTGAGGAACAATCATGCTGAATGGACCAAAGTTACTGCCTGAAAAACACAAAGCCCTTCTTCCACTTAATCCTGCCTTCTCATGCTCGTCTTTCCCAGAGACATTATGCACGCTGTGGGTTTGATTCAGCCTACAGTGGACCGTCATGAGACCTGCGACTCTTGTCTCATGTGACGTGTGGAATTTATTTGTAAGGGGGCGAGTAAACGTTCGTCAGCAGGTCCGACTCATACTGCCCCAGTTCATGACTGAAACAAAAGTGAATGAGATTAGAGAAGACTTACCTCCAGTAAGCCGTCCTCTGGAAGATCGGTACAGTGGACGGCGTTCTGTACTTTGTTCTTGCCGTAAAGAGCTCTTAAAGTCTTGGGCCTCAAATGACGAGCAATTTCCTGTAACCGAAGAGATGGGACGATAATATGGACATTGCAACTCATTGATTTTGTGCAGTTATAAAAAACATTGGAATTAGCAAAAGGCAGGGGTGAATCCGCCTCGCTAATCCGTCTGTCTTTTAAACAATGAGCTCGAACAGAGCTCAGGGGAAGATGCATGCAGGGTGATGGTTAATCCGTACCCTAAAGTGCTGAGGAATCAGATTACTTCCCTTTATGTCTAAAGCATCAGATTACTCATGTTTGTTCATAAAAAAACAATAATAGTTCCTTCCTCTACATCTGCTTATACCTCTTTGCTCAATAGGAATCACAAGGAGAACACCTTTCAGGTTGCCTAATAAGATGCGTAATAAGTGTGACAAGCTCAAGGTTTCAGGCTGTAAAAAAAAAATGAATAATGAATGAGAAGAGGAGATAAAAGTAAGACTCCAAGTCATTTAATAGGTACCAGATAAGCACTAGTTCATTTAATCCTAGCATGTGTTAGATGCAGCAGACTGGCACAAAGCAGAATGTTCAACAATGTTCAGGGCATGGTGTAATGCGGCAAATAAGATCAAAATAAACTCCTCACTAATCATGAACACGGTTGTCATTTTTGATATCACTATTAGTGCTCAAAGTATGACTCAATGTCTGATACTGGACAATTTACAGGCTTCTCTGTAAGCACAGGACGTTTTCTTACAGGTAACTACGTTAGGAATAAAAGTAATTATCAGATGTAAGCCAGTTGCATAAAAAGAGCCGCATTATCAAACTTGATGTGCACAGCAGGATCAAGATCATGAAGGCAAATCATGTCAAAATGTCCGATCTGGTCCCATATTAAAGTCACTCACACCCATGGGTGAATCCCTAAGAACAAGCAACGACCCACTGGAGGGCTCAGAATTACATTCCTAGCACTGATCACATACTTTTCCTGTTGCTGTACTATTGTAATGTAATTGCATCGTAGGGAAATGATCAAATAATAGTTTGTGTGGTGTGGCCCAACATGAAACGTTACTGTAACTACAATTTATACAGTTTATTATTTTCAAATAGAAACATATCTCACATTGTTTTATTCCTCTTTTATTCCAAGGTTATATTTACGTTTAAAATAGAAGTGTATTCAAACTTACCAAATCCGATTTATAGACCCATTTATTTTTGTGGATCTGCAAGGCAGGTTCCTGTTATTACTTATTTTATAGCAGCTATAAACAGTATAATCAGTCATACAGTACCCTTACATTTTTCAAAAGTTATAAGTAG
Organism: Dolichallabes microphthalmus; assembly: GCA_026413445.1. Taxonomy (NCBI): domain Eukaryota; kingdom Metazoa; phylum Chordata; class Actinopteri; order Siluriformes; family Clariidae; genus Dolichallabes; species Dolichallabes microphthalmus. The sequence continues at coordinate 17,474,312 of JAOTQY010000015.1, forward strand.
TGCATCATTTCACAGAGAAACTAAGAAAGGTGTAACCGGAATAATATTAATAAAATTATATTTATATCTATATATATATACATACATACAGTGGTGTGAAAAACTATTTGCCC
>JAOTQY010000015.1:17495417-17505647 GCA_026413445.1 Dolichallabes microphthalmus
TGTACACCACTTTGTATTGGTCTTTCACGTGGAATTCCAATAAAACTGATTCATGTTTGTGGCTGTAATGTGACAAAAGTTCAAGGGGGCCGAATACTTTTGCAAGCCACTGTAGCTGACCATTGAGAAGTAAAAGAGTTAATTAACTGACCGTTACAATTCCACAGAGTGTAGGAGTCAGAAAAATATTCCTGGACAAGGTCACAAATATGCAGGGAGAAAAATAGAAGGGGAGACAATCTTTGCCGAAATTTTGATACACAATTATCTACTAATTTACATATGACCGAATTATCTGTAAACCAGTTCCTGTTTGAAGGCATAGCAGAATGGAGGGGGGGGAGGGGGGCAACAACCTCATTTTCAGTGCTTGTGCTTTTTTTTTTTTTTTACTGAATATTCCCACCCAGGCTAATTTACCCACTACAATGTGAAAGATCAACTCTGGGGCATGCTAGTTATTTAAAATCCCCGCCCTCACCTTCATCCACAGGATTTGAGATTTCACAGGTCACTGCCTTGGTGGCATGCTCCATGAACAGGGATCAGGAGAGTGATTTAGAAAGGGGAAGGGGAGTTAGGAGTATGTTGTGGCTTTAGAGAGAGATATTCAGCATGGCCCAAGGAAGAAAGAATATAAAATATATTAAAAGAGGGGTTTAGCAGAGAAGGCTAGCAGGAGTATATTTAAAAAGTGGATATTTTGAAGTAGAAATGGAATTACAGTAAGTGGTACAACTGTTCGCATGCACAAAACAAGTAGTGGTTGCCACATTTAGGATGTTAAGAGTTAATTCTTGTGCGTTCATCTGAACTAAAATGCCGTTTGTAGTTTTGTAAATAAATAAGGTTTTAATATGGCGCTGGTTGGAAAGGGTGTGAATTTCATACTGTACATGTGATACAACATCCTTTTAACCAAGTGCTAGATTTGTCTTCAAATGCACACTTTTGCAGACACACCATGTCTAATTACTACTATTGTCCAACCCAGATGCTCCACCCACAGACTACGGTTCGTTTAAAGTCTTATTTCTGACCAAATTGAAATGAATTAAATGTCGCAAGTTTGCCAGGAACGTCTACAGGAAAAGGATTGTGGTTGGTCATCTGCCATGTCTGTCAAATCGTCTCTTTTCTTGAAAGCAGGCAGGTCTTTGTGAGGATAATTAACAAAATGTATCATACTCTTAAGAGATTATGCGCCTTTTAACGCTCACGTTCACGCTGACGCCGAGTCTGCTTAAAACCATTCAGCAGCTCACACTCCAACAGATATTGAAATGAAAATACTTTGAATAGTCACAAGCTAATTTTACTAAAACACCAGGCCCAGAGTAATTTTTAAGAACTGTGTGAGGACTGCCGAAGCAGCAGACATGCTCTTAACAACAACAACAACAATCATATTTAAGAAAAACATATTGCATTTAAATTAAAAGTGCTAACTCGGGCACAGAGGTAATCGCTCACAGGCATGCAAATCCATTATAAAGGTTTGCTGCACTGACAGCATGTCAATCTACAGTATATTCTGCTGAGACAGAAAACACAACAACAGGAGCAAAAGCAATAGTGATATAAATAGTGATATAAAAAATGTGATATATATATATATATGTAATTTACACAAGTCTTTTGACATGAGATGTTTGTTTAGCATGTGTGTGTGGTGCCTTACCCTCTGAGATAGCATGTGGTTTGATGATGCAGCAGGTAGACTCTTGGTATTTAGCTGTATTGGTAGGGCCATGACCTGCAGTTGAAGGAAAGAAGAACTCCAACTCCTAGAAAGGGAGAATCAAAAAATGCTAGAATATCATTCAGCTATAACTTAGATGTGCAGCAACAACCTAATTTTGCCAACAGTTATAAAGTTTCATCTACTGTGTAACTGAATGAGCTCAAATATATGAGCATGCAACATGTATTTGATCATATGTATTTTAACATATTTTAATCCTCAAAAATACCAATAATAATCATGGCACATACGGTAAACCGAGTAGCCTAAAAAGTTTGTATAAATAATCAGAAGTGTATTTTGCAGAAACCTATCTTCAAAAGCTCCCTTAATGGAGCTTGAATAATGTCAACATGCCATTTGTGAATGTGAATTCGAATACACTGCGTTTCACAATGTTGCACAAACAAACGTCATGCCTCTCCCAGATCCTATTCCACCACATGGCAAACTGAATGCGGCATTTTGGGGAGGGGAACTACATGTCCGGGCTAGACCTCATTCAATGGCGTTTGATACGATTACATACCTACTTTCATTCAAAACTAAAGTGAAACCTCATTTGTTCACGTGCTTTTATAAAATGTTCCAATCAAGGCTGGGTAGCAGTGTTGACTCATTTTTATTTTTTTGAAATAATGATAAGCTTCAAGATGCGTATTCCTTCCTGCACTGCCACAGTTATAACCACGTGGAATCTTTTGTAAGGCTTGGCACGGCATGGCATCTTTCCAGCACCTCAGGGCACTCACTCAGCTCCAGCTGGGGGTTCAGGATAGGAACTTGGCTATATTTAAAAATAACACTTTTAATTAAACCTGACTTCAGTTAAATGAAATCTATTCAGGCTCTAAAACGGATGAAAATGTAGCTATAAATGGCTAGGGGAAATCTAAAGAAAAAAATAAAGGCTTACAAAAGACAAAACATGGATGAACTACATGTTAACGCTGAATTTTTAATTCATTACGTTTTAATTTTGTGTGCAACTTTTTGAGACTACCAGAAAAAAGATCTTTATTTCATCCTTCATCTTCTCTTTTCTTAAATATTGGATCTTTTATCAACTCTTATTGTATTAAGACCAGGGCGTTAAACACCAAGAACATTCCCTTTTCTAAGAAGCGTTTCCACTAGATTTTTTAACATGGCTGTGAGTATTTTCCCCATTTCTACCACTAGGCCATTAGCGAGGTCAGGCAACATTATCTGGGGTGCAGACAACGTTTTACTTCATCCCCGAGGTGTTCACTAGTTGAAGGTCTTCAGGGTTCTGTGTAGACTACTCAAGTTCTTTCACTCCAACCTCAACAAAACATGAAGCTTGCTGGAACAGGTTTGGGCCTCTTGGCTCCAATGAAGAGAAACTCCATCACTGCAGTATAGAATTTTATAATTTTTTTAAGACCATTGTGCGTTTCCAACTTTGTGGCAACCGTTTGTGAGAAGAACCGAATACCAGTGTGATGGTCAAGTGTCCATAAACCTTTGGCCATGTGTTGTTTGTATAATCGTTAAACCGTGTGGTTGCTTGCATTTTACATGTAAATAAGGGTTTAGGGAATGGGAGCTCTGTGCTTTCAAATCTGCACTAGTCTTTATACAATTCTCATGAATACGAGCCTTTGTTCTGAGAGAAGTGTTTTTTTTAAATACCCGTGCTGCAGATGCCAACGAATCTGACCCATGGCCTGCGTTTTTCGTGCCATCTGTTCCAAACTGGGCTCGCAGGCTGGCTGGAGCGTCTTTGCGTGCCACGCCAGAGTCAGTAGGACCCAGAACTTTTCTCCATACAGACACGGCTTCGTCTCCCATCAGCTCCATGACAATTATAGGCCCAGAGCTCACAAACTGCACCAGGTTACTGTTTAAAGAAAAATGTGTGGATGTTCAAAGTAAAAAAACCTTACAGCAAAGAGCATTATATTGCTATACAGTTAAACATGCTGTAAACATAGCTGTTTTACATTATGTGCCATTTTCTGCTTCATGGGACTAAAAGTGTAACATTCTGCCTCGTTGTAAACATGCACATCGATGCATCAAAAAAAAAAAAAAAACTTGATTTATCTTAAAATTGATCAATATGGAGGCAAGGTCATGTACAATGTCATTATCTGTGTCTTTGCAATGCTCTCCAGTGATTCAATGGATTCCAAAGATGCCCGTTCAAAAGTCAACACAATGAGTTTACTATGTCACTGCCTTGGGGGGCGGGACGGGACTCTGCAATGTCATTGAATGACACTGGAAGGTAAAAGAAATGCCCCAGAGAGAACATGCAAAGTCAAAAGGGCTGTGATGCAAGAAAACTGGCATTTAAAGTACCTTTGAAAAGCTCCAGTCAACTTACACGAGTGAATGATTCACTTACTTGAAAAAAGACTTTGACTGATGTTCCGTGTAAAAGTCTGCTGCCTGCTTCCTGTAAGAATGCCATAAAAGTACACACAGTTAATAAGTGATCCAATGAGCCCGTCTTACTTCTATAACAAGACCGAGGTCTGCAATGAGAACCATTTGTTCCTATTCATTAGTCAAGCAATCTTAAAATCTTAATTATTTTCTAAATCAATAAGAAAGATGTCCATAAACTGACTGAGCTAAAAATCCTGCAATCATTTTTTTTTATTATTGACCTAACCAATCTAACATGATGGTACACAAAAATGTGCACTACGTCTTTCTACTTTCACTACTAGTGTAAATGAAAGGAAAAAAAAAAAAGATAAGAAGGTTGATAGGCCTGATCTCCCTAAAACAATATTCAGTTGTATAATTCCATAGTCTTCTGGGACAAAAGGAAAATAAAATAAGACTCAGCATTTTAACATTTTCCTACAGTTTCCTACAGTCACTATGTTTTATTACTTAAAGGTTCAGTGTTAAAAAATTAATAAATAAAAAAATAAAAAATTATATATAAAAAGAATACAAATTCAGAAAAGTTTAATGGTTTCAAATGAATATGCATACCATCTCATGCTGAAGGTTATGCAACGCTACACAATGCACCTACAGTAGAAGTCGGTTGAATAAAACCTTACTCTCCTGTGCCTATTAAACATTTTTCATCTAAGTGGGGGAGAAAATATATCTGTAACTCAGTAAATTGACATGTACAGTTGTAATTGTAATCACGCAGATTTCTGAAGGCGTGCCATAGCGATTCAATGTCTTACCAGATACAGACATTTCAACAGGAAGAAACTGAACATGCAGAATAGCAAAAAGAGCGATGGAGAATAACGTCACACTCATCAGACCAGAGCTACACCACAGTTAGGAGTAATAACAGGAAGAAAGAACAATAACAGATCACTGTACATACATATAGGCTATTTCTAGTTTTTTTAGTTAAGTACTACTTAAACTGGGAGCAGATTTCGCTTTCATTACATCAAATTGATACGCCATGTGTTTAAATATGATGATTCCTTTTTAAAAGTAATTTGACACATTAACTATTAAACTATATTGACCTCTGTCTGTCAGAACAATTTATATGAATTTACAAGTGTGTTACATTATGCATCCTACAAGAAAAAAATTTTTGATCACCTTTAGCTTTGATTTGACCAGTTCATGTGTAAAAATTATTCCCTCATGCTCCTTCAAGGATTATTTAAAATGCAATTTTACAAAAAGCGATTAAAATTCATAATTTGTTTTGTTGGGTTGATGGTTCCGCACTATCCTTACAGGTATTAATAATTTTTCATACCCCAATAAGGTTTTATACCCTAATTCCAGTCATTTCAAATCTCTGTAGTTGTTGTCTCTGCTTGATGCAGGCCAATAATCTGACCCTTCTGTAACAGCGACTTTTTTTTTTTTTTTTTGCCAGGGAAGTGTGATAAATGATGCGACAGTTTTTTATACATAGGTGGCCTATTATTGTCACTCTTTGATTATAATGTGACAGCTCCACAGGAATAGGAAACAATATTTAGAGGCATCACAAGCGATTTAACTAAACAAGGGAGATGAACAGGGAAGTTTCAACAGTTTTCCCTGCAACTGACGGTGTTTGTTTTGCAACCTTATTATAAAGCCACCACACTCACCCTCCCAACCCTTCCTGGAGATCCACCATGGCTCAATTGCAAATCCAACCAGCAACAATCTGCCTGATCCAGCTAAGCCCCGACTTTAGAAAAGAATGACAAATTGGATCAAGTTTAGCAGATGACCCCTAATATTTCACTGGTCTGAACTGATCAACGTGAAAATACAAGTCACATAAGTCACAAGTGACGAGACTAAACTTTAATGTTTATGCATTTGCACTTACAACATTGACAAGTGACCGATCCAGTCTGCCAAAGCTCTCAGTTCGTGGGAGAGCTCTGAGTAACATCAGCTATATATAACATTACAATTTCAGACGGCTCTGTGCAAATGCCCCTAGCAATTTAACTGCTTTGCTGCTACACTATAAAGGAAAGCATAAAAGTCTATGTCTAGCCTAATACATTCAACAGTCATGATGGTGGAAACAAAACAAAAAGTAAAGCAATGCGAAATGTACTTTGTTCATCATCCTTGCATTGTGCTCGAGTGAATTCCATTATTGATCATCTATGTGAGAAAGTGCACGGCACTATCCAAACACTCTAGCTGGTTTAAAATCGGATCAGCTCAGAAGTGTATGACGGTCGAAGAGGCTGATCCTGAATCGTTTTGTAAGGCAGAGTTTAACACAGTGGGAAAAAAAACTCCCTGCTGTAGATGTTACATCCTTTATCCATCCTTAAGTCACACTGTGCACTCCCAGGTTAAGAACCAAGCATTTCAGCTTATCCGTATGAATAACGTAATACATAGATGCACACAGTCAACGTTTGGCATATTTATTGCGCTGATTAATTCTACATCTGTTTAACAGCTTGGCTGAAAAAGCACTGAAGCTGTAAATTGAATTTGAACAAACTAAAAATTGCAGTACTGAACAGACAACTAGATTAATAAAAAAACATTTTTAGGTGCTTAGTGAAAATGAGCGGTCGCTACCACTACAGTACTTTTCCTTCCAAGAGGAACAACCAAAGCTCTTAATGTGACCACTCTCTCTCTCAGGCACTGTAAGTTAACTGGGACAGGTTTTTTTTTTTTTTTAATAAAATAAAACAAAATAAATTAAATTAAATGTCGTTGTTGTTGTTTTTTTAACTCACCCAGTAAGTTTGGTCATTTTTGCCTTGGTGACGATAAGGCCAGCATCATACACCATCTGAATAATGCTGCCCACTTTGGTCACGGCATCTGGCTTAATCATAGCCAATGTCCTATTGAACAGAGGGAAAACAAAGGAAACACAAATGATTCATCATGCTCTGTGAGTTACCGTGAAAGAACAAAACATTCTTTCACTAAAACAGCAGTATAACCCTCTAATTATATATACGTCAGAATAACAAAAAAAATTTAAATGCTGATGTGTATATAACTATAAGGGGATTCTTCAAGTCAAACCAGGGCTTGTCATGAAAGTTCTTGGGAATGAAGGTGTAAAACCTGAACGACGAGTTGGCGCTGAGCCCACTTCAGTCGTTCCCATGAACATTCAGCGAGCAGGACGCCTAATCCCTAAAAATCGCCTGATAACATGTCACCAACTTGCAGAAGAGACATCTGTCTGTGGGAAAGGTACATACAATCATTCACCAACACCACTTGCACATTATAGAAACCTTCACATCCCTCGTAAAGTCCCACATGTTTGTGCAGCGCTTCAGATGTGAAGCAGGCAGTCCGATCAAGACTCTGACAAAGACTTTCTACCATGATGGGATCCAAGCACTAGTGAAATGCTGAGATAAGTGCATTAGTGTTGCAGGGGATTATTCAGAGAAATAAAGGTAGGTTTTACTCTGATAACTGAGTTGTTATTCTGCACAATCAAAAGTCCCAGTTTGACTTGAGCACCCCTCATCTATATTGTTGAAAGTCCTTGTTCTCAATAATCAGAATAGTCTCTTACTGAACAGTACATTTTCTAACATTTTGACTCTTTGCTGCTGAAATGCAAGGATGGTCGGCATCAAATGGCCAAGCCACAAAAAACACACACAATTTTTTCCCTAAAGAGAAAACTGTGGTGTATAATCTATCCTTGCTTTGCCAGTAGCTTGTATCTAATGAGTCTGTGGAGTATGCCCATTCCACTTATCACTTCATCCTCCCTCATTCACTTTCAGATACCGGCTACTCTAAAGGAAGTCTCGAGTTTAATTGCCATTTATGATTTGCAGGTTTTGAGCATTTGAGTTACAATTTTTAATTTTTTCCCAGATTTTTTCCCAGATTTTCTAATTTAGTCATGTCCAATTCCTCCCAGTCACTAGGGGGCTCCACATTAAGACTACTACTAACACTCAGTGGGGAGGGCCGAAGACTATCACGTATTTCCTCTGAACCATGTGGCTCCAGCCGACCACATCTTTTCGAACTGCGAACGGCATAACACACTCGGAGGACAGCGCTATCCGCTCCTTCCGCTTTGAGTCATTTAGTTCATTTCATTCTTTTGATCAGAAATAAAATAAAATGTTGCATTTTCAAAAAAAAGATCCCCAATATGTCTACATACACAAATTTTGGCTATAGTTCCAGTAATGAAAATATTACAATGCAGGTAAGGACATAGTGAGTAGCTCACCTCTCATATCTTCCAGTCTGAGTCGTTCATTCTTTTGAATCTACTGCACCACATAGCGTCAAAGGGAGTCAAACTAACGAACGACACGGGACTTGAAGACTCGTTGATAACCGTTCAACTCTGTTTCCTGTGTACTGCACTTGCATAGTGTCTGTGGGAATCACGTCACAAAAGAACGAACGACTCGGAGTAGAAGAGTCATCGAGAAAGAATCGTTCAATTCTGTTTTCTAACATAACCTATGGAGGTTTCACAATGATTTGCTCATGCGCGACCAGTATTGAACAAATGAACAAATCACTCTCCGAGACTACTCGTTTTTCTTAAGAACGAATAGTTCATGAACGACCCAGCACTAGTTCCTATCACCTATAACATGAAAATGGAACTTTTCGTTCTTTATCCAAGGTGTGTATTCTCAGTCTGGGCTAAACTTCAGCTTAGTGGTGTATGTTATTAATGAATGTTATCCATATCTTTCAGGTGGTTGCGCAATACTCACTACAGACTCTCTTTAAGTATTTGAAAATTCATTAACAAAAATTTGTTAATCAGTTTGGAAGGTAGGTTTTTAATACTTTTTTTTAAAAAGTACCTCTCTTTCTTGCTGCCCAGTTTGTTGGCTGTGTACTGGTCTCCATAGTCAATGAGGTTGAGCTGTCGAGAGAAGACAATCACACGGTTCCCCAAAAACAGATCCTCTGTATGGAGGTCGTCATATTTGGTCCTTCTCAAAAAGGTCCGTTGGTTCTTCACATCAAACTAAATTGGAGTGTGTGCGTGCATGTGTGTGTGTGTGTGGGGGGGGGGGGGTCAAGAATTAATACATACATTAGACAATGTGAAATCTTAAACAGCATAAAAGTCTGTGTCAGTTTCTAAAGCTGCACATAAATAACACTGATGCTCAGTTCCAATTCTGTTGTACTGAAATCTCACACAGGTCTGGTATGTGGCAAAGAAAAAGAAAGAAAAAAAAAAGTCTTTTAACATTCCACATCACTTCTTTCAGGGAAGAATTTCTCTCATAATGCTTGGGTGCTGAATCTCTTGACATTTATGCACACTGACTGGAGTCACTGAGTGCCTCCATAGAAACAACCTCTTCCCTCTAACTGACTTAACATGAGAAACTTCCATGCAACTTGGTAAAGAATGCAAGTTACAAGAAAGCAACTAACAGCTACGTGAACGAAAAACAACAACAACAACAACAACAAAAAAAACACTCACTCACTTATTCTCTATACCACTTATCCTGTACAGGGTCGTGGGAGGCCTGGAGACTAGGCAGGGTGCCACCAGTCCATCACAGGGCACAAGCGCACACTTACTACAGGCAATTTAAAAACACTAAAAGTCTTTGGCTGTGGGAGGAAACTGGAGGACGGCGAGGAACCCCACCAAGCACGGGGAGAACACGCAGACTCATCACACATAGACCCGAAGTGGAAATCGAACCCTCGACCCTGGAGTCATGAGGCCACAGTGCTAACCACAGCGCTAACGCCGTCATGTCACCAGAGTTATTATAGCTTCCTGTTAAAACTTCCCGTTAAGAAGTCACTTATTTGTCGCAATCAAAATTACTTGTATGACAAATAAGTGACCTCTTAACGGGAAGTTTTAGAAGGTGTGAAAGGGGTGTTAGATTCTCGCACCTCAGTTATCAAGCTGGATACGAGCTAATTTCTTGTAAATTATTCAGGCGTTTATTTACAAAGGAAATGGGGTATTCATGGAAATACTGAGAGCTACTTGATTGATGGACTTATTACACATACATACATATTATACACAATTACATACATAATCATATATACAC
>JAOTQY010000015.1:17602533-17615892 GCA_026413445.1 Dolichallabes microphthalmus
AAATAAAATTTATATCACCCAAAAGGGAGTTTTTACTTCTGTAATTATTTTTTTCCTTGTTTGAATAATTTTGCTAATTAAACTGCTCCAGCCATTTCAACTGAGATGATTTTAATACATATCATTATGATATGATATATCATTATGATACAGAACATTTCAGTTCTAGGTTCTGCCACTGACAAATTTACCTGTTCAATGAGGTTGCTACTAATGCTCTACTCTGTAAAATAACTTATAATAATTAATAATTAGTTTTAAAGGACACTTTACTGAAAACTGAGAAATTGTACTGTTTACGTTTGCACCTTGCATGGTCAGTCACACTACAGTATGCTTCCAAATCCATGTGATCCACCTGCATGCATTTCCTTTCCTCCTAAAGCTTTTTTATAAAGATAGTGTATGCATGTTAACTACAGGTATAAGTGAGATTTCTATGATTTTTCTATTTAAGATTTCCTAGATACCATGCCATGCTTTCTGACAACTACTAGCAGCGGTTGGGCTGGACTTGGCTTCTCAGAATTAGAACTCAGTCACACATGACCTTTATACACTCACCAAACATGTTATTAGAAACACTAAACTAATGCTGGATAGAGACTCTCTCTGCTCTCAAAACAGCCTCCATTCTTCATGGCATGGATTATTCAAGGTTTTGGAAAAATCCTGGTTAATGTTGACCTAATTGCTTCATGCAGTCCTCCTGCAGAGTTTCCAGCTGACATTTCATGTTTGTAAAAAAATCTCCCATTCTACCACAACCCAAGTTCAGATCCGACATGGAGACAGGATGGCTACTGAAAAACATTGAACTCACTGTTGTGTTCACAAAACCAGTTTGAGATGACCTTTGCTTTGTGACATGTAGCAATTAGAAGATGAAGAAGGGCCATGAATTAATGCACATGGTCAGCAACATTACTCAAACAGGCCGTGGCATTCATGCAATGATTGGGGGTGAACAACAAGCCCAAAGCGTGCCAAGAAATCATTCCCCACACCACCTCCACCAGCCTGGACTGTCGATCCAAGGCAGGTTGGGTCAATGGATTCATGTTGTGGTGCTAGATTCTGACCCTACCATCTGCGTGCCTCGAATTTCATCTCTATCATTCCTGTTAAATTTTTTGGTGAGCCTGTGTCAACCTGTAACCTCGGCTTTCTGTTCATGCCTGATAGAAGTTAAACATGGTCTTCTGTTATTGTAACCATTCCACTTTAAGGTGTGCTGCTATGTACATTCTGAGATGGTTTTCTGCTCACCACAGTGGTACAGCTTGGTTATCTGAGTTACTATAGTCCATCTGTCAGCTCAAAGCATTTGGAGTAAACTCTAAAGAATTGTAAATCCCAGGAGACACATAGAAATACACAGAGCAGCCTGTCTGGCACCAGCAATCATGTCATAGTCCAAATCACTGGAAACACATTTTTATCCCCATTCTTATGGCTGATGTGAACATTACCTGAAGCTCCTGGACAGTATTTACAGAATGTCATGAACTGAACTGCTGCCATATTTTTGGCTGATTAGATAATTGCATGAATGTGTATGTGTAAAGGTGTTCGTAATAAGTGCTCAGAGAATGAAAAAACATATTTAATGAAATATGTTTATTTTTTTGTCATATTCAGGTGACAATTGCTTGTGATGCTGTTCTTAATGCTGCTTCTGCATACAAAAAGCAAGAGGCAGATTCATGGGAGGAGGAGCTTCAAGTGTCCAAACATGCCAGAAGTCTCAGACAACAAGAGAGTGGGGTTCAGATTCCTCCTAGGTTAGTCTCATGCGAGTGCAGTATCAGAGTATCAGATGGACAACCCCCCCCCCCGCCGGTAGTCTAGTAATGGTAGTGGGGGAGGTCAGAAACCCCCTTTAAACTGATATCCTAACTCGTATGTCTTAATGCCTTACACACACCTCACACTGTTTAATAGGTTTGTGGAAACTCCCAGTGAGCCTTAATGCATGTAGATGATGAAGAGGCAGCATATGAATTTAATACTATAACTTCATTATGAAAGAATGTGATCACAGTATTTTTTATTATTCTTCCTATTAAATGTTTTGATACCTCGGCTTGTCAGCTTTTTGTGATATGAGCATTAAAAAGGACAATATTAGTATATAATGTACATTTAACCAACAGATAAAATGAATATAAAAAATTTTATTTGTCTCATTTTTTTTTCCGGGTACTCCCGTTGGGGTCGCCACAGCGAATCATTTGACCCCATCTAACTCTGTCTGCCACATCTTTCTTTGTCACTCCAATGTCCTGCATGTCCTCCCTCATCAAATACATAAACCTCCTCTTGATCCTTATCTCTTTTTGCCATCTCCATCTCTAACCTTCTCTTCCCAAAGAGACACACGTTCAAATCATAACCACTAAAATATCTTTGTCCAAATGTAAGAGTTGCCTGTATGTATTTGCTTTGTGTTTAGTGGCTGGAAGTGTGCGAAGTGTGAAATGCGAGAGAACCTGTGGCTGAACCTGACAGATGGCTTAGTCCTTTGCGGGAAATGGTTCTTCGATGGAAGCGGGGGGAATGGACATGCCCTCGAACACTACAAAGAAACCAACTTTCCCCTAGCTGTCAAGCTAGACACCATCACCCCAGACGGAGCAGGTCACACTGAAACTGAAAAACAAAAGAACTTACCATTTCATATGACAACAGATAATAGATTTGGCTTGTTAAGAACATGTATTTGATACTGTCTTCTTTCTTTAAACAGATGTTTACTCCTTTGATGAAGAAGAGGCAGTACTTGACCCTCACATATCGGAACACTTGGCACACTTTGGAATAGACATGCTAAAGATGCAAAGGGTCAGTTTTTAGAAATTTGTTAAAAGATGAGCTTGTCATCCGGAGATCGCGAGTTCGATTCCCGGGTGATGCTGCAACCGCTCGCAGCCGGAGGTCTAGAGAGAGCTGATTGGCCGAGTTCTCTCAGAGGGGAGGTATGAAAGGAACTTAGTGCTCGCACATAGATCACGACTCTACAGCCAATCAGGGGCGTCTGTGAGCTCACACAAGCGGAAGGAGCGGATAGCGCTGTCCTCCGAGTGTTACTCGTTGTGAAAAGATGCGGTCGGCTGACATCATGTGGTTCGGAGGAAACGCGTGAAAGTCTTCGGCTCTCCCGGCTGAATGGTAGTAGTAGCCTTAATGTGGGAGCCCCCTAGTGACGGGGAGGAATTGGACACGACTAAATTAGGGAGAAAATCAGGGAGGGGAAAAAAGGGGATATGCTGCATAATAAATGTTTGAACCACAAACTAAAAACCCATTTCTATGCATTATTACTCCACTTATACTACAAAAACAGTCCATGAGAGTAGTGTCATGTCAAATTGTTGTACATGTACACACACACACACAATGACAGTAAACTGTACAAATCCAGGGTACAAAAATTTATCATTGATCTTTTACCCTCAGGGGTACATATTTTGTACTATTAGTACTTGGAACAATAAATGTACTGTACAATTGTATGGTCCATATTTGGACTTTTGAGGGGTCTTTATTTATATCATTTGTATATTTGAAAGCAAAACCTGTAATATCTGAACAAGTAATATCTATTTTTATGATGGTGTCCAGATGTTAAAATGACTAAACCTGGTCTGTCTGGTGCATAATTTCAAGGCTTCGTCATTTCTTTAAGGATATTTGTTTTCAGGTCTCAAAAATTTACCGGCAGATATTCTTAGAAGAAAAATTCCTCAGAAACTTCTCAGAACCATTCTTTAACTTATTTATTAATTCTATATTGAGAACAAGGAGCCATATTTTCCCCATCACTGTATTTCTGTATCTGTGTCTACATGTGTATAATGGAAGTTACTCATCCGATGCCTTACTCGGTCAGTATAGTTGTATATAAATGTATGAATGTGTAGATGAAGCCTCAGCTTTGCCTCTTGTCTTGTTGCACTGCACCTGGATTGAGTTCTGCTCTAAAAGAGAACAGTTTTTCACCCAAAGACCTCCGAACGTCGGCCCACTCTGCAGCATGAATGTACTGTATCTCCCAATGTCCTAAACCTTTGTCTTAAACCTGTGTGCTAAATCTGTGTCAATTCTTAAATACCAAAACCCCCAAATCTGAAATCATCAGCAATCCCTACTCTTACTTCAGTAAATATGCTTTATCAGTGACTCGATAAAACTTGATCAGGTTTATAATCTGGCTTATCTTCTATAAGTTTCTGTTTCCAGGCTTTCTTGTTGAATGTATTGCTGCTTTGATGCTTTCCCCCCGCCCTTTTTAAATGATTGTATTTAAAGCACACTGTAAGCTTTATAATGTAATAGTCAGACCTTTTCTTTATTCTCAACACAGTGCATATAACATTACAGTAACGTAGGACATTGCTGCTTATGTACGATCTTGAGAAATAATAATAAAATACGGATATACTGTTTTTCATGACCATCTATAAACCTTGCTGTGTCCAGAATTGCATTTATATTGTGCTTTTTGTGTTCACATTTACACTGCGTAAAGATGTCGAATACAACAATGAGACTAGTTAATGCTGATTGAGAATAGTGAGTGAGCCTATAGAACTGACCTTAGCAATGTCATTGGGTTTAACCTCAGAACCTCATCGGCAGAATTTGATAGGTCAGGTGATGAAGAGAAAGTCCTCCAGATGTGTTCTGATTATATATATATATACACAGGGACAATCTGACCATTTTGATTCATACACATTCACATTCCATACAAACTTAAATAATTCTTTTGATGGTGTAAAGCTTTGCGACAATGACAATTGTTAAAATAAAATAAAATTGAATTGAATTTTGTGGCACAACTATGATGAAAAAGCACACAAGGCTTCGTTGATCTGGTGCTCACATACTTTTGCCATTGTATTGTATATTGAATTCTCAATGCATTGTCCAAGTTAAAAAATCCAAGCGATTTCACTTTTTAAAAGCATTTATAGCAGATCTCTTATAATCTCAGTGATCTATTCTAAAACACTGCTGTAGTGAGGCATAAGCTCCTACTGTCAAATGTCATAATGCATTAGATGAGTTTAGCACTATGTATACAAGCCTTAAAGCTACACCATGACAGAAGGGTCACTCCTACACACTTACTATTTTGTTACTTAACATGATATAAATTCCTGGAAACAAGTCCGAAAGAAAATAAAGGTATTGCATGGGAAGGTGGATGTGTCCAGGGAAAGTTGCATCAGTGTACAAATAAAATATGATTATTCTAGTTATATTTATTTGATTTCCTAAATTGTTAGAAAGAAAAGTACAGTATATGGGGTGTTCAAGTCAAACCGGGAGTTTTGATTGTACAGAATAACAGGACAGTTATGAGCGTAAGCACTCCCTTTATTTCTCTATATAATTTCCTGCTACAGTTATGCACTTATCACAGTGTTGCAATAATGCTTAGATACCCTCAAGGTAGAAAGTTTTTTCTTAGTACTCAAAAGCCATGATCGGACTGCCTGATTCACATTTGAAACGCTGGCCTCCCAGGAACTCCTTTAATGTCCCAAATCCAAATGTGGAAATGACTTGGAGTGAGGTCAAGACTGTACGTGGGGGGGAGGGGTGGTGGTGGTGTGGCAACAACAACCTCCAAGCCACCTCGGCCGGGATCGTCAGCTGAGAGTCTCATTACTGTACTGTGCCAGAAGTCTTCTGTAAATGTTATTCACTTTTATGCTTTTATTCACCAGAGATTTCATCAGAAGTCCCAGTGACGAAGAAAGTTAATTTTTTTCTTTCAAGCAAAAACTTTTTAGAATTCATTGGTGTCCCCAAAGACAGCACTAAAAAGTTTTACTAAACAATAAATCAACTGATAAACATTGCGTTATTACATTTTACAGTGCTGCACTGTAGATCTCTAGCAAATCACTGGTGTGTGTGTGTGTTTACCCTCAATGCAATGATGTAACACCTGGAATTATGTAAGATACTCAGCCCTGACACTGAATGCTGGTCCTGATCCTGGGCCTCGATTACACACACAGGATCTGTAAACACACAATCTGTATGAAAGCAGCTACTAATCCACACATCTGTTACGTTTATTATTATTTTTTTACTGATCCAACTTCAAACGTAATCCAGTAAGTATATATTACGTCTCGTCTAAGTCCACATAGGATAAACCCATCTATGTTTTACACCCGAATGCAGAAATCTAATTATTTCCACACATTCCTTCTGTGCAATATCATCCTCTGCTCTCAGACTCACTTTGCTACGGGAAGATGATCCTCGGCTTTGCAGCAATCAGACTGTCCTGTTTCCCGTGGACAGAGCTCTTAGTCTGGACGGACAACATTAAGGTGCGGGGTTTAGTCTTTTTAAATGGAACCCTGCTGCTTTTTTCCACCTCTGTGAGGGGAAAAAACATTAGACAGATGTAAAATGAACACAGTGATCGCTATCTGTTGAGATCTTGAACAAGGTCCTTAACTGCTCAGATGTAAAATAAGAGAACAACGTAAGTCACTCTTGATTAGGGTGTCTCTCAAATGCCGTACTTGTACTATGTAAATGCATAAATGTTGTCCCCCTTTTCCATCAAAATAAACCAGGTACTAGTTCATGTCTGGTGTTAGTGTCGGTTCAAAAACGAACCTGGCTTTGTTTGCCATGTGCTAGATGATAGTCATTCCGTCACTGTATACCGTATGTCCGTGTACTCTTTCCCAGAAATGCTAGAGGCAAGTGCAGCGATGACGAGGACAAACTTCAACATGGCTTCACGAGCAGTTCTCGTGGATTTGTCTAATTTGGAATCAAACTTTTAGTTGGTTGTGATAATCCCGCCCCTCAGACCCTGGTGTAAGCGGTTCTTTGTTCTAACCCAGTAAAGCGTTGGTGCCGACATGGAAGCGGTTCCTCTGTCTGAGGGCTGAAAGAACTGGTTTGAAATGGAACCAATCAGCCACTGAAAAACAGCTGCAACTGGCAATTAATTGCATCTAAAAAAGCGACTAGTGGGCGATGACAAGGGTCAGAGGTAGCTCAGAGGTTAAACATTGCACTACGGTTCGGAAAGTTCAAATCCCCTGACCAGCAAGTTGTGCCCTTAACCCTCAACTGCTCAGATGCGTAATGAGATAAGGATGTACAGTGGTGTTCGAAATAAGAGCAGTGTGTTGAAAAAAGTGAGTGAAGCTCCATATCCATATAATAACTTTTCATTTAAATCACATAAATGCATTGGACGCCCTGCACGAAGAAAAATGTGCTAAATGTATTATTAGTTTAATGAAAGTGAAGAAAAACAAAAAAATTGAGAGGTAAATTATTCTGTGAAAAACGGGCGTCAAACAAGTTCCCCTTATTTAAGGATAAATTCAGAAAAGGTCGTCCTGTGCGTTTGTTTCTCTCTGAA
Organism: Dolichallabes microphthalmus; assembly: GCA_026413445.1. Classification (NCBI taxonomy): domain Eukaryota; kingdom Metazoa; phylum Chordata; class Actinopteri; order Siluriformes; family Clariidae; genus Dolichallabes; species Dolichallabes microphthalmus. The sequence continues at coordinate 17,609,948 of JAOTQY010000015.1, forward strand.
AATCAGAGTAAAATCCAGATGTTGTCCAGACATTGTTCAGAAGAACTGCGTACTTTGATTCAAAACTTGATTAGAGATGGAAAACATACAAAGAAGTGCAGAAGATGATGGGCTGCTCTGCTAAAATGATACCAAATCATTTCTAAGCTTTAAAATGGAGACCGAAACCAGAAAGACGTGAAAGAAAATGGGAAAACTACCATTCGAATGGATCGAAGAACATCTAAAGTTACCTGTTAGTGCTGTTACTATTAGAAGACGGCTATGTGAAGTCAAGCTCTCAGCAAGAAGCCGCCGCAAAGTCCCATTGTTGAAAAAAAAACGAGAGAGTTACAGAGGTTAACTGAAGAGGTTACAGTTCGCCGAAGAACACATCGACTGGCCTAAAGAGAAATGGTGCGATATTTTGTGGACTGTTGAAAGCAAGATTGTTCTTTTTGGGTCTAGAGGCCGCAGACAGTTTGTCAGGCGACGCCCAAACACTGAATTCAAGCCACAGTACACTGTGAAGACAGTGAAGCATGGAGGCACGAGCATCATGATATGGGGATGTAGCTTCTCGTAATATGGTGTTGGGCCGATTTATCACATTTCAGGGATCATGGGTCAATTTGAATAGATCAGAATACTTCAAGAGGTCATGTTGCCTTATGGCGAAGAGGAAATGCCCTTGAAATGGGCGTTTCAACAAGACAACGACCCCAAACACACCAGTAAGCCGAGCAGCATCTTGATTCCAGACCAACAAGATTAACGTTATGGAGTGGCCAGTCCAATCCCCAGACCTTAATCCAATAGAAAACTTGTGGACCGACATTAAAAATGCTGTTTCTCAGACAAAACCAAGAAATGCAGAGGAATTGTGGCGTGAAGTACAATCGTACAGATGTGAAACAGTTCTCACAAACCTGGTTATACAACGAAATATTAGTTCAGAGATGCACAAGACAGATTAAACTTCAAGCATTTTTGTTTCAACGGTAAATTCATCACTTTATGAAGATGCGTGATGACACTGCTATTATTTTGAACACCACTGTACTGTAAGTTGCTCTGGATAAGATTGTCAAAGGACAGAGCTGTAGCGCTGCAGTAACGCCATGAGCTCCAGACGTTCCGATTAATAAACAAACAGAGAATAAACACACAATGATTCAAACTCATATTTATATAATGATATAATCATTTATTCAGCGTCGGCTTCATGTTCTGCGTGCTCGTCTGATTTTTCTAGCTGACACGAATCACCTTTAACTTTAATTCTTCCTACTGAACTTGAGCATGAAGAGAGTTTCTTGAATGATTTAGTGTAAGTGCGAACCAACAAACCAGACAGTAAACAAAACTACTAGTTTGACTCGGATTCCAATTTAAACTAGCAGAATGAGTATGAAAGTGCGCTAAAACAATCACGTCTAGTGTTTTTTTTGTTTTTTTTTTGTCTTTTTAAAAATAAATTACATTACAGCGATGCACTATGAAGCAACTACACACTTATTACTATTTACACATCTTTGGCTCCTGTAAGTGCATCGTACAGAGTTATGAGCCTGGTATTAGTGCGACGGGGAATAAAATACACACCAGGTGATGACTTGAGGCTGCTGAACTTAGTGAGCGAGCATGAAACTAAATAAAAGCAGAACAGTCAAGAAAAGGACATGAAACCATTTGGAATAGCAATCTATTATATCCATCCTAAATAACTAGGAAAAGTTTGCGGGACGATCTGTATTACAATTAGCGCAACTACAATTTCCAGGTTTAAGCCGTTTCAGGAAAACGTCCGCACATCGTGTCACAGTCGAGGTCTGGAGCCCATCATCCGAGCCGCTCACGTCAAATCTTCTTCACGTTAAAGCCAAAGGCTGTGTGTCCAAACCGATGAAGTGAGAAAAATGCTGATTCGGCAGAAAGACCAGTCAAACATCCAGGGAACGCAATACCTCCTCCTTTCCTTTCCAGTCTTTCCCTCGCTGGGCTGAAAGTCAGTCAATGAGGGTCGAGTTTCGTTGCCATTCGTCACAATGAAACCTGGGAACTTGGCATCAGGAAAGCATCAGATCATCATTTATTTTCCCTTTAATGCTTCGATAATCATCTGCCGTCTCTCCGTTCCCGAGCGCTTCCTTCCTGTTACCTTTATGAGTGTCTATGTGTTTACTAAGTCTCTCTCTCACACCGTCTCCGTCCGGCTCCACGCGGCAATAAAACGTCTCTAAAGTGCCAGGATTGATGTGCTGAACAGTCGGACGAACAAGCGAACCAGTCATTCCCTCTTAAACCCACTTCACTGCAGATGAACAGGTGAAGCATCGCGAAGTTTCATTCTCCGAGTTTCTGAACGTAGTTGACTGGAAAGGAGCCGCTTTTGGACGGTTTTCCCTCGACGTGTCCAACCTGAAAAAACGAAAGAAAACAAACAAGAGACAGAATTACAACCGTTCATACGTAAATGCTGCTGAATTCTCAAATCTGAATTTTTTTTTTTTTTCATTTTCAAAAAATAAATAAATTATGTAACACATTTTATTTTGCAGCCAGCTGTTTTTTAAGTGAATCTCCATCATTTAAATTAATAGTAATTAGGGGTGTGTGTGTGTGTGTGGGGGGGTCAAGACTGGCACAGTACTATAATTTAATATAATAAACAGATATACAATATACAATAAAGATATTGCTATACAATAAATCATTAATAGCAGTTTTATAACAGTCCATAGTTGATCCCTGATCAGTACAGATTCATTGCAAAGTTTATAACATACTATAGAAGTTAGTGTGAAATAAAATCTTACTGCCACCGAGTGAAAAACATGCATTTATCAAATTATATTTTGCATGTCGCTCAATGTGTCTCGCACACGCTCGCTTTGTTCTTGCTTGCTCGGGTTGCCAAATCTCACTGCAAGAATCCCTCCCACTCTGATAAAAACCAGGCCAAATAACTACATCTGTACACGAACCCATACTAGCACAGTTACACACACACACACACACACACACACACAGTGTATACACACACATTTTTTACATGCATTTTATCACCAACATAAAGTATCCCAATTTTTTTTCATTGATTATTGTTTAAAGGAAGAATGTAGCCCGTGTCTGCATCAGCAAATAAAATACCCCCCCAAAAAAAACCCCAATCATGCTTCATCTCGCATCACGATTTTATTTAAACATCGGACATCTTGAATGCTGCTTTTATTTCATCTTTTAACTCATCACACCTCCTCCTTTTTTTTTTTCATTTTCTTGCTGATCTAAAAAATAATCTGCCACAATCTGTGACCGTGACCGAAAACCTGCGATGCCATACAATACGATCCGAACCCTGAGTTTTGTTATTGGCTGCATCCCTACTTGAAGTCATTTGTTTCTGGTTTTCCAAGATGTTTATTTATCATTTATGGAAGGAGTCTCCAGTGTCAGGAAATGATTCTTTAAAGGATTTTATTCTCAATTCAAGATCTGATTATCTTTCCTTATAAAAATAATAAATGGTAAGAGTTGGTAAAACGCTGTATAAGAGGAATAAACCACTTCAGTATCGCTCGTAGATTCGAGAGTGAAGTCTTTTAGAATTACGCCGCCCTGAAATCAATCATTCCTAAACACTCTACGGTCTATAGTGATGTCGAGAGTAAACGTGGCTCAGGAAAATGATGGAACGATGCCAAAGAGACATCAGGGGTAGTACACTATAATCAATTTAAACGTAAAAGTAAAGGAAGTTTAGTCTCGTCTATTTAATCACGTCGAACGGATTAGGAAGTAAACCGAGCTTATTGTTCTGTAGCGCTGCAGAGGGGTTAATACTGTAATCCAGAAGGGGGCGAAGAAAACATCACAGAGTGATCGATTGCAGCTCCGTCCCTACGGTCCTCTGCCTGAGAGGCTTTGGTAGCGAAATTCAATGTTGGTATCATAATGCAACATGAATTATTTATTATTTCATGAGACGAGCAGGAATGGGGGAGCTACAATCCAGATCCAGAATCCTCTCGGCCTCACACGCCTCATTAATAAGCTGTATATTATCCCCTTGAGTGGAACGTTGATGATGTCATTATGTAAATGTTTTTTATTTCGATCTACATCTACATTTTAGGAATAAATACTTTCCTTATAGTTTGCCTTTTTTTGCTGCAACACTTGCAGTGGGTGTGTGTGTGGGTGTGTGTGTACAGTACTTACCCACCAGTGGGGATCATCAGTAGCGGTTACAATGATGATATCGTTTTTACAAAACGGCAGCTGGTCGGAGCCCACAGACATACAGTCGACTAACGCCCGAACCTTCCTCTGCCACGGCCTTGTGGCGCACTAACACACACACACACACACACGTTCCGGATGAGTTCTGGATAACATTCTGAATGGTGACTGCAGTACTGTATGTAAAAACCTTGTATCTCGTTACCATGGCGTTCTTGCGTGACCGCGGTGGCGGCAGTATGACCGGCACTGAGAGGTTAGCATGAGTGTTAGCGCTAACGGTGCTGTTATTGGTCAGGCTGCAGTAGAGCTCCTCCATGCTGCTTCCCGAGCTGGGAGAACCTGCCGCGCACTTGGCACTTCCGCTACTCGTTCGCCGATATGACGTCGTCTTTTCTGATCTACACAAAAACAAAATATATGACGAGATGATTACAAGTCACACACCGCCTTTTTAGATATCTACAGCCTACATTCATATCGAAAATGCTATGAACTCATCAACATATGAAGACACGACATCATCGTACCGTTCTCTTATGAGGACTGTTGGATGTAATTATTTCGCCAAACTTCTTCCCGGTTGATTAAATGCATCAGGTATCAGTATAACTTCACTAACCCCCTTACATGGACGGTACCACCATCACTGATAACCTCACATTCTTGTATAATATCTCTGTAAATATTCCCTGTACATTCATTTGCATAGTCTGCACATAGACTGTACACTAATATATGTGTATTAATATACAGTGGAACCTCGGATTACGAGTAACGCGGTTTGCGAGTGTTCCGTAAGACGAGCAATGATTTTTAATAAAATTTGACTTGGAAAACGAGCATTGTCTTGGTTTACGAGCACCGAGTATCATGTATCACGTATGCGCTTCTTGTTTTGACGCAGAGTGTCACGTGATCACAACTGAGCCAACGGGTTTTTCTCTCTCTTGCGCTGCGGAAATTTTGGGTAATCGTCTCCCCTGCTGGGTCTTAGTGCTCGTCTCTTACAGGTATAATCAACATCTGTGCGCGCGTGTACTGTTTACTATAACACTGTGACCACGTGTGTGTGTTCTCAATACACAAGTTAAAAAAAACATTTTCTTCCTCAGCTCATCGCTGTGTGTGTGTTTGTGTGTGTGTGCGCGAGCAACACGCACACACGTATAGCCGGCAGTGTCAAACCACGCTGGCGCGCACACGCACCACACAGACATTAATGCAAGAGACGACACACGCTCTGCTCTGACACACACAGAGGTAAGGTGCGGTTCATTTGTTTGTTTGTTTTACTTTACAGCAGTGATTCTGTTAGCGATGTTTATTGCTTTTTTTTCAGATAAAACAGTGTAGCGGGAGAGAGACGTTGATTTATGAAATCTGTTTACGGAAGTGTAGTCCAGTGCGGGAGATGCATTGTGGGTAATGCAGTCCGGTGTGTGTAGACGTGAATGCGAGATGTAAGCTAGGATATAGAGCCTGAGTTGAGTTTTGTTTTGTTTTTTTCAGTTGGATTTAAATGCAGGATCCACCCGAAACTTTGTACTATAGCCCGATAATGTAGCAAATAAAAGACCGGACATCGAGCAGTTTGTCCATCTCATCATTACACGAGCCTGAATTAACGGGCTGTTACGCTGCCGCGAGCAACATTAAAATAAAGCGGAGAAGCTTTAATAATTTTGAAGAGAACAACAGTCTTTCCGTTAATGTGTGTG
>JAOTQY010000015.1:17620782-17631103 GCA_026413445.1 Dolichallabes microphthalmus
ACTCTTTGCGATATGGTTATCGCGTATGCCATTATCGCGATAACGATATTTTTTCTATATATCGTGCAGCCCTAATTAAGAGTCTCATCCCCTTACTGTGCTTGAAGTCCTCTTTAAATGAAGATTAGTTTTATGCATTAATTCACAAAAAGAAATTCACCATAAGTCCTGGTTTGACTTGGATTCCCCTCAAAGTTCAAATATTTGATCTGTATTTTTTTATATATACATTGCACACAAACATGCATTAGATAGTTTCCTTCTTGTCCGTCTGTAAAATTATTTTGTTAATGCCAAGAGTGAAGAGCAATGCAATAGTAGCAATCAATTGCTACACAGAATGAATGAAGTGAATATTAACTAAGAACAAATTAAATTGTTAATTATTACAGAATAAAACGTAATCTATTCCATTTTTGTGTGATGCGGCTAGACACAAAGTGATTCTTTTCCAATAACTTCACATCCTGAGGTGTTTTACTCTTTTAATTCCACAGTAATGATTCAAAGAAAGAAAAAAAACTTGGAAGATATGCTAATTACTAGGAATAATGTAATTATTAGGCTGACACCAGGTAGAACCCAGACCATCATGTCATGTCTTTTCAAAGTGCTGATTATTATTCGGATTGGTATTTGAAGGCTGTCAGCATCATATAATAGTTTTTATATTGCAGAAGAGCTCATGGCATACAAGACAAAGCGGAAGGATGCTGAAGAAAACTCACATGCTCCTCCAGGTCCAGTCAGGGCGCGCATTCCCTTCACTGCCTGTTTACAAGCCTTCAATGAGCCAGAGAACGTTCCAGACTTCTGGAGCTCGGCACTGCAGGCCAAGTCTGCTGGAGTGAAGTAAGTATGGTTCTGGTCCAAAGCCTGGGAGGGGTTCTACAGATTCGGATCACTGAACACACTGAAATCAGGGAATAAGGATTTAAAGGAATACTGTAGGTGTTCGTAGACACCAACCTTATCTAAGAACATATCTATCTTCTCTAATTTAATATTAAATGATTTGTCCTAAGTAAAGGTTGGTAAAGATGGAAAAATACGGCCAGAATTGCTCATGAAATGTCCTTGCAAATGTAAGCATTTATGAATTATACTGGTTAATGTAAATACTGTAAGGTTTTAAGTTGGCCTGCTAATATTTAAGAATATTGTTTTCTTCTAATAAACATTTATTTAACTTGATTTTCAGGACTTCTCGTTTTGCATCTTTTCCTGACTTCATGGTCGTACAGCTCAAGAAGTTCACATTCGGAGTGGACTGGGTTCCAAAAAAGTTAGGTGCGTACAATGGCGGTTGTATTTTTTTGTTTGTTCACATGTTTTGATGCGAAATATTATAGAGGCTGCATCAGGATAAATGATGTGGTCTGGGTAGACACTGATATTCATTTTGAGACATGCAGGTCCTTTTTTGGTTTAACAATTTTCCAGAAGAGGTCAGTGTTTCTGTTTTGTAATGTTAACACCTGTGTTTGCTTATCACATGCTACCTTGTGCAACTCCGATGCATCACATGCTAAAAGGTGCTTGGGCAATACACATGCTAATACACATGTATCCGTTTCCAAATCTTGTTTAGGGTGATGTATACTTATTCATCCAGCAGAGGGCACTGTGGATACTGGTTTTTACTATTTTGCACATGAATTAAGGAAGAACCGAATATTACATTTAGGGTTACATTAGAGAAATAGATCTGGTAATGTTTTAAAACACTTTGTTGATTTCCAAACAGACGTTTCTGTAGACATGCCTGACTTCATGGACCTGAATCGGCTCCGAGCTACAGGGTTACAGCCAGGTGAAGAAGAGCTTCCTGACCTTACGCCTCCTATTGTCATTCCTGAGGACACAAGAGGTAACGTTTTCTATACGTCTATGCGTGTCTGTGTCTGTAAATTAAATTAACCTTCTGAACACTGATTAGTAAAATGAGTAAAAGTTCTTTACATTCTCAAAATGCTTTATTTTATATAAACAAGGCATATGGCTATGCTTTTTATTTTATTTATTGTATTAATGATTTCTGATTGCAATGATTTCTTCTCCCGCAGGCAGCTCAGTGAATAATTCTTTGGAATGTAAGTATCATCTTTTTGCTCCACAAAATGATTCAGTGATCATATCGTACTCTACAATTATTAATGTTGATTGTTTGGTTTCCAGTCACAGTAAATCCTCCATACAATTCCTGACAAATTTAATGGTCTTTCTCGAATGAGGCCCAATGTGCCGCTTCATTTTCTTTATGACCTTTCCATATACTGTATATAGACTGTAAAGTGTATAAAAAAGAAAAAAAAAAAGAAATCTGCATTTTAAAAATTTTTTATGTCCAGCTCCGGAAATAGACGAGGTCTCAGTGATGCAGTTGGCAGAAATGGGATTCCCTCTGGAGGCCTGCCGGAAGGCCGTGTACTACACTGGGAACATGGGAGCTGAAATGGCCTTTAATTGGATCATTGCTCACATGGAGGAGCCAGGTAAGATTGTTGTGTCCTGGCCGACGAGAGCAGCTCTTATTAGAGAAACCTGTCGTCAGCACTGTGTATGAACACTAGCCATTTATCACAGCGTGAAACCAGAATTAATTTGCTGCACATTTGTCTTCGTTTTTCTCTAAGGATAAAATTGCAATGTGTGTTTTTGGGACATTCACTCTGATTGACCCTGCTTCTCTCAGCACACTGTTTCTAAACAGGAATAGTCATCCTATACTGTAGGAAGTTTCTAATTAAACAATACTATAATCACATGAGACCATATACGTATATACTTTTATTGCTTTGTGAAGTTCTGTAGGTGCTGAATGCAATGTATATTAATTAAGTGCTACATATGTCTGTGTATACAGCGCTTAATTATTGTGTGTTATCAATTATGTGTGTTATTATGTTTATCTAAACCCAAGGTATACTTTTGGAAATTGTAGTATTTAATTGCAAGTGAGGCTAAGTTAATAATTTTGGGGATGTACAGTATAGAAGATATACAAAAAGTACTCACATATTTTAAGTGCTATTAGTATGAATTTATGTTGTGTGTGAATCGATCGAAGCTTGACTGGATTAGCCAGTGAAACAATAGTAAAGTATTATTTTTAGATGTTTTACAGGACAATACATTTATTATTGCCTTATTTTAGACAACACCCAAACATGCACATATAATTATGGGATGGTAATCCTTTAGAACTTCCTTTTTTGTTTTGAAAATTTATTCAAATAAATAAGAATATTCATAAAATGAAGGGTGATACCGTTGTTGTCCTGGCCTTGCACATCCATGTATAAAAAATTTATAATTTTTTAAAATTGTTTTGTGCAGCCTGTACTTTTAGTATGCTAACTAGGCCCTCCCTTCCATGCCACTGAGATCACATGACCTGAGATCGCATTATAATTTTCTTTTCTTTTTTTCTTTTATTTATTCCCCCCCGATTTTTCCCGATTTTCTCCCCTAATTTAACAGCCTCACCCGGGGTTCGAACCAGTGTTTTCCGGATGATATGGCGAGCACTTTACCACTGCGCCACTCAGAGACCCCACGCATTATAATTTTCTTCAAAATAACCATCATGGCAGACACAGAGCCAACTCGCAAAAAAGACACAAGTTTTTCACGAAATCTGCCAAGAAAAATATTGTTGTATTTGCATACCCATTAATATTCATTAGCACATGCCAAAGATGGGCGTGTACACAGGATCAGCCTTGACTGTGTTCAACTATTTTAGTGTTTATACAACACATTGTGTTTTCTATAGTGACTGTTTTTTTTTTTCTCTCTTCATTTTAACATACATTCTAACAAATGTAATATAAATTTTAATAACCATTGGGTTGATCTTTAAATGCTGTGTTTCTGGTTTTGGTTGGTGGGGATATATTAATTTTCTGGGATTTATGAGATTTAATATTGCGACAAATTATACAGTTAGCTGGAAGTGGTTTGTTTGTACATGCTATTATTCCTAATCAATTTTTGTGTTTGAGAAATTTATACTTCCTGGTGCTTGTTTCATTTTTGATCATATAAAATTTTTATTAGATGATTTTATTAGTTATCATAAATGTTATAGAATTATTACAGCCTAAGGATCTTACAGTCTATCAAAATATTAAACTTTTTTTTTTTTTATAACCCAGGCATTATAGTCACAATAAAATAAATGCAGAAAGTAGACAAAATAATGATCTCATCTTCATAGAAAAGGAAAACTTATTTCTAGGAATAACATGCGGTGTTAGTGTGTCATGAGTGTATTCAGTTGATTTATATATGGCTCTTCTGTGTGTGTAATGTTCTGCGATTCAGATACACATTACTTTGCAACAATGTTCTTGTATTAAAGCTCATGAAGACTGAATGCGAACGGGTTGACCTGAGGAAGCTTTTACCTCACTGCAGAAGGCCGGTTGTTTAAAGGAGTATAGCAGACATATCCTATCAGTTTGACTCCTTTGTGACCAAGTTAATTTCCCTTTCTGGGAAATTAGCTGCATTTATTCCAGGTTGCAGGCCTCTTTGCCTGTGTGGTTGATCTAGTTAGAGTGTCTGGGTGTCAGACTCCATGCTCTAGAGAGCCTAAGTGCTGCAGAGGTGAGCTTAGGAAAGAAAAAAGAAATGACATTAATCATTATCCACCTATAATTAAGGATAAAAAGACATTGTTACTTGTCTGTTTGTTAATTTTGAAGGCCGTCTTTCTGCAACTAATATTTAAACATTATAGCACTGTGTTTGAGGTCTTTAGCCTTTAGCTGGACAGCTGTGTTTGCTTTTATATTGTAAATGTAGGTAGTTTCATTGCATTTTGCACCTGTCTGTATATCTGTACTGCATATAAATCACAATACTTTCTAATAGGCAAAAATCAGCACTCGGGAGACATCCTGCTGTTTTAATCTGCTTGTTGATATAAATCAGCACCCAGGCATGCGTACAGTATTTACAGATGTTGGAATGCTCGTACTTTGACCTGTTGCATTTTCTACAGACTTTGCCGAGCCGCTTGCGATTCCTTCATACATGGAGGCAGACCTACCGAGTGGCAGCTTTCCTACTGCCAGCCCTCTGGATAACCAGCCTCCCGAGGAAAGCATTTCCATCCTCACCTCCATGGGCTTCCCCAGACATCACAGTATTCAAGCCCTGAAGGCCACAGTGAGTGATCTCTTCCTGTTTTTTTTGTTGTTGTTGTTCCTGTCCAATGTGTTCTGTCAGTTACACTTCAACAGATTTCTAATATTTTATGTTGAAAGGAAATAAAACTATCAAGATGTGAAAAAGTCTTTCTGCTTTAATTCAAAAGTTTTGACAATCATGTGGCATTAACCATTTAGAAATTACAGCCATTTTCATATACAAACACACACACACACACCACCATTTTGGGTTATAAATAATTTGAGAAATGGCTGACAAGCAGTTGCATGGCCAGGTGTGGCCTGTTTTCTCATTTACTCCATGACTAATCAACAGGACAGGAAATTTCTGCTTCAGAGCTACTTTCTGTGTGAAGTTTCAGTGTATGTTCTCCCTATTTCTAGGTGAGATCACACTCCTTAAAAAAAACGTACCAGGAGCCGAATTGGCTAAGATACATTTCCTTTAGTTGTATGAAAGTCTGTGTGTGTTTCCATGTGCAGGGTGATTTGTGATGTACTGGCATCCCCTCCAGAATATGTTCTCAGCTCACGCCCAAAGTTCTTGGGATAAGCATAAAGCAGTTTTGAAAGTGAATGAGCCACCCTGGACATAGTGCCAGTCCATCACAGGGCACACACATACAGTACGCACACACACACACACACACACACACACACGCCTAATCTGCATGTCTTTGAACTCCGGGAGGAAACCCACCACGCATGGGGTGAACATGAACATAGACCTGAGGCGGGAATCGAACCCGGACCCTGGAGGTGCAAGGTGACAGTGCTAACCAATGAACACATCGTGGTGACTTTAATTGAGATTTTAAATAGGCAAATTCTGTCCTTATCTAGTCGTAGAGTTTTGGTGGAGGGTCAAACAGATTTTTAGTTACGTCTTGTTCTTTCCATTAAATAACTTTTGTTTTAATAGTGATCTGTGAACGGTTTTTCAGTTACTTCTTATATTTATATGTAAAATTTACCTTATATTTATATAAAGGGATTTTTCTTTATAGTCAATCCATGACTGAAGTTTTTTTGGTTTTTGAGAATTTTGTTCCAGAATTGTTTTGAGCAATCAAGGCCAACTCTTGGTGTAAAAGAAAAAGGTGTATTTATATTAACTTCATAAGGATAATCTTCATTCAACCAATTCTATTTGTTATAAGGTACTTATGAAATCACAACATTTTTATGTGAACATAACTTTGCAAACTTTGTAGCTTCTTCTCCAATTTCAGTATAATAGATTACTTTCTGTAGATTTGTGACCTATTAAAAATGAATTTAATTTCAGTTTCAGATTATTATTATGCAGAATAATTAATACTTAATGAAAAGAATCTGCAATAAGTGTTTGTTAGATTAAATTAAGAGATTATTTAAATAAACCCTTTATGTAAAGACCTTTAACATTATATAAGGTGACTTGCTTTGACTTTTTCTTAAGAATGTTTAGTTGTCTTGTAGTCTTCTAGCTCTCATATTCAGATACAATATGAGATGGACTGAAAACATTGAGACATGCCATTGCAGTTGTGACAAGGCACTAACTTTGACAAGACACTCACTGGACATTCATCCCTGCTTCTAAATTCAACATTCAGCTTCTCGTTCTGCTGACATATCGAATCCTGTTTTAGTGAATAACATCATAAGGTTTGCTAAATGTAGTTGTCACAACACGCGTCATACTAGGTGTATTGTTGTTGTCTTCTTCTACATCTTTTTCTTATTATCGGTTCAGTTATTGGGCCTAAACAATATTAGTAGGTAATTACTATATATTCGATACAGACGGAGCTACGAAATGTGTGAGGTTAGATGAGCAAGAAAACCCAGAGTTTTTTTTCGGGATTATTATATCCCAGAAATGGCATCTACTGTATATATAGATCAGCCATAACATAATGACCACTGACAGGTGAAGTGAATAGCACTGAATATCTTGTTACCGTGACACTTGGACGTGTCTGGGATATATTGGGCAGTGTTTTTTTTTTTTTTTTTTCCCCCCCTCTGAATTTGAGCGACTTTGACAAGGGCTGAATTGTAATGGTTAGATGACTGGGTCAGAACAACTCCAAAACCGCAGCTCTTGTGGGATGTTCCCGGTCAGCATCGGTCAGGACATACCAAAATGGGACCAAGTAAGAAAAACCTCCATTTTATGCAGAGCTTCATCAGATCCTTTTTTTTTTTCGTCAGAGAATGTGAAAGTGTGAGTTCACATAGAGCAGGCCTGTAATAGCCAAGCACCAAGAGGAAATGTTAAACCTGGGTCAGAAGAAAAAAGCATCTCGGCTTCACGTTGACACATACAATCATTTCAGATCACGGATTGTGTCTTAATGAGGCTTGTGACTGTGTGTGATTTAATTAGGGAGTTTAGTTATTAGTTGTCATGCCCTGTTTTTTGTTTTTTTGCATGAGGATGATGCTGAACAATGATGTCAGGTTGTAAAATAATAACAGCGACTTCTTGTATAAACATTATTCCATACAGCACTGGAAACAGTATATATGATGGAATTCATTCATTCATTCATTCATTTTCTGTACCGCTTTATCCTTATATACAGGGTCGCGGGGGGCCTGGAGCCTATCCCACTCTATGTCAAACACTTGGTAATTGTATAGAGAATCCCCGTCATACCATTATAGAGGTCATTACAACCCGCCTAATTTAATTAATCTACAAGGATAATGTGTTGATGACTTGGTCGTTCAAAATGATTTCTTCAGTACGTGCTTTATCCAAGTCTGATTTGCGGTGGATCTGGAGCCTGCCCAGGAACACTGTACGTCAGGTGAGAAATCACACTTCACATCCACCTACTCATTCACACACTTATTCACATCTAGGGGCAATTTAGTAGAGCCAGTCCAGATACTGTACAAGCATGTGTTTAGTTGGTGGGAGGAAACCAGAGAGTCCAGAGAAAAAGCAATATAGACACTGAAAGAGCAGTAACACCGGCTATCAGGCAATCATCCAAATTTAAAATAATGAAAGTAATATGTTGTCTAGATATATATGGTATATGACAAGCTTTAATATTATATCGTTTGACAGGAAGAACATTTAGCAGTATAAGAGCTTAATATGATATAATTAAAATGATTTCTTAGCAAGTGAAAATACTTTGGATACAGAAAAAGTATCTACACTTTCCTAAAATAAGATTACAACCAACAACAAAGCACTCACGCTCACTCTCACTTATAGTCTACACCGCTTTACCCTGTATACAGGGAATCCCAGGAGACTGAGGACATGAGGCACCCTGGGTGGTGCCAATCCATCTCAGGGCACACAAGCATACACATTCATTCACACACAATGGGCTAATTTGGGAGCGCCAATTAACCTAATCTGCAGGTCTTCGGACTGTGGGAGGAAACCCGGAGTACCTGGAGGAAACCCACAAAGCACGCATGCATGCCCTCAAGGTCCCAGACCGTGCTAACCACTAAACCACCATTTTCTCTAAAGATAGAAGGCTTACTTGCATTTGGAGTTGATGCCCAGAAAAGCATTTTCTGGTCTTTTTCTAACCTTCAACTCAACGGTTTCGGTACACTGTATCTGCAGACTCCTGTCCTTAGATGAGAAGATTGAAGCCCATTGTGGAGCCAATTCACCTCAACACTACAACTGTGTTTTATCAAGTAAAAATATCTCAAATCTAGTCAAATCTATATGTACATTTTCCAAAACAAAAAACAAAAAAAACTAAGCAAATGTATCCTGGCTAATCCTATTGCAAGACAAAATGATTCACATATAAAACTAGAAACTAGTTTGGGAAGAAACAGCTTATATTTAGTTTCTTGTAATACTGTATTATGATATTATACATTATTTAATCAGATATTTCCACTTGGAAAGATAAGACTTTTTCTGATGTTTGGTTTAAACATTACCTGAAGCTCTTGATTTGTATCTGCATGACTTTAGATACAATTACAGACTGATACAGTAGTTCAGTAGTTAAGGCATTGGAGTATTGGAGGGGAAAAAAGAAGTCAATAACTGCACTACTTTTCATGCTACTTCTTTTTTCCTCTCCAATACTCCAATGCCTTAACTACTGAACCCCACGACCACCAAGTTGTCCCTGTTGGGCCCTTGAGCAAGGCCCTTAACCCTCAACTGCTCAGATGTACATGTATAATGAGATAAAAATGTAAGGCCCTCTGGATAAGGGTGTCTGACAAATCCCGTTGTGTAAATGAAGTGGTTAGAACAGTCGCCTTACACCTCCAGGCTCCCGTCTCTGTGCGCCTGCAGTTTGCATGTTCTCCCCATGCTTGGTGGGTTTTCCTCTGGGTGCTCCAGTTTCTTTCCACAGTCCAAAGACCTGCAGATTAGGCTAATTGGCATTTCCAAATTGCCCGTAGTTTGTGCATGCCCTGCGGTGGATTGGCACCCCTGAGTGAGTAATTGCACAAGGTTTCCTGGTATTCCTAGTAGCCAGAGAGTAAAATTTTGTTGCCTTATTCCAAGACAATAAGTTCAGTTCAGTGGTATGTAATCTCAGAATTTCACAGAAAAAAAATGGTACAGAAACATAAAAGACAATTACAAATGACACTGCAGACTACTGCTCTTTATGTTTGCCATTTCTTTCCGTTTAGCACGTACATTCCATCAACATTGACATTTGATGTTGTGTTCGCAAACAGGCGAGGTTAACAGGCTAGAGTAGACATGGTGTGGAAAAAAATTTTATTCATGAAAGCGATATATTATACATATCGAATGAAACCATCCATCATGGCGTTGAGTGACTTCAGGAGTAACTTTATTTTGTGCAATACATCCCTGATGCACATTTGGAGCGTGAAAATCTGACAGGATTGACTCAGCTAGAAAAGTACAAATGGCTAATGGTCGTAGTCACTTGAAGATGGATTGCATTATCATTAAAGCTAGACATATGTCTGCAGAAAGTAGTGCAATCACAAATCGCAAAGGTTATAAACTCGCTTCAAGCGATCACTGTCCTGGGGCGAAATTGATTGGTTACGTGTTTAGAAGCATTTTAATGCTTTTCTATTTGTTTATTCATTCATTCATTCATTCATCTTCTGTACCGCTTTATCCTCTATTCAGGGTCGCGGGGGACCTGGAGCCTATCCCAGGA
>JAOTQY010000015.1:17659273-17670022 GCA_026413445.1 Dolichallabes microphthalmus
CCACTTTTTCTCTGATGTTATTTTAATTTACTTGTATTAATGATCCATTTATTTGTGTGTGATTGTTTAGTTTTGAGTGTAGGCTCTTCATTGTCAATAAAGAAAAACATGAATTAGAATAGGTTCTTTCCTATTATTTTCCACTAATTCCCTCCCGTTCATTGCGCCCCATCTATCATGTCTGTATTCCCCACTAGTGGGGCGCGCCCCACACTTTGAGAACCACAGCTCTAAATGAACTTCTCTGCAGCAGAGGAAAGTTTTGGTCTTGCTTTCCTTGGATGCGCTTTATGAGAGCCAGTTTCATCATGGTGCAAGATGGGCTTTTATAAATGCATGTGACAATACTGTTCTTGTCCAGAACAGCTGACCTTAAATAACAATAACTGGGCCTCTGAGTGGCGCAGTGATAAAGCACCTGCCCCATCATCCGGTGATCGCGAGTTTGATTCCCGGGTGATGATGTAACCTCTCGCAGTTGGAGGTCTAGATTGGCCGAGCTCTCTCAGAGGGGATGGATGAAAGGTACTTAGTGCTCCCACATTAATCATGGCTCTACCGCCAATCAGATAGCGCTGTCTTCCGAGTGTGTTACGCTGTGCGTGAGCGAGCAGTTCGAAAAGATGCAGTTGGCATCGAAGGAAACAAGTGATAGTCTTCGGCCCTCCCGACTGAGTGGTAGTAGTAGCTTAATGCGGGGGCGCCCTAGTGACTAGGAGGAATTGGATACGACTAAATTAGAGAGAAAATCTGGGAAAAATAAATAAATAAATAACAATAATTGTTGTTACTGAATTACCTAATGCCATACAGTATGTGTTATTTCATAATCTCCAGAATTGTTCTAGAATGTAGAAAACAAATCACTAAACAAAAAACAGTGAATTTGAAGGCGTGTCCAAACTTTTGACTGGTACTTTTTGTTTTAATAGAAAATTTTGTTTCATGCTGGTTGTTGGCTAGTGTTGGACCGCTTATGAAAAGCAAACCTGGCAACCCGGCTCTTAATGTGCTATAAGAATAAAGCTATTCAGCTCTTATGAAAAACAAAGCTGCAGGAAAATTGCAGATTAATTTACACATTATACTCTGGCCTTATTCTATTTTAAGCTACTGTTACAGCTTTTCAGTTTCAGTCTTGTACTAATAACTGTTTATGTTATCACTTCCCAAATTCTATTTTATTTTAATTTAATCTGTTCTTCTTTGGAATATTTTGATGATTGAAAACCTGTTTTTTTTTTTTTGGACAAATATTTTAACAATTCAATGGGTGAACATTTCCACCTTTTCACTAGATGCCTTTTAACCGTGTACCTCAAGCATAATTCAATTAACAGGCCATCCCATGTGCAGGAATGAGATACAGCCTTAGTAAATTGCATTTACCCTAATTAATTTCCAATGAGTGCATACTGCAGTTGCATCAAGTTGTGTTTTGAATAACATCATACTATTTTATTTCATTCTTGCGCGAATTCCTGTGTATCATTTGTGTATCTAACAAATTACGTTTCTGATTCTGTAATATATTACTGGCCTGCTGTATGTCAGCTGTATAAATGCTTGTTAAAAGTCAGTGGTTTATTATGCTACAATAAAAATTGCCAGTCCTAAATTTTCAACTTATTGTGTTCCTTACATTCATTTATCCTTGCCTTTGCAATCTCATGCTTCCTAGAGCTTCATTAAAATGCGACCTGTACTGTAGTTCACTTGCTGTAGTGGACACCTTATACTGTAGTAAACACAGGAAGACGTTCCTGAATAATTTATGGGATATCAATCCAACAACAGATGCTGTAGCAACAAGCAGCCCAGCAGACCTGCATGCTCCAACGAAGACACAAACATAGAACATTTGTAGCCTGAATCAACACCCCCCAAAAAAACAAAAAAAAAACTAAAAACCCTGGATGCAAAGTGTTACTTAAATTAATCAGGCTTTTTTTACACGTGATGCTGACATGACAATCCTTTTTTACTTAATAATAAAACAAAAACAAAATAAAAAAAAAACAATGTGGCAATGCTTTTGGCATAGCATGGTGCAAATGCAAATACCGGTCAGCATGTCATACAAAAAAATGCATAGAGAGTCTTACATGTCTTCCACTAACATACTGCTTGTTGAGCTGTAATGACAGAATTCTACGAGTTAACAGACAATTAACCAGCACATAAATTTGCATGGGTTAACAGAATAAAAAAAACATTAAATAAAAAGGTTCAATTGTCATGGGGTTTGGCATAAAATTGGAATGAAGTAATGTACAAACGTCTTAGGCACCCTGTGTTCTTTTTAGTACAAACTCTTGATTTCCACTGAATTCTGTAATCTCTAGGCCATAAAAAAGGGTTGCATATTATATAAAAGACCACTTTTCTGACATGCATGAAAAAAGAAGCACATGTGACAAAGTCCTCAGAAGGACAGTGGCTGGTTCTGAATGATGTACATTTTTTAGGCAAAGCTTAGTCATACAGTACCAGTTATTGACTTTGTTTTATGAATTTAACAAACTTGCTCTACAGCAGTTACTTGCACGTGCCTAAGACGTTTTCACAGTACTGTATTTCTGACAAAGGCATGACATACGAGGCATGTTCAATTCAAACCCGGGACTTCTGTTCGTGCAGAATAACAGAAGATACACTGCACGGCCAAAAAAGTCACCATCTGGATTTAATTCAGCAAATAGGTAAAAGCCTTCCACTAGATAATTACTGCAGTGATTGATATGTTTCAACAAGTTATTTAATCCCAACTCATGCAGTGAGTAATTTCTCATTTCTTAGACAACCATGTCAGAAGATATATCCTGTGGTTGTGGCAAACATGTCACTAACTAGTGTTTATTTAATGTTTTATTCAGTAGGATAAATTTTTTTTGTTCTGCACCAAACAAAGATAACAACTAAGGAGACTGCAGGAGCTACAAAAATTTGGTTGAGAACTGTCCAACACATTATTAAAAGCTGAACTATCGGCTGTTTAATAGTGAAAGTGACAGCATTTCCATGAACGCAATGCGAAGACAACTTAAGGAATTACAACTATACAGCTTTGGATGAGTGAGGCTAATCATAAAAAAGGCTCTTTCTGTACAGCAAGGGAAAAAGGGCATGTGGTCTGATTTACCCTGTTCCAGAGTGATGGGTGCATCGAGGTAAGAGGAGAGGGGGATGATGTAATGCACACATCATTCCTAGTGCCTACTGTACAAGCCTGTGGGGACAGTATTATAAATTGGTGTTGCTTTATTTGGTCAGGTCTAATCTCATCACTGTTACTGTATGTGCCCAAAAAGTGAGGTCAGCTGACTACCTGAATATACAAAATGACCAGATTTTTCCATCAATGGATTTTCCCCCCTGATAGCACTGGCATATTGCCAGGATTCACTCACTCACTCATCAGCTATACCGGTTTATCCTGTATTCAGGGTTGTGGGGAGCCTGGAGTCTATCCCAGGAGACTTGGAGCATGAGGCAGGGTACACCCTGGACAGGGTCCCAAGCCGTTGCAGGGCACAAACACATGCACTCCATTCACACACTATAGGCAATTTGGGAACGCCAATTAGCTTAATCTGCATGTCTTTGGACTGTGGGAAGAAACCGGAGTACCCAGAGGAAACCCACCAAGCACAGGGAGCACATGCACATGATAGGGAATCAAGCCTGCCAGGGAATTGAACCCGGACCCTGGTGTTACAAGGGGGTGTTGCTAACCACTACACCACTGTGCCAACCTGCCAGGATTCATCAAATTCAAATTGAGATGTCTCATGATTCAGGCAGCCTGAGCCATCATATTTAATACACGGATTGGCCACCACAGAGTCCAGTCCTAAACCCCAATGAGAATCTTTAGGATGGGCTGGAGAAGACTTTATGCAGAGAGTCTGACTCTCCCATCATTAATACAAGATCACGGATAGAGAAATGAATGAGTCTATTTTATGACATTGCATACACTTATGTGTGCCATAAACAGAGCCAAAAGAGATCCAATGAAATATTAGACTGTGTGACTTTTTTGGCCATGCAGTGTAGTTATGAGAGTAAAAACCTTATTTCTCATATTATCCCTGCTACTGTACACTAATGCACTTATCACAGAGTTTCACTAGTGCTTGGATACCATCAAGGTAGAAAGTTTTCTTAGGACGCCAGAGACATGATTGTACATCCTTGCATTCCGTGTCAAAAACGTTGCTTTACCTCATTGCAGATTAGCAATCTTCTCTGCTGGTTAAAGGCAGAAAGCACTCAACGTACACTCACCTTCTGGGAAGGCAGGTTTGCATCTCGTCTGCAAGCTAGCAAAAAATTGTATGTTGATTTTCGAGGATCATGCGTTCTACTCACAGGAATGACTGCAGTGAACATTTAAAACATTAGCACCAATCAAATATTTTACTGCAGTTAAGAGTCAGCATACCAGGCCTTAAAGTCTTCTGTAAATGTTTTTAATCGGTTTTACGCCTTCATTATTCTGCTCATGAGATGAAAGTCCAGGTTTGACTTGAATACCACTCATTTTTATATTTAGTTGCGAGGTTATTTATACTTTTCTGGGAGTTTATAGTTTATGGTTCATACTTAGGAGAGAAAAAAATCTTTACAAGCCCCACAGCACCTAATTTTGTGCTATTAGCTCAAAATGTGTCTCATCTTTTCCAATTATTTGATTATGGATTTTGGCTTTGCTACCCACCTTTTGTTCATTGATCTAAACTGAATTAGTGCATGTAGAGAAATACTGGAGCTTCAGTTTTAGTAAATGATGGTGCAGAGGTCATGTTTTCACCATGTAGAAAATAAAAGCACTTACTTGAGTGGAAGGGGATGTCTCTGCCTCAGCCTTGTAATTTATTTCTAATGAGTTCTTGGTGGCTGCATCAGGTTGCGTTTTGCTGTCAGTAGACCTTTGGGTGTATCATAAGGGACAGAAGCAATAAGACAGTGCTTATAGTGATGCTTGCTTTAGTTTGATAGGTCCCTATAGAAACATTTCACCTACTGCTTTTCAGAACATATGACAGAGAAGAGGTTTACCAAGCGAAATCCCCAGAATTTTTAGAGGATCGCCTTTTGTCTAGCTTCCATTTCCTGCTACTGGTTCTCTCCGGATGAGGGTTGAGTTCCTCCCACTTCTCCAGCGGCGAAGGAACTCGTGCTGCCAAAATTCAACCAGATACATTTCAGATAAAGATCTAGCAAGTGATTTATTTAAAGGTTTCATACACTCACATTTAATTTTCCCTTGGCCTAGATACCTGAATCCAGAGAATCTTTCACAGGTGTACGAGAGCAGGATTTGTTCTGTTCAACATCCACTTGGATCAGCTCGGTTTCATCTGCTTTCTTTCTATGAGGCGTGCTCTTGATGGACATAGGACTCTTCCTGTCTTTACTGTTTCTCCTCTCACCAGGCTCACTCAGGTCCAGCAGGTCCAGAGAAGAGGACAGCACTGGGAACAGGAGACACGAATATGTGTATATATATCTTCCAAGAGTTTAGTATGACCTCATTTTTTCATCACTCCAAATAGCATACCACAGTTCCCCTCCCAAAATTAGCAGCACTGTAATATGATGGGAAAGGAACTGCTGCTGCACTGGAGAACAAAAACTAATTAAAATGTCTAATCTTAGGAACAACTCACTTTTAAAAAAAAATCTTATGTACTGGATGATGCAAACGCAACACAACCACAATCAAAACAACAGCTTATCTATATCAAAAGCCTGTGTTCTGTCTGTTAATAAGTACTGTATACAGGTACTAATAGCATACATGTATTAATAGTATACACGTCTCACCAACATAGCCCGAGGATGAGAGGATTTTTGGATTGTCTGCACATTACTGCAGCAGTAGTAAGAAGTAGCTCTGTTGAAGTGTTTGTACCATGTGACTGTTGAAATGGACAAACAAAAATGATGACATTCCCTGGTAGCTGCAATGCCCCTGGGCACCTACAGTATATGAGGGTCAGTATAATTAAGAAAACAAAACATGTGAATGTGACAGGTAGAGTGCTCAGAATTACATTATCTCTGAATTTATTTCATTGCCTGCAGCAGAACAACAGTTTAATAGTCGATCTATATCTTGATCATTAGAATTGATCAGTGTAGGGGAAAAACAGTGTTTTTGATTTCTTTTGGAAGATTCAATGATGCTTTAAATTCCAGACTTAGTTTATTTTTTCATGCAATAGTTCATATGCCGATCAGCCATAACATTATAACACTAATATTGAGTAAGGTTTGGTTCTCTGCAATGGACAGTACCCCGCCTCATGCCCTAAGGAAAAAAAAAAAACTCTTCCCAGTTGTGTTTGACTAATGGCACTTAGTTATTAACCTAGTTAACCCAGTGTAAGTATCATTCGTCTGCCAAATGCCTAAATGTAAATATAAATGTAAGTCTCCTGGGATAGGCTCCAGGCCCCCCATGTCCCTGAAGACAGGATAAAGCTGTATAGATGATGATGACAACGATGAGGGTTTGGTTCTCCTTGTGCCACCTTGACTCTGACCGCTTGGGGTGTGAGTCTACATGGCCTGTGAAGGTGTGCTAAGGTGTGTAGCACCAGACAGTGGACCCTTAGGGTGCTATGACGACAAGGCCATGGGGAGATTTCCGTGAATCAGACTAATTTGCCCAGGGCATCCCATGGATGCTTGATCTGATTGGGATATTTGGAGTTTGGTGGCCTTGGGCTCATAGCCTTCTGGGCCCTAGGAGTTCTGGTGCCTTTATGTTGAGAGCAACATTAGCTTTAAATTTTTTTTTTTTTAATTAAGAATTAGGCTCTGCGATTTGTGCTGCATTGGCTTTTCTGTGGGATCGGACCAGACAGGCTGGCCTTTAGTCCCCGTTGGTATGGATGTGACTTGGGTGGATCCTGTCACCAGTATGCTGGTGTGTAGTTGCTGACCAATGTTGTTCAGGTGTTTTGGAGGATGTTATGGCTGATCATGTCCCAGTGATCCAGCTTTCACTATTTTTAACAGTCTGAGACACCTCTCAAGATGCTTTACGCATAACTATAACCAATCTCACAATAAAAAAAATATGGCCCCTTTTCCTTTCTTTCTTTCTTTCTTTCTTTTTTTGGGAAAAATGGAAGAATAATTACTTGTCTTAATTACTTAAATAAATGCCTTAATTACTTAATTACAATTACTTGCAGCCTTGTATTAGGCGTGACATCTCAGCAAAATAAGTTATTTGGACATTTAATTTTAGTGAATAATTTTAGTGTTGAACAAATCTTCCCACCATCTTTATGCCATGGAGTTACATGGAGCTGATATTGCCCAATGCAGAGTCGTTCCAACTTGCTTTTAACTCATCCAAATATATAATATTCAAATTTTACTTGTTAAACTCGTTCATCATAGGCTGAATAGGCCTGGGAAAATGTTCTCTACTGCAGACAATTATTACCTTATAGTCAGCAGAAGACTGTCAATGGGGGTAAAAATACAAAGCTGGAAATTACTACAGATCTCTACTCACACCCATTCTCATCAATCTCAGTAAGAATCAGTAGCACAGCCAATATAAGGATAGGAGAACTCTTTACATGAGTACCAACCCCTATCTAAATGACTGACTCAAGCAAATGTAAATTATACTGTATACTTCTAGCCACAACTATATGAACCTTCTGATGAATCTGCCAGGCCATGTAATGATGCAGAGGTCTTACTTAAAGGAAAACCCACACTGAACAACTTCTACAACATACTAATCTTTATAATTTACATGTTTTTTAGTGGCATCTAAGATTTATTTTGTAACTCTGCGTTAACTTTAATAGTCATCGATGGCTTCCTTAAGATCACAAAACTCCGGACTTCTGGTAGTTCCCAGAATATCAAAATCTACAAAAGGGGGTAGGGCATTTTCATATTTCGCTCCAAAGCCTCCCAGACAATGTTCGGGGCTCAGACATATTTTCCCAGTTTAAAAGTAGACTCAAGATGCATCTCTTTAATCTGGCATACACGTAATTCATCCCAAAACCTCATAGTACAGTACATCTATCCTGAATGGTAAATATGCTAATTAATTCCACCTGGTCTTTATTTTTCTACCCATCCCGAGGCACCTGGAGATTGTGCCAGCTTCAGTAGACAAAGGCCAACCATGCAAGGATCCTGAGGCATCCAGAGAAGGACCAGCTCCAGCTGGATTCTGCTTCATGATGGTTTGGAGCTACAGTACACATGCTGCTCCTGTGCTCCCAGTGATCCAGACCCCATCTGCCCTCTGCACCTGCAGACTCATCCCTATGCTGAACTGGACTTCACGTTAATTTAAATAACTTCTGTTATATTGTACTTTCAGCTGCACAACACAAAATGAGGATGGGTTCCCTGATTGAGTCTGGTTCCTCTCAAGGTTTCTTCCTATTGACATCTCAGGGAGTTTTTCCTTGCCACTGTCGCCTTCACCCTTGGCTTGCTCATCAGGGACAATCTCATTATTATCTAGACACATTTTTCTCACACATACACATTTCCATAAATGTTTTCCAGATTTAATTTTCATTTTTGTGAAGCTGCTTTGAAACAATGACCATTGTTAAAAGCGCTATATACCGGTAAATAAAATTGAATTGAATTGAATGTTGGTCTGTTTTGATTTTGCATGATGGTTTCTTATATTATTCATAATTCTTTTGGACTACCTACTGATAACAGTGCCAGTAGGTTAATCCTCCTTGTTCTGTGTACACTGCTAAACTCAGATTATATTGCAAAGCTTCACCTTCCATGCTAATATCACTGCTTGCCCATTCCCCACTAATGAGAATATGAGGCACCACCTGCACGGTATAGATTCACTCTGGTATAACTAGTGAACTATAAATCCAGTGTTTTCAGTCTCCCCTACTTCTACATTTATATATGTCTTTACTGAAAAAAAAAAATGGCAAAGTGAGAACAGTCTTGAAGTACAAGACACACAAATGTATTTCCCAAAGGTATTGTAGAATCAAAGCAGAAACCAAAATTGATGTTTTCTGTTTGGTGATCTTGTCCCTAATCCACCTCCACCCACCCAAGTAATAAAAAAAATAACCTTCCTTTGTGACGCATATTTTAAATTACATGATATTACCATGGCAGCTGTTTTTGTAATAACATTCAGAAGACACTAGAGATTGAGAATATTAATTGTTACCCAAGGAGAAATAAAATGGCCATGTCTGAGGTTTTACTTAATTAAGCAGATGCGACCAGATGTTTAGCTGTTTAGAAATCCTGCTTTCATTCTCGGGGAAGCTTTCCTCAAGAGAGTAAATCACACTTTCATATAATACATCAGTATCACCTTGGGGTTACTGAAATAACTGTAAGGGAGTTAGTAAAAAAAAAGAAGAAAAAAAACGACTTTAAGAACACATGATGCAATTTTGCCTTAGAATAAAGAATGAAAAGCTGTTTTATAATTAGAGAATAAATCACACAAAGATCAATAGACTGCTTCTGACATTTCTCTCTAAATAAGCATTTTGTGATTTTTAGGGAGAACTAAGTGCCACCACAAAATCATTTGTTTGAGCACCACCCAGTTGGTATCTCAGAGTAACAGACTGCTGTTTTATTGCAAACAGAAGGATCTTGCAAATGAAACGTGGAGGCATTTAGAACCCTAATAGAGGCTTTCCAAATATTTCCAAATATGTACACAATTTGTGACTAACAGATAAAGGGTCTCCTCAGTGGGTGTACATGTCTTAAGTGTCTTGTGGTAAATGAAAGCTAATGCACGAATGCAGATCTTTTAGCCTTTTTGTGTACTTGAAATAATGAGTCTGTCTGAAAGTAAGAGCACTCGTATTTGTAGTGTTCGATTTTCATTTAGCCATGTTTTGGTAGCACACTGAGTGTTCACTGGTATAATGTAGGAAACATCTGTCTCAGAGGATTTATAAAATATTGGCAATGTTCCATTGTAAATTCTAATTCAAACATAATTGGTCGCACTCACCAATATACAGTATAATGTGGGGGAAAAATGACTGTGTGGCAATAAAACAGAATTTACATAAACAATAATTTTCTTTTATACAAGTAAAAAAAAAAAGGAAAAAGATTAAAATATAATATTAAGGATTTAAAAGATAGATTGCAGCACCAGTATAGACAATATTAGAATTCAAGCGAAGTTTTACTTTAGTAAAAATAATAGTGATTGAATCTAGAAATTTTAACGCATTACTTTTAAAAAAAATGAAAATTAGTCATATGACCAAGTTTGACCCTAATGGCATCCCATAATCACAGTGCAGATACCTGGCTGTGTGCAATAATGGCACTTTTAACCCGGATAAGATGACTATTATAGGTTCTATTATAAAACCTTCTAGATGGAAGTGTGAATTAACCCAAAATTGTGTGCTTGAGCTACAGTACCTTTAAGGGGAACTTTATTATTATTTTTTTTTTACAAGAATACATTAAATGTAATATATGGGAGTGGTGGCTCAGGTGGCTAAGGTTCTATGGTTGTTGATTTTTGGATCTGAGGATCAGGATTTGAGCCCCGCCATTGTTGGGTTGCTACACCCTATACGACCTAGCCATTGCATGCAGTGCCAGCCGCATTTGAGAGATTTTAATTTAACAATTGTTAAATGGGGCGGCACGGTGGTGTAGTGGTTAGCACTGTCGCCTTGCACCGCCAGGGTCTGGGTTCGATTCCCCGGCCAGGCT
>JAOTQY010000015.1:17753893-17764841 GCA_026413445.1 Dolichallabes microphthalmus
TAAATTGCCCGTAGTGTGTGATTGGGTGTGTGAGTGTTTGTATGTGTGTGCCCTGCGATGGATTGGCACCCTGTCCATGGTGTACCCCGCCTAGTGCCCGAAGTCTCCTGGGATAGGCTCCAAGTCCCCCGCGACCCTGAACACAGGATTAAGCGGTACAGAAAATGAATGAATGAATGAATGAGTTTGTGTCCTCTCAGGACCTTGAGTGTGACGTAACTGTGTGAAACGCAAAGCAATAAACTACATTTCCCAGAATCCACCGTGCATGCGGAAGTTGTCAGGTGCCGACCTTGGGAAAACTACAGTGGAAAAGCATGGCGAATAAAGATCCAAATGTGAGTAACTTACACTTTGAAATTATGTTTTACCGAAAATTTTTAGATTTTACGGATATGTTCAGGTAACCTGAATTCATTTAATAACGTTAAGAGATTTTTTTTTTAAAGAAGCGAAGTATTAGCTACTAAGTTACACTATAGCACTGGTGCTTGAGGCTAGCATACAGTGCAGAGAAACGTTGCTCACTTAAATTACTGTTTATGGAGGTGTTTAGGATCTGAGTTGGATATTGGTATTCATTTATTACAGTTATTCCTTATATGCGTCATCCTGTGTGAAACAGCAGACAAGCTCGTGCAGCTCTAAATGATCTCGTCTTAACTGATCACACATACTGTGTATATAAAGGAGAATCAGTGGAGTTTATTCCACATGTTCCTAATCCTGGTCCTGGAGAACCTACAGTACATTTTTACCATTCCCCTGATCACTGCTTTTGGCTCATTATCAGCCCTTTTATTTCAGTAGAAAAAATGTTGCAATTCCTCTATGCTCCTATATATTCACCTATTTACACAAGAGCAAATTATTTGTGTAGAACTGGAACAAAATCTTTTCATTCATTCAGTCATCGTCTATACCGCTTTGTCCTGTATACAGGGTCACAGGCGGTCTGGTGCCAATCTCCGGAGACTTTAAGCACGGGACGGGGTACACCATGGACGGGTTGTTGATCCACTGCAGGGCACGACATGCACAAACGCACATGCACACTATGGGCAGTTTTGGGATCACCAACCAGCCAGCCTAATCTGCATGTCTTTGGCACTCCTCACACACCGACCCGAGGCAGGAATCGAACCCCGACCCTGGAGGTGCAAAGCAGCAGTGTTGACCACTACAGTACATCACTGTGCTACAACTGGAACAAAATCTGGAGGGGGAAAAAAATGGAATATTTATAAAATTATACTGACAGATCCCTTCTCATGTCTGAGTGTGTGGAGTTTGCGTGTTCTTCCCGTGCTTGGTGGGTTCCTCTGGGTTCTCCAGTTTCCTCCCACAGTCCAAAGACCTGGAGATTAGCTTAATTGCCTATAGTGTGTGTGTGTGCCCATGCGTGCCCTGCAATGGATTGGCACCCTATCCAGGGCGTACCTCGCCCCATGCCCCAGGGATAGGCTCCCAGCTCCCTGTGACCCTGTACATAGGATAAAACGGTATAGAAAGTGAATGAAGATACAGACAGAATCTCAGTACAAATCAAATCAGCAACTGAGTCATTATTGTGATAATATCGTATTGGGTGATCTCTGATGATTCTCATCCCTATTAACCATTGTTAAATTTTCTTATGCAATAGATTTTTCAGCACTTCAGGGATTTTGCTGGCCGCATGTCCTCTGGCCCTCGGGGTGCAGGGCTTGGACTGAAGTTACTAATCGGCGCAGGTGCACTTGCTTATGGAATCAAAGAGGCCACATATACAGGTACTGCCCATGTCTGTATATTCTTTTATTATTTGTACACTAAAAGGCCAAATGTTTGTGAACACTTGACCATCACACCCATACATGAGAGAAACATGCTTGACTAAATTACACCGATTTTTAGCTTTCCTCAAACGTAATTTGCACACGCACAATTGTATAGCATATCTTTGTATATAGAATTCCAATTTCCATTCACTGTACTGTAACTAAGAACTTGTTTACACTGCCATATAAAAAAAATTGTTAGATTTTTAAAAATCCGATCTGAATCAAATCCAAATATTTAATATCAGATTTCGATCGGGTACATAAAGATGTGTCTCAGTCTGGACACTCTACCCCTCTACTTTAAGATGTCATGTCCCATTACGTTACTCACAAACTGAAGTGGAATTTCAAGTCTACACATCAGTGTGGTAAAGCCTCATCAGTACACGTAAAGCTAGAGGGAATATAGAGAAACAGGATGCTATATAAGGAAATACTGTGCTGCATGCAAGCCTCAGGAATCGGTACCACAGCAAACAATGCTGAAAGGTCGACAACGTGTCCGATTTTGGCTGCCAGTCTGAACAGGGCCAAATCCGTTCTGATCACCTTCAAATAACAGTGTGGATAGCCAATCTTAAAGATCAGATTTGTGGGGAAAAAAATTAAAATATTTGCTTGCAGTCTGAACAAGGCCTAAGGAACCCACACCAGTTCCATCATGACACTGCTCCTGTGCATACAGCGAGCTCCATGAAGACATGGTTTGACAAGGTTGCAGTGAAAGAGTTTTGGAATGAACTGGAACACAGTCTGTACCCGAGACCTCCTCACTCTGATATCCCTAATGCTAATGCTTTTTACTTCTTTGAGATGTACTGTAATACAAGGTCATACATACAGAACACGAAAAAACAAAAAGTACACCTCTCTGTTAATTTCTAATCTTCCAGTTTTTAAACATGGCCGTTTAATCTGCCTGTTGCATCACATCTGCAGAGAGGTGCACATACAGTATCAGTGAAAACTAAGTGAACGATTTTTGATTACATATAGTCATTAACATTCTTGTATGTTTGTCCTGAAGTGGAGGGCGGTCAGCGAGCGATCATCTTCAACAGAATTGGTGGAATGCAGATGGACACGGTCCAGTCTGAGGGGCTACACTTCAGGTAGCAGTTGTACAAATGACAGTTTCTTTCCCTTTACTACGCTGATGTATCAGTCATCATTACTTTATTCTCATTGTTTTCTCCCTTCCCCTAGGATACCATGGTTCCAGTACCCCATTATATACGATATCAGAGCAAAACCACGCAAGATTTCATCTTTGACCGGAAGTAAAGGTAGATGACATTCTAAAGATTCTAAAGCTTTATTAGCCTTATTCTGATCTACCCCTCATCACATATTACTAAGGACATAAATGAATTGTATAGATTTAGAGCTTCACTTATTTTTATATATTTTACTGGAGAATTCACATATCTTCTGAAAATGGTTTGTTATTGCTTAGTATTATTTATTTGAACACACACACATCATGGGATTTTTGTTAAATAAAGTGCATCTATTACTGGTATGTTTTGTTTACACTTTGTGTTAAATCACACGCTGGTCCTTTATCTGTTAATTAAATGAATGTAACCTTCTTAATGGCAAGTCACATGTAAATAACAGATTATTTAAAGTGGCAGTTTTTCTAACTGTGTTTTTTTTTTTTTTTTTTATCTTTTTTTAACATCCTTTGTTGAGTCTTTTGTAAAATCTGTTTAGATATTTGAGACCGTAGCATGTATATCACTAAATGGCGGACCGCCTGACAGTATGGATACGACCCGAGTGACAGTTCTATTTGGACCCTGATGCTTTTCTGATAGATGGGAATAATTAATGTACCAGTAATATAGCGCCTTTTCACTTGTGGTGAATGTGGCCATATGCGTCACTTAACAGATCGAATCAACGCGTTTGTCTATACTGTACAAGGTAAACAGAGTGTGCAGAAGAAACAGAAACAAAAGCTCAACACAGCATGACTTACTCCAAGAAAAGTAGACCATGAAAACTGAACGTTCAAAGTGAATGGACAGATCGATATATGTTTATACTTCCTGTGGGAAGTTTAAAACCAGTTTTTCATATGTTTCCCGAAACTGTGGCAATAATAAAAAGCACTAATGTGGAGCACCACTATGAGATAAAACACGGGTTGTTAAAGTAAACATATCCACAGCAGTCCAACTGAGGGAGGGTAAAATACCCGAACCTAGAGCCAACTATGACTGAGCAACCAGAGTCCTTTTACATTTATTTACAGCCTAGCAGCATGCAAACGAAGATTCACTATAGATTGATAAATTGTTGTGTATATTCCGTACAAATACAAGGAAATATATGACGTTCCAAATGTCCACGTTTAACATAGTTACTGAAAACTGACAATAAATATTATTGATATGCTATGGAAATTTTTAATTGCAGAAGAGTTTAGATAATTAATTTTCTCTTTCCTGGTTTGTTTTTCACTCTGTTTTTTTTAATGCATTAGACCTTCAGATGGTGAACATTGCGCTGCGTGTTTTGTCACGGCCCGTGGCCTCCAACCTTCCTTTCATGTACCAGCATCTGGGGCAGGACTATGACGAGCGTGTCCTTCCATCCATAGTCAATGAAGTCCTAAAGAGCGTTGTAGCCAAATTCAATGCCTCACAACTCATAACGCAACGAGCTCAGGTAAGACAATATTATATATAGTATGTACACTCGTACTGTTGACCTAAACTGTCATATGATATTCTGGATCATATTTGACTCAATCCATTCCAGTAAACTGATCATAGATGCTTTAGTTTATGTATGATTACATGTTTGGTTAACAAATTCCCGTATGAGATTACAGAGCTTTGCATTACACTTCACTAGATCGACACCCGTTCTCAGATGTTTTTGGGGCTTACAGATAATATCACGCAAACATGTCACCCTAATGCAAACTCACTGGTATAGTTTTTATTTATAACTGTTTAGAAATGGAATTTATCCATAGAATATTTCATTGCATAAATGCAGAGAATGGGGTAAAACTGAACATTTTAGTAAATGAGCACAAGCGTGTTTGACCTAGCAATGATAAGGAAAAAAACAATATACGTGAGATCTTCCCCCAGATAGCTCTCACTCTCAGTTTTTTGTTTACGTCAGCCATTAATTTCATGATCAATTTCATGTCAAGGTTCCTGACTCTGACCTGTACACGCTGATCTCTATGCACTCAGGTTTCATTGCTGATCCGTCGGGAGCTGTTTGAGCGTGCTAAAGACTTTAACATCATCCTCGATGACGTAGCCATCACTGAGCTGAGCTTCAGCAGAGAGTACACAGCAGCTGTAGAGGCCAAGCAAGTTGGTACGTAACACGCAGAGGTGCTGCATAACAGCTTTTAGGAAGGAACTCCAGTATGAAGGGTTGCATGTGAGGTTTAAGATGGTTTTGTTGTCTTTTAGCCCAGCAGGAGGCCCAGAGAGCTCAGTTCTTCGTGGAAAAAGCTAAGCAGGATCAGAGGCAAAAGATCATTCAAGCTGAAGGAGAGGCCCAAGCGGCCAAAATGGTGGGAATGATTTGATTTCGCTTATGTTTTAATAATGATCTTAATATGATAGAATCTTACCTAGGATGTGTTGAGTAGAAGAATGGGGATATAATGATTTTATTAACGTTTGTTTTTACAGTTGGGAGAGGCAGTCACAAAGAATCCTGGATATCTAAAACTCAGGAGGATCCGAGCAGCACAGAACATTGCTAAAACCGTATGTCAATCCATAATGCTTTTTATGACACTCTTACTCATCCTAGAGCTGCTGAGATTTTACAGTTTACCATTAAGCATTTTCGGGTTATTCCTTCCTATCCATGGTTTATTTGAGATAATGTTAACTAATACAAGATGATGATGATGATACCGTGCTTTACAGTTAGTAGTTTAAACCCTTGCATGTTTTAATGCTCTTGTCTAAAAGCATTTCCTTTTGTATTTCAGATTGCATCTTCCCAGAACAAAGTATATCTGAATGCGGACAGTCTAGTACTAAACCTCCAGGATGAGTCTTTTAATAAGTATGTCTTTTGTCTACTTATAGATTACTCATACTTATTAAATTTTTTTCCCAAAGTATCAAAATAATTGCAGATGCTCAATTTAGAGGAACACAAACATCTGAGGTTTAGCTCTCGAGCTGGTCAGATCAAATCAAACAAATAAAAAGATGCACATACAGATATAGAGGTTAGCGTTGTGTCCTCGCATCTCTTTGGTCAAGGGTTTGGTTTCCACCTCGAGCTTGTGCGCGTGGAGTTTGCATGTTCTGACCGTACTTGGTGAGCTTTTCCCAGGTACTGCTTCATTCCTTGACACATGCTCTTGAACCCCTTTTTTTTTTTACTTTTGCAGTGATATTTTTGTTTTATTTTTTTCTGTCTACCTGCTTGACTTTTCCTCTTTGCAACACTACTGCCCAAGCCAGATGTGTTGTCTGTATGATAATCTGACATGATTCAAATAATACTTCATTATGCACCATTATGTTTATGCTTATAAACAGCAATTTTTAAATATTCTTCTGAAGGTGATATTGATATCTCTGTTTTGTTTTGCAGCTTGTCACTGGATAAAAAAAAGAAGTGAGCTTCCCAGAGAGTGTTTTCTGTATGAGGTGTGTGTGCATTGACATCAATGTTGTTGCAGGATCATATTCTTCAGATGCCCCTTTTTGTGTTCCAGAGGGCATAATCCAACAATCACTTGGAATTCATGACACACTTTTGTCAGTACATATTAAACAAAATTTATTTAAAGAAGTTTACTTATATATTCAGTTGTATATTGCAGTTCTATGCAACAGACATTTATATGAAGTTGTTAATGAAATGCCCCCACCTCACCATCACTTTCCTGATTCTTCTCATCTCCAATGTATTACCGTGATTTACCAATTTTACGGTTTTACCAATTTTCTGAAAATAGTCTTTGTCTTTGCTGTGTCCCTGTGCGACTTAGTCATGAAAGGACAGCAAAATAAAACCTGTTTGTGTCCAAAATGTCACTTGGAATGTGTGCTTTTTTAAAAAGTCTTTATCCGAAGATGAAATGGTCAGCGCATCAAAAAGATGTCAAATGTCAGTGTGTATACTTGCTTGACCCATTGCCGTTCTGAAATTATATAGCGGAAATGTGCCCGTGACTAGGCCTGGGTGAAGAGGACAATATTTTTCAAAGGCTATAAATCACTACATCATTCATTCATGCAGCTGAACAGTTAAGGCTGTTAATAAAGGTTGTGAGGTTAAATGTATGGAGCCTGTGTGGGCTATGCTATGTGCATGAATTATATTGTGCATCTCCTATAAGCTGCTAAAGATGAAAGTACTCATTACTTTCGATCCCTCTCAACCTCATGCTTGCATCATTCAAAAAAATAAGAAATTCACCAGAGGATCACCTGCTCTGTATGGATGGATCTGGATCAGTGCTCAACACATCTCATCTGTGCTTGTTTCCATGTCTATTTTTATTTTTCTGTTCACAGATAAATCTACTCAGTTTGTCTCCACATCTGTCTGTCATACTGACGTATGCAAAATATTTTCAGCATGTGAAAGCATTCTTATTTTCTGTCAAGCTTTGGCTTTGTCTATTTTAACCTGACTTTTTATAGCAAACTGAGGCAAGTTGAACTTGAACTTGAACTTTAACCTGACTTTTTATAGCAAACTGAGGCAAGTGAATGAAGACAGGTTGCTGACTGACTGTTTAAGGGCTCGTCAGCACTCTTGATCAAGTTCTTAACACGCATCTGTATTGTTTTAATATAATCAAATTGTTTGACTTTTTTTGCATATGTGTAATCTGGGATATTGAGATCTGGAATATGCC
This sequence comes from Dolichallabes microphthalmus, assembly GCA_026413445.1. Taxonomy (NCBI): domain Eukaryota; kingdom Metazoa; phylum Chordata; class Actinopteri; order Siluriformes; family Clariidae; genus Dolichallabes; species Dolichallabes microphthalmus. The sequence continues at coordinate 17,761,589 of JAOTQY010000015.1, forward strand.
AGTGGCAACACAAATGATGTGATAACCTGGTCAGAACATTCAGGAAGTTGACTTCATTATACTGCCAGATAATATTGCAACTGAAGCAACCCCAGATCTTAACACTGCCTCCAGAGGCTTGTACAGTGGGCACTATGCATGATAGGTTCATCACTTAATGTGCTTCCTTCTCACCCTGAAGATCCCATCGCTCTGGAATAGGGTAAATCTGGACTTATCAGACCTCCACTTTTCTGTTGCTCTAAAGTCTGATCATTATGCTCCCTAGAAAACACTGATTAGTTTTATGGTCTCATTAGTCTTATGGCCACACAGCTGTTTAGTCCCAATCCTGTGTGTTAAGTAAATTATATTCATCTCGCCCTCATGGCTTAAGAGAGCACTAGGTGGAGCCAAACACCAGTTCTTTCAATCCAGACATCCTCTAGTCTGATTCAGGAGTGGGTGGGATTGTGTATTTATGGACCGAAGCATACGCAGGGCTTCACCCAAATGCTCGTGCATGTAAAGAAGTGTGTTTGTTTCTGTGTGTGCATGTGTGTGTTTATTGCCTCTTGTTTCTAAGGCGTGCATTCATCTCTGCTGGCCCCCCTACAATGTATGTCTGGTGAAAAGCCCCATTGAGTGTATGGGGGTGGGACCACATGCTTATTCATGAAGGTCTGTTGAACAGAAGCCCGTGCAGACGTCCTGCATCCAGTGCAGCCTCCTCCTGCATGGATGAAAGAGAATTAATCTTCCTGTTGATGCTGGATGCTGTCTCGTATCCCATCCCATAAACATCCCAGTCAGGATTGATTATTATCTCAGATTCTTTATTATTCTGAATCCATCACAATCTGATTGTTTTAAATTGTTCCACAGATTAAGGTGCTCGCTTACTGACACAAAGTGCCAGTGTCCTTTTTATCGCCTCTCGGATGAGCTCGGTGCTTCAGCTGGTGTGTTTCCATAGCAACACTGCTGACCTCATGCTGCGACAGCCGCTCTGAGGCCGGTTGTCATGGTGACTTGTCGTGATATCAGAGCTGAGCTCCGGTTGCTGTGGCAACTACACCTCCTGGCTCAGCAGCTATTCCTGCAGAGCCTACAGGCAGTACTACAATGTCAGTTTTTGTGTGTGTGTGTGTCTGCATGTCTATGTATGTGTTTGTCTTGGTGGGGACAAAATGCCCTTGTAATTATGGGAGTATCTGACAATTTTGACCTTTTGGGGATATCTTTAAAAGGAAAACCACTTTTTTCCCTCACTAAGGTTCACTAAGGTGTCTCCTTTTCTTCTTTAAGGTTAGGGTTTGTTAATGAAAGCTCCTCACAGGGTCATTATGTCAAAATGTGAAAGGTGTGTGTCCCTTGTCAGAATCCCTTCACTGCTTTTATATTTAGCATATTTCCCTTTCATGCATTTGTGTTACATTAGGCAGGGATCCATTATCTCCATTATGGACGAACATCTGAACACTTATTTGCAAATGCAACGTTGACCTTTCAGTCATTAATGTAGCCTTCACTTGTCACTTATTAGTTCTGTTAACTCTAAGTTGCAAACAGCTGGCAATGTCTAATGCGTTCATTTATTTAAATCCTGTTTTAATCCCATTTTAATCCTTCCTACACCTCTTGATTTACTTCCAGTCTCTCAGACGGCTCTCAGATAGGCTGTGTTGTGTATGAGAGAAAGACAAGGTGTAAATGCAAGTAAGCCTCATTGAACAGCAGACCGCGAGTCACTTAATGCTTCTCTCAAATCTGAAGAGCTTTTCAAGGGCAGTGAACAGTGAGTTAAATCTAAAGATGGCGCTCTAGGTTAACTAATACACAATGGCCATAGCACATCTTTATGCAAAGGATATAATAGTCTCGTTTTCCTACTGAGTAAGCATCATAGACATGTAAATGACTGTCTACACCACACTAGGTGTCCTTTAAAAGATTGCTCATGTTTATAAAAAAAGGTAGCTTGGTGACACGAAGAAGGGAACATTATTCGTGTGTGTGTGTGTGTGTTAGAGAAACAGAGAGAGAGAATGTGAGCCAGTTTCACATCACAGTGACAAGTCAAGATCACGTGTACAGTCTGTGTGCCTGTATGGTTTCTGTGGCTCATTAAAGGTGTGTGTGTGTGTGTGTGTGTGTGTATATGTGTGTTGGGTCTCACAAGGCAGAGGTGTGGGACACTGGCCCTCCCCCTCTCTGACACGGTGATAAAGGAGTCCGGTGTATCTACTCTGTCTGCCCCCTTTCATTCTATTCTTTCTCCCTGCCTTGTCCTCTCACTGCCGTCTTCTTGTCACACCACCTTCTTCTTCGTCTCCTTTTCCATCTCTCACTTTTCACCATGTGTCTTCTTTACTGAATGCTGTACAATGATTTTTAAGTGGTTTGGTGGCAGTGATCAGGCTAAAAACGTTTCAGCCCAGGCTGTTAAACAAAAATGTTCATGTATTTGGGAGAATACTCTGAATGCATCGATACTTAGTCTTCTCTCCATAACACTAAAAAACATTATGAGTATGCATTAAACCGATCATAAATACATTATTCAGAAGAAACAGATAATGTTCTAAACTGATAAACTTATAAGAGTAAAATTAATAAGAGACACACTTTTTGTTTTTTGTTTGTTTTAAAAGAAAGCTTGAAAGGACGAGCATCCATGATTTCTTTTTTCCTTTGTAAATTGCATGCAGGTCAGCAGTCAAACATGAAGCTCATTTGTCAAATATTAAATTCATTATAATGGACATTGTATTTATAGCATTGCATTTATAGCATGTTCCTTTTTTCCTTTCTAATCTGATTCTAGCTTGATCAGTGGTTCATTGATTAGAAATAAACTACTACTCTGCAAACATTTTTGGCCCTCTTTAAAACTAACATACAGATGATAAAAAAAAAGCAATCTAATGCACATGTCTATTTAAAGAAGGAAGGGCAGACAGATAGACTTGTATGATAGGCCATGCACACTTCTGGTTTATCTTTGACTACAAATGCAGGCATTTATATTAGGAGCACAAATAACATACAGTTATTTGAATTGTGTTAAACCTCTAGTGCACACGTGAGAGCCGAAATGTCAGCTGAGCGGTCTTTAACATAAACATAGTTAACCTGCTTTTCATGCTCATTACCAGAGCAGACAACTGTGTCCCAGGTTGGAGCACATCACTTGAGCTCAGTCCATTCACATTCATCCCCGTCTCCTTAATATAACACAGTTTTATATATATATATATATATATATATATAT
>JAOTQY010000015.1:17764941-17775014 GCA_026413445.1 Dolichallabes microphthalmus
GCCCTGCGATGGATTGGCACCCTGTCCAGGGTGTACCCCGCCTAGTGCCCGAAGTCTCCTGGGATAGGCTCCAGGCCTGTATATAAGGATAAAGCGGTACAGAAAATGAATGAATGAATGAATGTATTATAGTGAAGAGAGGGATTTGGCTGATGAGGGAAAAAGCTCTTGGGAAAGGCTGTTTTAGACATCTCTAATTTAATCCTGTTGTTGCATTAAGATCAAGGCGTTCCGGGACAAAGACATATCAAGCATGGGACGAATGCTTTGAAAGTGAGTCAGTCATGTGCATGTGTTACAGTTAAACTTTTACATCCACACCCAGAAAGTCCAGGAAACTCCCTCACAACTGTGTATGCTACGATGGATATTCAAGTCTTTACAGGTCGGGATAGAATCAGTGATGAAATCTTGGTTTCATAGCAGCTAGAGTTCGTGTGTCACATTTCTCCGGCACATTTAGCTTTGTGCTTTTTATTTCTGTCTATGAGGAACTGTAATTGGGCCACAGCAGAGACGTTTTTGTGGATCCTCCTCCTCCTCCTTTTCATGCACAGAGCCGATTGAGTGGCAGCTTGCTGCTTCCTGAAGCAGCCTTCTGCACTTCGCTCCTTTCCTCAACCAAGTCCATGTATGGTAAGGGACCAATAGAGTAGATGGGAGGAGGGACAGCTGGGAACAGTCAAGGCCCTAGAGGTAAAATTAACTCAAGAACAAGTATTTACTCTGAGGAATAGCATATTAAGGAAGAGGAATTGGAACACTAGGAATACAGGATCATACAAAACAAATAAGGGTAATATGCTTGTTTAAGTTACATAATTTATTATAAATCATAAAAACAGCTTTCCAAAAAGGGACTAAAGTAATGTTCATGACACCCACAGATGATGGTCATAAATGTTCCCTAAAAGGTAAAATTATAGACAAAATGTCACTGGACCAAGACACAATCTAAAGAAAAAGAAATCGTATCCAAGTATGCAACATGATTGGATGGGTTTGGTGTTGATCATTTCACTTTCTCCTTGGCATGTCTTGGCTAGTACAAGACACCAGGGAGATTTCTCAGAGAACCAAACACCACAGCAGGGGAAAGCGGGGTTTCCAGTGTTTCTGTGTCTGTGGTGTGTGCACATTTTTTCCTACTTTACTGGTATTTCAGTCGGATGTCTGAAGGAGGACATGAAGGACAATTCTCTTCATAGAGATCTCTCATATCTCGCTTTTTTTTTTTAAGGAACTTGCAGGAATATAGTCCTCCTCTGGTAATAAAACATTACTTGTATAGACATGTGAAAAAATTATTCACATTCCTTAGTTTTCCATGGATGGGTTGCATACTGTATATGAAGCTTAGAACTCAGATGTGTAGTGCTGGGAATTGAGTGCTAATGGGGGATTTGCGTATAAGCATGCCACAAAAAACATATAGTTAGACCAAGACTTTAAATCCACATGGGACAGGAGCAGAAGAGTTTTATTAGGGCTCATAATCATAACAATGTTTCTCATCCAATGCTTTTCATTTTAAGTTCTGGGGAAACTCAAACAGGAACTCAAGGTGATGTTTAAAAAATATAAAACGGAGCAGCATAGTCATTGGGACTAGCGCAGGCGCGCAGGCCATAATTCTGTACCAGTCCAGATCCATGAGAGGAGTTTAATCCATATCTTCTTTTTATCCTCTTTAATGGCTACCGACACCTGCGCAGTGTCAAGTTCCCCCCCCTGCCTTTGCCTCCCTTTTCACGCCGCGCATGCGCAGCAATCCAATCTTGCGCGTGCGTACTGACAGCTCCCTCCTTTGCGTCCGCCATTTCGCATGATCACGGCATTCAGCTTTGGTCTGCAGTGTCATGGTGGAAGAAAAGCGCTGTTACAGTGAAAAAAACCCACACACCGCACGTATACGATGCCGTAAAATTATTGAAGCAGCTAAAATGCATGTGTTTATTTACTTATTAGGGCTGAAGAATGAATGAATGAATGTACAAATTGTACAATGTAATTTCAGGCTTGTTCACGCGCCTCCCGCCATTTTCTCGAATTTTCACTTCTCAGGTCGCGCGCGCGCAGGTGTCTCGCTCTAATGGCTTTAATCTCACTTCAGGTTTCATCCAGCTGTATTTATTTATCTATTTATTATTTTATTTTCTGGCACCTTTACATCACCAGAGCATTTGCAGATGCTAATTCCCAAATCTATATGTTTAGGAATCGTTTGCACACATTTTTTAACACTAAATACTTGCATTGACATAAGGTATGCTTAACCTCAGGGAGTTTTCAAAGGGGTTGTGAGGTTATTACTGGGGTAATAAACCGAGGCGATAAACTACAGCTGGATGAACACGTCCCCACCCCCCCAAACAAATGTCAAGGTTACAATAAATGTGCATGAAAACCTCAAGAAGATTAGGGCAATCCTCACTCATCGTCTATATCACTTTATCCTGTATACAGGGTCACGGGTGGCCTGGAGCCTATCCCAGGAGACTTAGGGGACAAGTCAGGGTATACCCTGGACAAGGTGCCAATCCATCACAGGACACACTAACATGCTTCGCCAATTAGCCTAATCTGCATGTCTTTTGGACTGCGGGAGAAAAGGCACCAAGCACGGGGAAGAACATGCAAACTCCATGCACACAACCCCCGAAGGCGGGAATCGAACCTGGACACTGGAGGTGCAAGGGTATAGTGCTAACTGCTAAACCTCCATGCCTATTCTAATCCTAATAATGAATGATTTCCTGCGTCATTCTAATTAGGCATAGATATACAAAGTAAAACTCTAGGGTTGCTATTATTTAGTTTGGTTTATGATAAACCTATCTTGATAATTTTATTTAAATACAGACTATAATCACATACAAGTTAAGGGTAGTCAAACCTTTATTAAGAACATATTTGTAAACAAAACAGGTTGGTAATGGTGGCATAGTGGTTAGCACTGTACTTTTGCAGATCTGGAGTCCGGGTTCGATTCTCTCTGTGCTTGGTGGGTGTACTCTGGTTACTCCAGTTTCCTCCCACAGTCCAAGGACATGAAGATTAGGTTAATTGACGTTCCCAAGTTGCCCTGTAGTGTGTGAATGGGTGTGTGGGTGTATGTGTGTGTATGCCCTAAGTCTCCTGAGTGAGTGAGTGAGGTTTATGGTGTAGTAAAATGTACCTTTTCCTGTCAGTTATATGGTATGCTCATTGTAATATCGTTTGCACATTTACTTCAGAGGTATCTAATAGCTTTACTTGAATAACTCATCCAAGAGTCCACTAATGTAGCATAAATCATTTACAACGGCACTCTGCATTCCCATTACCAGGTAAGGGATATACACTAAGGGTAAAAGGATGTTACTTGTGATATACACCCGTACTCACAAGGAAAGGCATACTGTTTTGAAGAATGTAAAGATAAAGTTGAGTGATTTATTTATGTCATCGGCCATGTCAATAGTAAGCACATACTTATACTTAAACAGTAATATGCAATGTATAATATGTAATTTCTATACCATGACTCTAGGGAAGTGGTTTGCCATGTGTGTATGGCACCTATGGCACTACAGACATGTTTAATGATTTGTTTTGCAATAGACAATATATTCCATCCATGCATCCATCCATCTAGGAACCTCTGTAGTCCAACTAGAAACCCATGGAAGCCCATGGTGATTACTGCTGTATTTATTCCAATTTTGTGACCATGGCAGTACCTCTGGTCAACATTCACATACTACAGGCAATTTGGGAACACCAATTAGCCTAACCTGAATGTCTTTGGCCTGTGGGAGCACCACCAAGCACAGGGAGAACATGCAAACTTGCAGAGGCAGGAATCGAACCTGGACCCTGAAGGCAACAATGCTTTGTATAATTCCTATAGTCTGGTGAATTTACAAATTAGTTGTTCTTTTTATTTTGTGAACACATTGTAGTGTGATTATTTAGACCTTCTGAAAACTAAAAGGGACAGACTAATGAGACAGATTGATATATAGTGCAGTAGAGAATATGCCGCGCAGGACCACTAGATGGAGACAACGTACACAATATTGTCTATGTTTGATTCATGTCATGCCAATAATCATGTAATGCCATTAAAAATTGTGTTTTTGTTTTTGCATGATTATATTTCGTTCCATTGTTTCTGACCACGTGATTAATGACCTCATGTAAAGGACAATTTTTTGCTCTTCTTGGGCAAAATAATAGTAAAATCAACAGAAATCAATAGTTTTTTGCACCTGTGATTAAAATGGAATTGTTTTGGGGCTACAATACAAGAGTAGTACTTTTTTGAACTTATTTTATTGTTCTGCCTTTTAGGAAAGAAGGGTGCTACGCTATGGTTGTGCGCTGGAGGAAGTTGCTCTAGACAGCTCTTTTCTTTAATTCTGTAGTTGCAATAAAATCAAGGTGTTCTGGCAAAAGATGCATCGAACATGAATTGTTTTAATGTTAGTCATTTCGCGTTAGTCATGCGCACCTGCAACAGTTAATAACTTTTACATCCACACCCAGAAAATCGAGTAAACTTCCTCACAACTGTAAATGCTACAATGGAAGTTCAAGTCTTTACAAGTTGGAAGGAATGAGCGAAGAAATCTTGCTTTCACAGCAGAAGCTATAGTTCCTGTGTGACATTACTGCAGTATATATATACATAGTGTAGTGTAATGATAAAAAAAAAAGGAAACAAAACATTACAACAAATAAACGATAACTAAGCTTTTGAACATCTGCATACTGTAGACATGTGCATTCTTTTAAAAAACTTAATACAACAATGTTCTTATACTATACATTGCCTAAGTTCTTAGCACAATTGCATGGTTAAATAAAATAACATTAGAAATTGAAGCTATGTTTAATAGTGAAAGTAACAGTGCTTCCACATGAACATGTGACAAGAACTCACAGGACTGGATTAAAAAGCTGTTTGGTTATATGAAATCCACTTGTTAGCGAGACTCATCAGGGGAAAAAAAACACTTAAATTTGCAATGGAGCATAACGATGTACCCATCATGCAAAATGGCCACTGTACAAACCTCTGAAGGTAATGCTATGATCTGGGATTAGCTCAGTTTATCAAGTCTAGGCCCAGTAATATTATGTGGCAATAAAATGATGTCAGCTGACTAAAACATTCTGAAAATTTGCTTTTATGTTTTGTCAGGATCTGACATGCTTGTTGTCACTGAAGTAATTATTCACTGCTAATCAAAGAAAGAAAAAAGGAGGCGATAAGAATATAAGATGGCGTCTTGTCATTTGATGTTCCAAGATTCTCACTTACTGTATACCTCAACATTTTTCAATAAGTAATATTTTATTTCAGTAATCAATCAATGTATTTAGTTCTCACTGAGCGGATTTACTGCCAACATTTAGTGATAGGTATCATGTGTCTATCACTAGAGAATGGCCAGCTATGTATACCTGTGTCTTGGTGTACTCCATAGTCTTTATAGTGGTCTTCACTACACTATTGGCAGTGGTAACCATTACATCCACTGTCAGACATCAAACACAGCAGATACTCCTGTCTGTAGCTTAGACAATATCTAGCCTCAGACATCTGTGTCGTGAGTAAAGGTCATAATCCGAAATGGCTTTTGATCCTATTATCGGTGTCATTTTATGTCCTGTGTGAGGTGAGTAAAGATGGGCTGTGTGTGCCAGAGTGCTCCTCTGTCATCCATGGTGTGTCCAATCGTACCAGATTTAGTATCACTCCACTGCTCGTCTGTCTTGAGAGCCTCTATTATTTTCCATCTGATATTAAATACCTGTTCTTTATACAGTGTAGTCAAACCGTATACAGTATACGGCTAATTTTAAACTAGTCATTAAATAAAATCAAAAGACATTTCAATGAAATTTTAGGAGAATCTGTCTTAAAAGGATCATCATATCCAGACAAATATTTTACTTTACCTTAGCATGTACTGTATCATTCTCTTAACCTTATATATGTCAGCATATTTCAGTTCCTTTAGACACAGTCTAGGACAGGTTCAAGCACGATTAGACTCATTCCTAAATATCACATAGGCATCCTCAAAACATCCTGCAGCCAGAACTTTATGAGGAGTGTTTTGTTATTTAACCCAATCTAATTTAACATCTTTATAATCTGTTATATAAGTACACCACTGCTGATATGCTTTATAAGGGCCAGCATCATATACCAAATACTCCTTACACACAACAGCATGTACTGTAGTTGAGAAAGCCTTTTATGAGGGTACTGTACATTAGCATTTGTCTGATGAAATAGTAATGACTGTTATAATTGTTATTATATACTCTTTAACCTCAGGGTTACTAGTTGACAGGTTCAGCACAGCATGCCAGATTAATGTTTGTTGTGTTCTTTATACAAACCTGTCAAGGTTAAAGTTCTTGGTGTGTATCTGTGCCAGCTGACACAAGGTTCCAGTCATTGTGTCACAGCGATTCTGCAAACTGCTCTTTCTGACCTGGTTCAGGCCAGGTAGTGAGATTGCGAGCCAGGTATTTACATTTGTGGATCTTGAACCATGAACTTCCAGTCATTATGCAATCAGTTATCCCTTCCATATGGGTAACTCTGTAGGTTTATAACTACAGAAGAAGTGGAAGCTGTTGCCATGTATAATCCGTCATCTCCATTATCAGATATTCTTCACCATACTGCCAGTATTGAGAAGATTTCTTGCACAGCAGTGAAACCTACTTGTTAGAGCAATGTCATAACTATGATTTGCTTGTATTATTAATTGTTTATGTCGAAAAATCATTCAGATGTCATGTTGCTGGTCGGTAATGGACTGTTTAGACAGTGCCGATATCAAGTACAGATAAATGTGCCATTATAATACATTGCAGTAGTACATCTTTCTGATGTATCATTCAGTCTCCTCATGTGTTAGTGTGAGTAAAAACTTTTCTTCTAATGATTACTCTTATGTCTTCAGGGTCCCCTGGAGTGCTTGTTAATGTTTGCAGAGCAGTGAACGACACATAATAAATAGATTATATATACAGTATATTAAAAAGCTATCTCTATCATTAGCTTGAGGTTAAAGTTTTCATTTTAGGATTACAGACATCACAAGCTGCAGCTCAGACGTGCTGTCTAAATTTGTTCTTTGTATTTGAGATGATTGTTCCAGGAGATCTCTAACCACAGCATGAGGCCTTTAAAACGTTTCTTCATGCTTTTCTGTTTTCTCGTGTTTGACAGTTAAAGAGTTGTGTAAGAGTCAGTAGCATCTGCATCACTCGACTGTGTGTTGTGGGGCACAGCTGCGTGGCATCTTGATTAACACCCGTGACTGCAACTGTATATTCTGTTCTCTGAACCAGTTGACAGATGATCTAAGAAGACAGCATTTTTTTAATGATAATAACAAATTAATAATATAGTAAAAACCAATTTTATTCATATCAAATAATATTAGCAGTAATATTAAAATTTTAAAACCTCAGTCAGAAGTATTGATTAATTGTCTATAACAGCAGCTCTGACAATCATATGTTTATATTAATAATAATTTATAATTGTTTATAATAATGCATCTCATTCATATGAACTTGTGTAATAAAGCCTGATTTAACCTTTGAACACCAAGATGTTTATAAACATTTATGGAAAGAGTCTCCATTGTCAGGCTTTGTAGTTTTCTCCCACAGGAAGATTTTCTTGTACAAGAATTTGTTGGTAAATAATGTAGCCCATATCTTGCTATACACAAATTGTCACCCCTTACCTTTACTGTAATAGGACTGCTTTCTCAGCATAACAGAGATCTCAGTCGTAGAATTTTGCTTGTAATGCTGATACAGGTATATCAGGCACAGCTGGAGGTTTTTAAACACTGGTATGTACTTTGTTTGTGTACCTTTAGACACTTTGTGAAAAAATATCGTGTTGCCCTTTATTAATGTTAGTGCATGGAACCAACATCGCTGTTGTCATTCTGCTGAGATGATAATATATGATCAGTGGTGTCCCTATATATTAGTATATACAATTAGTAAAATAAATCAGGGGTACAGAAGGAAATTGAATTTTACTTGGCCATATAGACTTTTGGGGTGTGTGAGTGTGTGTATGTGTGTGTGCCCTGCGATGGATTGGCATCCTGTCCAGGGTGTACCCCGCCTCGTGCCCGAAGTCTCCTGGGATAGGCTCCAGGCCCCCCGCGACCCTGAACACAGGATTAAGCGGTATAGAAAATGAATGAATGAATATAGACTTTTGTCAGGACACATAGCTTGCTTGCTTTACAGAAAGTTTACTAAAACAGTGAGACCTGTAGTTGTTCCTGTCACGTCTTTACAAATAGCATAACCATTTTCTTATTTCAGATTTTTCAATTTTGAAGAACTTGTAGTTACTGTTTTAAGTGACTTTTTCTTTATTCAACAGAAATATATTTATCTCCTCATTCTGTCTTTCACTTGCCTCTTAGGTCACAGCCACAAAGAGCAACTCAGTTTTGTTCTAAACGAGCCAACATTATGGCAAAGGAACAATGTTCCAGTCATTTAGCAGAGGAGAGGAAGTGGTGCGAACAAAGCACCTTTATCTGTGCCCAGTGGGAAGTGCTCCCGATGAGACCACCTACAGTTCACTGCCCTGCCTTACATCATCATTGTCATTTGTTTACAGTTGCTTCACTGAGCACTTACTCCTGACTGACTGATGCATGAATAACATGTGCAAGTTTAAGAGTAGACGCAAGACGCATCTCTTTATTCTGGCATACACATAATTCATCCCATAACCTCATACTCCAGTACATCTATCCTGAATGGCAACTACGCTAATTCTTTCCACCTGGTCTTTATTTTTCTACCCATCCCGAGGCATCTGGAGATTGTGCCAGGTTCAGTAGACAAAGGCCGACCCTGCGAGGATCCTGAGGCATTCAGAGAAGGACCAGCTCCAGCTGGATTCTGCTTCATGATTTGGAGCTACACATGCTGCTCCTGTCCTCCCAGTGATCCAGACCCCATCTGCCATCTGGACCGGCAGACTCATCCCTGTGCTGAACTGGACTTCATGTTAATTTAAATAACTGTTATATTGAACTTTCAGCTGCATAACACACATGATGTTATATCATTTCTATCTGTTATCACCCAAATGAGGATGGGTTCCCTGTTGAGTCTGGTTCCTCTCAAGATTTCTTCCTATTGCCATCTCAGGGAGTTTTTCCTTGCCGCTGTCGCCTTCACCCTTGGCTTGCTCATTAGGGACAATCTCATTATTATCTAAACACATTTTTCTCACAAATAAACACTTCCATAAATTTTCTTTTAAAATTTTCTTTTAATTTTTGTGAAGCAGCTTTGAGATAATAACCATTGTTAAAAGTGCTATATAAATAAAATTTTATTGAATTCCAATTTCACCCAATCCAAATCAAAATGCTGCGTGAACGTGTCACACACACCGATCGTTTGCGCATTGCTCTCCTCGTTTCGGTGCTGTCAGGGCAAGCAGCTGAGTGGGCCACGGCAGTTCTTCGTTCTGATTCGGATACAGCCCGGATTCGGATATATAATGAATTCACCCGACAGTTAAAACTCACCTTTGAACATCCTGCGGGCAAGGTGGAGACTGACACAAAATTATACCACCTGTGGCAGGGTGGAATGTCCGTGAGTCGCTATACCGCTGACTTCCGCACCCTTGCAGTTCAAACCACCTGGGGAGACGCAGCGCTCCGGACATCCTACTACGAGGGGCTGGCTTCCTGGATCAAAGACGAACTAGCCGGGCGAGAACTCCCTGCCACACTGGAGGGACTGATTCAACTCGCCCTCCGGATCGACCAGCGCCTCCTCTCTCACCCGAAGCCAACGCCAAGAACCCTGCCACCAGCACCCACCTGGCGATTGACCTTCATCCGGGCTCCGTACCTCCCCATGGCCATCTCTTCTCCCTCTCTATCACCGAGACGCAGGTGATGGAGGAGTATGTGTCGAACACCCTTCGCCAGGGTACCATCAGGCCCTCCTCATCGCCCGCCGCCGCGGGGTTCTTTTTTGTAAAAAAGAAAGGAGGT
>JAOTQY010000015.1:17812518-17825545 GCA_026413445.1 Dolichallabes microphthalmus
TTTCCTGGGATAGGCTCCAGGCCCCCCCGCGACCCTGTATATAAGGATAAAGCGGTACAGAAAATGAATGAATGAATATAGTCTAGACTGATTTGTTTTAAACTAGGAAAGTTTATATGTTGGTATAATCTGTGAGATTAATTGAACATAATCTGCCAAACTGAATTAAGTGCCTGAAACATGAGTGTTGAATGACTTTAAGGAATCTACTTACTGTTTGTTTTTTTTGTTTCATTCATCTCATGCTATCAGAAAAATACTTTCTTTAGAAAAGCCATTCTAAAAAAAAAGCAATGAATGGAAATACCAGTGCTATAATACAGGATGTGTTCTTAACGCCATCATGAGCATTCAGCATTTTATGATCTTGATAAAGTTACTACATGCTCCTTCAGCTACACCTCAACGTGATTAGCATCAGCCTACACACACACACGCGCGCGCGCGCGCACACACACACGCTAAGGAAAATTCATTGTTCTTTATAGAAAGTGCTGAGCACAAGGCTGGATGAAAAATGTGTAAACAGTGGAAAAGTTTATGGATGTTGCTTCATAATATTCCTACTAAAACTTGTATGACATTTGTATAGATTTATTGGGAATAATTTTTAATTAATCAGTTGTAAGAATCTTAACTGATCTAAGAAACTTTGTAAACACAAGATAATGCCTGTACTGTATATGCTGTATGTCAAGTCATATTTCTGTGATATTTCCACAATGATGCTGCCTGGAGGTCATTGTCAGGAATTCTACTGTATGAGTGCCATTATTTAGAGGAGAAAACAAATGCATGGCCTGCTTGGTCAAAGAGTTGTGGCTACACAGCAGAAAACTAGAACTAGAAACTAGAAGAAGAACTGACTGCATTAGTAAAATCCATTGCTTATTTTAATCCATGTAGTGACCTGTTTTTTGGCTGAACTCAGTATTTAGCTGAACTTTATAGTTAGTAAGCAAAGAGCAGTTGGTACACAAGATTACATTAATTTGCTGAATTTATGTCCTGAGTTTAAAAAATACACAAAGTCAGGCAATCTTGTGGTCAACCAAAACTCCAAGGACCTCTTCATGACTTCCAGTTTGTTCTATAACCTGTTCAACTGCTCAGGTTCTTGTAAGTTTGATACATTTTATATATTTTATATATTTTAAACTGCTGTGGTTACAACCATAGCATGTCAACACCATCAGTTTTAAATGTGGGATAATTTTTAGTAAAATTAATGAATTGCGCGATAAAACAAACTGGCTTCTGTATACATTTTGTAATGCGGCCGACCGCACGAAGGGCAAATCTGCAGACAACTACACAGATTTATGGGCAGGCAGAGTGGCGGACGACCGCCATATTGCCATTCCAGAGCAAATGCACTACACCTGTCTGGTAGTTTATTTGAACCCCCAGAAACCAGCACACTATGTGCGAACGTTTAGAGCGCACCAGGTCCGGATTTTGCTCCGCTATAGGAGAAGAGAAAGAAAAGAGAAAACTGACCATAAAAGTAAAAAGCCAAAGAAAAGACAAAAAAGTAAAAGTGAAAAGATAAAGAAAAGAGGAACCTGGAAAGAGGCTTGAAAGATAAACAATATATCTCTTTAGAGATAAAGAAATAAATGTTTGGAAAAAAATAAACAAACATTTTTAATTTCACAAAGAAAGGGAGCATATAGGTTATACATGTATTGTATACACTCCCCTTTCTTTAGTTGAATTACAAGGTGGCGTAGAAGCGGCATTTCCTTAGCACTGCGATGTGCCTGCCCTAACCAATTAATTCCAGCCGAAGTACCGTACACATAATCACCTCACGACTCAACACTCCACTCTAATTCCTGCGTAAGGGCTGCCACCCTTAACATATTCGATGGTGCTATATCGGAGCCCCCCTCATAACACATTTCAGAAGTTATCTAGCATAATGTGGAATTTCGCACAACAACTTTGGCTCAGGTTTTACGCCGGATGACCTTCCTGACGCAACCCTCCCATTTTATCCGGGCTTGGGACCGGCACTGCATCCAGTGGCTGGGGTTTTTGGTGTTCATGTATTTATTTTTTTAGCATGTTGTTCCCGCAGTAGTTTGTTAATAAGGAAATATTAAATTTCTTAACATTAATGAAGATTTTATTAATAGGATTACTACTTTACTGTTTTTAGGTTAAAAGCAAGGATGATTTTTTTCATAATAAATCGGTTTTTATCCCAATTAAAGGGTGCTGCATTGAATTTTGAAATAATTATATGACCGTTAAATATGATTTAAATACATCTTTTAATGTCTGATGGTGTTGACAAGAATGTAAAAGTAGTTAAGTAACGGTTAAAGAGACAGATTATTCCACCAGCCATGACATATTGCACTCATGTTGTAAAATTATAAAGGGTTTGTTTATAATTGCTCTCAGCACATGTAGTGATAAAGGGAACAAGCTAACAAGTAATGATAGTAATTAATAGAGGAATTAAACAAATTATTGCACTAGTCATATGATATTGTGCTAATCATGAATTAGGCTATGACGGGTCTGGAATCACTTCACTAGTTGTGAATTTTTGTCCACTGAGCGCATGGAGGGATCAGTCTGCGGGCAGCGTGTGAAGAAGCACACGCCAGGGACCTGTTCAATCGCTGACTGATCGAAGTCATCTGGGCACGGAGAGCATGTCTCCCAGCATGGCTGTGCCATTGCAAAATAGCATGCACCAAGAGCACCATTTCGCTCATGTTCAGATGCAAGGATGCATCATGAACTAGGCAAAACATCTAACTACACCTAAAAGGCAGCGCTGCTAGTCTTCATGAAGCAACTTCCTGATTCTGAAAATAATCTACAGTAATGGTCATTAGTTATTTGTTGGTTCTCCACTGCTGACGTCTGCATTATTTTGTGGCCGAAATGTGAAAAACATTTTTTAAAATGCTAATTATTCTATTAATTTTGATACATTAACACATTTATATGGTTCTGTCTCCCTTTTATTTTAAACTAGGATAGAATTTAATAATGCTAATAAAGTCATGATTGATTTATATATTTAGACAGAAAAGAAACACTTTATTCTATGCTGTATTCAACTTTTGTAGGAACTAGGAATGACCACTCTGAAACACTGAATAGTCTCCTAAATGTAGGAAGTGCACAACTATTTTTATGATTTTTTTTAATCATTTGCAGTTTAGTATAGTGACGTTAACCATTTTTTAATACTGGAACAATAAACCATCTGTGATTATATTGCTTGGAGCATTTGTAGTGTTATTTTAGGCTACTTCTTGCATAATACTGCAACAATATTACATGTCCCTGTCAGTTCATTTAAAGGGCTGCTTTGCCTTTGCTGCCGTTACACAAATATAAGTGAAGAGGTTAAGGATGAGGTGTTTTTTTTTTTTTTTTTTTTTTTTTTTTCTCCATCAGTGAAACTGGATCCATCAGCAGATTTGGCTGTTAAAGCTTATTCTGTTCTCTTCACCTTTGCACATTGTGCTACAGAGCTCACGGTCCCCGAGCATCCTGACTCTGCAGATTGCTGAAGGCATACTTTTGCTCCTATACATTATAAATTAATGCTGTCACCTTTTGTACCAGTTCCACAGAGGTTTAAATGCCTTTCTTGGTCTCATTCTTCCCCCGGATTATTAGCCTATTCCAAAGGTCACAAGCAAACTTTTTAGACACTCAACTCATATGTGTATACAGTATATATATATAATGTCCTCTTTTCTTTTCTGCCCTTGAAATAAAAGCCGATAAATAGTTGTTTCGAGCAGCTCAACCTGGAATACTCCACTTTTCCTCTTAGACTGTCCAATCAAACACTCCCGACTTCAGAAACAGTTTGAATTCTCTCTAAATCCCCACCATGCGTCAGTTTGCCCCTCCTCTTTCTGCTCTCTCTTTCCTCTGCTTCTGTATTTTCCTGCCTGTGCCTTGTTTGGACAGTCAGTGGCAGGAGAGTGGCAATCCCTCCATCTCTCATCTGAGAGTAAAGCATGGCAAAGGCTGAGCTTCGCTTTCAGTGCTGAAGCGGATCGTCCCACTCTGACTCGCCTCGCCTCTAATCCTTCTTCTCCCCCCACCTTTCCATCATCGTCCCTCCCAGCGCAGGGCTCTCCACAGGCAGCATGGCTGCTCCGGAGCTCCCTGCTCAGCCACTCTCTCCGCGAGTCCACTGAGCGCACGGAGGCTGGTGCGCACTGAGCCGAGAGATGAGGGTGCGTGCCAGGATCAGTCAGCGGGCAGCGTGTGAAGAAGCACACGCCAGCGACCTGTTCGATCGCTGACCGATCAAAGTCGTCTGGGCACGGAGAGCATGTCTCCCAGCATCAAGAACTTGGATTGCGTTTCGCCAATGTTGTGCCATTGCAAAGTAGCATGCACCAACAGCACCATTTCGCTCATGTTTGGATGCAAGGTAGGGAGACATGCTGTAGCAATGTTTTTCTTTTAAAGCTGAGAATCAGCTCTGTTAATCAGCTTAGTTAATTCTGTTCCTTTCTGAAGTTAGAATTAGGATTTATTTTTATCATACTAAGGATCACTGAGGTGATGGGATACTTACGAATAAACACGTTCAGATTATTTTCAGTAGCGTTCAGTATTTTAGTATGAGAGTAAACTCAAGTACTGAAGCTCTGCCTCCATGTATCTAAACCCCTCGTGGCAAAATGCAAAGCTTCAGATGATTTCTGACAGATGTGTCGGCCTGAAGCGCTGTTCTCTTTCCATCAGCTATGCTGTAGGCACTCGAGCTTGGAGTAGATGCATACTGTACAGTATATATCTGTGTTCCATTTCTGTCTTTGTTTCAACTATTGCTCTGGGACAGAAATCATGATTGTTGGTGAAGAAAAATCCTGTTGATTGTTGTCCCCTCACGCAGTCATGTTTGCCAGAAGTCATGTGTCATAAAACATGACCTACTATAAGTAGGACTTTTAATAGTATCTGTGTCAGTCTCACTAACCAGTTTGAAAGAGGAGGGCAAGTTACTGTATGTAGTTACATAACTGCCTAGTCCTCCGGGTGTCCCAGCCTCTGGTATCTGAATTCTTTCTTTGCACAAATTGGAAGTGGAAGTAGTTGTCCTTCTCAAACACTTTCATTCTACAATTTATTCTACCTCATTTTGTGAAGGTCTGCACACATCATTATTTAATTTTTATATAGAATCTATGGACACAGATTTCCCAGGTATTCTGAATCATAAGGTGTTGTTTAACATGTTTGTCTGATCTGTTAACAAGACTTTATGATTTTTTTTTTTTAAGTTACAAAATTGATGCAGTGAAATGGTCTTGAGCCCCCTCGCTTATTCATATGAAATTCTATTCAATTATACAATTAAAAAATTTATTGTTTAAAACAACCTCGGCAGCAACCACATTTCCCCTCTCGTCTATTATGACTACTCAGCATTCAGAATTATTAGTATACTGATCAGCGGCCTGGTCATCCGTCTTCTATTGCACCTGTTTCTTATTAGTTCAGGCATTAAGTTTGATGTTTTTATGCATGAATGATGAAAAAAACTAGTGGATACAGGGACTGGATTGTAAACAAGGGCCAAAAACTTCCCAAAAATAAATTCCAAAAAAGTCCTTCTGGAAACCTGGTGAACTATTTCTCAAGACTACATTAAAATTCTTTAGTAGTGAAATATGAAGATATGAGACGTGGCTCGAACCTTTTGCACAGTGCTGTAAGATTTCAGGCACTTTTAAAACACTAATAATTAATTCATCACTCAGCTATTTGCCTGCAAGAGCAAATTCCACCCTAAGTGAGTTCTGGCAGCATTATGAATGAATAAAACAATCATAACATACAGGTGTCTTGACCAACATCGAGGTAGACCAAGATTCCACCGTTAGGGATAAAAGATAATTTCTAAAACATTACCATTAATTTTAAACATAAATTAACATTAAAACCACCATTATTTATTTTTAAATGGGCAGACATTTCATGTAATTTATCAGTCAGCATTTATTCCAGTATAATATAACTGTATAAAATATAAATCGGAGTATGTTAAGTTATGGAGCATATCTTGGTAATACTAAGATTAAACTAAATCTAGCTATAAATAAAGTATATTCTCAATTTGTCAACACAGTTTGTCATTACATATAAAATATACTGTAGGTATAAGCTAACTAATTTAATGCTGAAGTAAAGTGAAAGTCATGATAATACTTAAATGTGTCAGTATCCCAGGGGGTATGTGAAATTTCAATGTTTTTCAATAATATCTACAATATTATTTAATGGAGTTGCTGAAGCTTTTATTATATTCAGCTCTTGAAGTAAGTTTTTAACTTGAATATACAGTAACAATTCTACTCTAATAACCCTCAGCATAAGTTAAAGATTGACTCAGACTATAATACACAATAAGTAGATAATAAATAAGAAGAATATTTAAAAAATGACCGATACCGTTATTGACTTGAACTTGCACATCTAGGTATAAAAATTTGTTTTGTACAGCCTGTACTTTTAGTATGCTAATTAGTCCCAACCTTTCATGTCACTGAGATCACATGACCTGATACCGCACAAAAAAAAAACAACATCTTTTTATGGAATAATCTTTACTTCTATGGGGTTTCTGTCATATTTTCTTTGACACCTTGTCACTTGACAGTTGTATTTGCATACTCATTAATATTCATTAGCATCAACCAAAGATGGGCGTGTCAACAGGATTAGCCTTGTCTGTGTTCATCTATTTCAAAACACATTGCTGCTTCATTATTTTTTCCTCTTCATTTTAGCATATATTTTTATACATGTAGTATAAATTTTGAGAACCATGTGTGGTCTGTGTTAATCTTTGACCTTTCAGCATGAACTGATGATAAAGGCTATCACATTTCATTCTCACACAGACTAACGACACTGAAGTGATCTATAGGAAAATGTTTTCTAGGAAATGTTTTTTGACTGGCACTCATCTAGCAGTTTTACATGACCTCCTGTACCACTGCTCAGGAAATGTTCCTTGTTGAGTTTTGGTAAACTTGTGGTCTCACCAGCCTCAGATTCTTAATGTGGTTGTTTTACTGTGTTTTACTATTGCCTGCCTGAGCTAGTCTGACCCATCTCTCCTGGCCTGTAACCATTCTGTATTAAGTCTAGAGAGAATTCCAGGAAAGCAATAGTTTCAAACCAGCAGTCACACCACAATCGAAGTCATCGAGATCACATTTTTCACTGTTTGGTGTGAACATTCTCTAAAGCTATTAATCAGCATATACAGTCCAATATTTTATAGGCAAGGCACGTTTATTTGTATAGCACATTTCATATACAATGGTAATTCAAAGTGCTTTACATAGAAGAAAAGAAAATAATCATAAAATAAAAATAAAAACAGTTAGCAATAAAACTTTAAACAAATTTAAATTTCATTTAAAATAAAAATAGAAAACTAATTAAAACTAATTAAAACATCATTTAAAAATAAACTTGTGTTGCCACCTGAACGGCTGATTTAATGGATAATTGCAGAAATATTTAAGTATACAGGTTTACCTATTAAAGAATCCAGTGAGTGTACACATTAAATCACATTTATCTTGAATTTCTTCTCCTGTGATCCTGGGCTAAAGGTTGGCAGTTAGTTGTCCAGGTCTGTGGTTTGTTAGTGTGTATCAGATGACAGTGAATGAGAGTGAGTGTGAACTGAGGTTACGGCGCTCTGGCAGTGTGTTTGTAGATCTCTCTTAAAAAAATAAGAAAGTTGGAGTGTTGGACAAATTATAAATGAATTAGCTCACCCACTGGGTAAGTGCAAGCTCCATTGTGCTGCCAAATCCAATTATTATTATTATTATTATTATATTTTTCCGGAAAACAGATTATGCTAAAGTAGTGGCTAATGTAATAAAGGAGAGTTAGTTAACTCTGGCTAAGTGCATTAATACAGACTAAGAGAAGCAAATGGCTTGTTGTATGACAGCGTAGTGCTGGAGTTAATTTTGCTTGACGTCGACAGATTTTACACATATTGTACCAGTCAAAAGTTTGGACATCCCTTCTAATTTCATGGTCTTTCATGATTTTTATTCCTTTAACCATTGTAAAACATTGCTGGATGCATCCAAAATATGCATATGCTACTTATGCTCTGTAAAGCCTGCATGTTCTGGACTACTGACTTGTCCATCACTTTGAAAATGAGTGAAGTCCAATTTCAGGTTTCTGAAATCCTTTCTAGAATGGTTACCATTCATCACACAGCTATTCTAGACAGATATCTTCATCTTTTTTATTATCTGCATCTTTTTTATTTTCTCTCTATAATTAGTAACTGCAACTGACTCTTGTACATCTCCAAGCTGCACTGGTTTAGTTGCATGTCACTTTGTAAAGGAGGGCTGGTCTTTCTTGACCAGTGCTTGGAATCAGGACAAATAAATTGTTGGTTGGACTAAAGTGAACCAGTGTTGCTGATTAGTTACTTTCCACCTCTTGGTGTAATATGTAATAAACACATTTACTTTAAGTACATATTTCATGTATCTGTACTTTACTTGAATAGTTTTTTAGTGGATGCTTTTTACTTTCACTCAGCCCCATCCTATAACAAATATCTGTACTTTCTACTACACTACATTTCTATAGGGCAATGCATCACAACCACAGGAGTGTGCAGTATTTGAAGTGGTAATATCACCACACAATGACTATTTTGCATAATTGCATGCTGTGTTTTTCTTCCATGAAGTGCTTAATCATCTAGCAGGTGTTTGGAATTAGAAGTGGAGTCGGTTTCATAGCGATGAAAACAGAGAGAGAGAGAGGGGCTCTTAAACGATTACTTAAAGCCTACTGTGAGCTAATACAAATTAAGTAATTTTAATACTTAAATTTAAAGAAAAGTACTTTATCAACTTTTACAATCTGACTTTACTAAATGGGGGACTTCTACTTTTACTTGAAAAATATTTAACTAGGGTATCTCTACTTGGATTCAAATAACACCTGAGTACACCCCACACTAGCTGAACTAGCCTTGTGGAAAATCAATAATTTACATTAAATACATTTTCAGTTCACCAGACATGTGCTGTGTTTACACTCTTCCTTTGCACGTTTCCTCAGCAAATGTGTATATGTAGGTTGTAATTGCCTATACCATGTTTTTTGACCGCTATGTTCAGTGTTGCAAAACGTTACCATGGATAAACTCCAGTGTTGCATTAAATAGGATTAAGGGATAGGTTGGGAATCTCAGTGATGTTTGATTAAAAAAAAAAAAAATGTATGCAGCTACAGCTAAAGCATAGCTTGACTGCAGCACACAGGCAGGGAATCTTGCCTTGCACAACTGTGTGATTACAGGAAATTAATATGTGAAGAATAAAAAAATGCACTTGTACAGTAGGACAATAATCATTAGAGATCCTTGCGATTAAATTTTCCTACAGCAGCTGGAACTGAAGTGTTTTATTCCTCTTATACCCTGTTAATTAATAAAGATGCAGCATACTTGTTACTGTTTTTACAACTGATACTTGTTTTACTTCTAATTGAGTTACTTGTTATAGGGGTTGTAAACAAACATTTTCTTGTTAACCTCATTCTGATTTAGAAGTTAATAAGCCTGAAAACTTGTTAAGACTTCGCTTTGTTGAAATCTTAACTGTAAATGCTGACACTGGACTCTCCTTCAGTTTTGCAGTATCCATTGTTAATCAAATATCGGAACAAACATTCGTCTGCAAAAATCACCTTACTGACAAATCCAGAATCCAGTTTTTACTAACTTGTTTGAAGCAGAATTCACTTTTTGCTCTCTCTTTGAAGAAGAAGCTCTTTTTCTCTTTGAACAGCCCCCCCCCCCCCCATACTTCAACATTACTTTTCATCCAAATTACGGAAATTTGCAGGTTGCAGAAATTGTAAAACAGAACGGTGTGATTTATATTTGGCATTCTTTCAAGTAGCCCAAATCAAGCAACAAAAATAAGTGTTGAAAATTAATTGAAAAAAACTCTTACTCGCGCTTATCTAATCTGTCAGTGTCAGTCCACCAAGTTTTTAATCCTCGCCTGCTTGTTTCTGAGTATGCAAGCTGCTCTTTTCTTCTTGTCGTTTCTCCATAATGAGCTGTGGAACAGCTGCTGGTAATCCCTCTAGACTGACACTAGTGTGTTACTGCATGTCTCTGCTGGCTGTGCTCGGAGTTAGCTGTGCTTTATAGACCTGCTTTCTGCGGAGCATGAAGTAATTTGGGGCATTTCTCATTTAGTAGTTAAATTTTCCGGGTCATTCCGTCTGGCATCTGAATGTCACAAGATTAATCCATTTATTGTCCACTGTGTTGATTGGAGTATGAAATACAGTAGTGTTTATTAGGCCTTTTATTAAGTGTTTTTTTGGAGATTTTTTCCTTACGTTTAGTCATAGCCGATTCGCACCCATCACGAGGGCACTCTTCCATCAAGGCTACTTAGCCTGTTATATACCTGCCCGTATTCAGCATAACAAGCAGATCCTCACTCTTTTCCTTTGTGGTTAAACATCAGCTGAAGTACTGGAAGAGTTTTTTTTTTTTTTAAGATTTAAGCTTTAAGATTGTTATATTTCCATCATACTTTGAGTCATACGATTGACCCTAGCTGCTGTTAACTGCTGCTGCACATCTGGGAAAGTTGGCAGCTCCCTCATGCTGGATCTCTTTGTGAGAAACAGATAAAAATTTAACTGTTTTGTCGTAGGTATGTTTATCATATTGTTGCTTTTATCTAATTTTCTTTCTTGTTTCCAAAGTAGGGTTAATAAAATACGTTCTAAAACATCATACATTTTATTTAGAAATAATGGCCACAAATGAAACAAATGAGTTACTGTACAGAAGAATATGTGTTTTGTGACGTATATAGTACAGTGAAAATTTCTTGATGTATCCCAGCTTGTTTGGAAATGGATTAGAATGCCATTGCCAAGGCACTCTGGAAAAATCTCAAGGCCCATCGTGAGACGAGGTACCCCTGAAGCAGAGAGGGTTCTCAGCAGTGCCCTTTGGTTGTCAGAAAATCAAGTGTCCTATTAATAAAGTACATGAGTTACAGGTGTATCTTCTTGTGGATTTGATTCCCTGACCAGTAACCCCATTTGTGAGAAAATCAATCTGTGTGATCCCTAAAGGCAGTGGGTGCCAGAATAATGGTAGTATGAGTGTCTTTTGAGGGAGCACTGGTGGCTCAGTGGTAAGTGATTCACCTGACATGCGGAAGGCCCGGGTTCTATTCTCAGCCAGTGCCCAAACCCCCCAGCCACTGGATGCAGTGCCGGTCCCAAGCCTGGATAAAATGGGAGGGTTGCGTCAGGAAGGGCATCCGGCGTAAAACCTGTGCCAAGTTGTTGTGCGGACTGGATATTCCGCTGTGGCGACCCGTTTGCCGGGAGCAGCCGAAAGACCAACAACAAGTATGAGTGTCTTTTGAATGTATTTTATTTGAGTCATGTGCATGAATGCTGTTAATGTTGACTTTTTTCCATTGCAACATTGGGTTTGGGACATAAATGACATTTTATCAAAGTAATTTTAACTTTCAAAAGCAACTTAACACCCACGATCGCCCAACATCAGGAATTTTTATTGCTACAACATTATGATAACTATAGAGCACTGCTGGATTTAGGGACTTCTCATTGGTCAGATTAGTAACCCAGAACCTTCACCCCTAAGGCCTGTTGCTAAGTGTTTACAGCTCTTAAGTGTAAGATGCACAAGGCAGGACAAAAGAACCGTTATCCTTTCTCCAAATGACACAACATGCATTTATCAACGAGCCATTGACTGATTCAGCCAATCCTGCATTCCACCTGTGCTTCACTTTCGTATTTCATTAGGTCTGGCTTGAGGTGGTAGGATTTGTATCATATTAAAATGCATTGACTGGCAATCACTAATGCAGTATTGCAGAGTGACTTACAAGTAAGAAAAGCACAATCTGGTGCATACAGTGCAAATGAGTAAACTTCACAGCATGTTCCTTATGGATATGTTTCCGTTTTAGGAATAGTGCAAGATGATCGCAGGCAAAAACCTACAAGATAAATATGGTGCAATTTATATCAGCAATATATAGTGAGAAGAGATTTGCAGTACTGTGCAATGTACAGCTCTGTGTAACATCACCCAAACAATAAGGCATAGAGGAAATATTATTGCAGACCTCGTTACAAGAAATAGATCTAAGCCCAGGTAATATAATTTAAACACACATGAGAAACATTTTGTGTTTGTTACAGCTTAAAGCAAGACGGAGCATATTGACTATGAGGTTATCAAAAACATGCTGGAAAGATGCTCAGTTGTAACTGTATGGCCATAATGGAGCTATAAAGAAGACACATGCTGCATGAGGCACTGAGATGCTTACCCTCACTGGGAGATTTGTTCATGAAGGTCAGTTAGAGGGTCACTCCCCTGAGCTTCCTGAATGGTGATGCTGTAATGGATCATAGATTTGACTCGGCCATCAGAACTAATTTATCATTTAGTAAAATCTGGTGTTGCTCCCACTTTATGTTAAGTATGGTTTGTATAATGAAGTATTTTTATTTTAGGTTTTAGCGCATGATGAGCTTTATTAATCACATCCTGCTTCACATATTTACAGTAGCCAGTATACCAACATGCATGCTTGTGGGAGGTGTGAGGGGAACTCAAAAGTGCAGACACAGCAAGCTTAGGATGGGAACTAGGAAGCTGGAGCTGTGAGGCTGAACATAAATGAGCCACCATGTGTGTAATTTTTAATGTACAGCACTAATACATTATGATGGTGGCTTAAGGGTTGGAACTGTCGCCTTGCACCTCCAGGGTCCGGGTTCGATTCCCGGCCAGGTTCGATGACATGCAGATTAGGCCGATTAATTGTCATTCCCAAATTGCCTGTAGAGAGTGTGAGTGTGTGTCTGTGTGAGTGTGTGTCTGTGTGAGTGTGTGTCTGTGTGAGTGTGTGTCTGTGTGAGTGTGTGTCTGTGTGAGTGTGTG
>JAOTQY010000015.1:17825645-17836560 GCA_026413445.1 Dolichallabes microphthalmus
TACAGTGTGTGTGTATGTGTATGTGTGTGTGCCCTGCGATGTATTAGCACCCTGTCCAGGGTGTACCCCACCTTGTGCCCTAAGTCTCCTGGGATAGGCTCCAAGCCCCCGTGACCCTGTATACAGAATTATGCATCATAGACAATGAGTGAGTGAGTGAGTAATACAGTATATACTGGCAAATTACCTGCTTCACTCACTCAAAGGCTGAATGGTTGTTGATATTGTAGCAGCAGGATGAACTGTTCTGGATCCGCATCAAAGCAAACGGATTGTCTCTGCCTCATTATGGCCTTTTCTATATTGGAGTCCCAAGTCACTCTTGGTAGGAGCTTGCAATGTAGTTTTATTATAAGTGAGTCAGGAAAGACTGGCAAGATCAGGGCATATACTGTAAGTGGACAAAGCTTGTATTTCCTCTTTGCCCTGAGAATAGACCATCCAATTTGCATGGACAAGACATCCACCTGGACAAGAAGCTGTGAAGTAAGAACAAATAAGAAAAGCACAATCTGGGCATACAGACACAGCATGTTCCTTATGAATGTGTTTCCATTTTAGGAATAGTGCAAGATAATCATAGGCAAAAACCTACAAGATAAATATGGTGCAATTGAAATCAGCAATATATAGTGAGGCGAGAATTGCAGTATTGTGCAATGTACAGCTCTGTGTAACATCACCAAACAATAAGGCAGAGAGGAAATATTATTGCAGTTCCAGTTACAAGAAAAAGGTCCACATCAAGGCAAATGCATTGTCTCAGCCTCATTATGTCCTTTTCACTCTTCCTATTTAGTTTTAATATCGGTGAGTCTAATGTCTCTTTGCCCTAAGAATGGACCACACAATTTGCATGGACAAGACATCCACATGGAGAAGAAGTTGTGAAAAACAAATGAAGACTGATGAAGATTAGATGAAGTAAACAAGACTGAGTGCTGAAGACTTACTCTTCATTGGATCGCTGCCATCCTTGCTTGTGCCAGTAGTACATAGAACGAAAATACAACAGAACACATTGTCTCCACTTTGTCCACCTATGCCCTGATCTTGCCAGTATTTCCTGTTTTGCCCACACTTCTTGGCATACAGTGTCGGCCCTGCCTGGTTTAGTTTTGTTTAGGATACTCCGGAGCTCCTGGAGGAGATACTTTATCATAAAATATAGTCAAGATTTAGTTTAATATTGATCATTGTGACTTACATAGAAATACTGTAGGCCAAGTGTTTTTATTAAAAAAAACAACAAAAAAACATGTTTTTTTTGTGCCTCAGTTAAAACTTTCTATAAAGAATGTATATAATTGATGATTTAAAGTAAGTTTCTGTGTCTGAGATTCGTAGTGAAGTGATTACACTGATGAATTAAAGTGGGGAAAAACCATGTTCAGCAAGTAATTGTTAAGCCTACCAGAGATGGTTCAGTGGAAGTAGAAAGGGTTTTCTGTGAAGACAGAATCTGAAATCACGCCAGATAAAAGAGACATCTAGGTTGTTGTAAAGGAATAAACAATAGCCTGATTTTTGGTCCTCTTTATGATCTCACTCCAGGTTTTCACACGCTTCAGCATGGATTTATTTGCATCTCACTTCTAAGATTTTTCATTATAAAACTGATGCAAAAGGGTAAATTTAGTGGCAGGTGTGTGGAGTGCTGTCATGTATAAGTAATGTGCAATTCAGTTTTTTAAAGAAATTTTGTATGTTGAGCATTTTGTCCTTTAAAAAATGGCTAGAAGTACAACAATCAGCTATAACATTACGACTCAAAGCATTAAGCCAGCCAAAACAGCTCTGACCCCTCGATGCATGACTCCACTTGATCTCTGAAGATGTGCTGTGGTATCTCGCACCGGAACATTAGCAGCAGATCTTTTACAGTAACTGCTGTAAGTTGCAAGGTGGGATGGATGGATACGACCTGTTTGTCCATGGATTCTCGATTAGATTGAGATCTGGGGAATTTGAAGGCTAGATCAACAACATTGAATTCTTTGCCCGCTAAGCACCATAGCAGTGTCTTTACTACCGTTCTATCAAAACCTGCAGTAACAATTTTTTTTTTTAGCAATTTGTGCCTTTGCTTTCCATAGGTATAAATGAGCCTTGGGTTCCCATGATCCACTCACTGGTTTACTGGTATGTAATTGATAATCAATGATAATTTTATGTGGTGTTAATATTATGGCTTTTTAGTCATCAACTTTAATGTCTGATTATAGAGCATACTGTATATTTTAGAATGAAATCAAGGAGTAAAACACATTTGTGCGATGGGGCTATGATGTAAAGCGGGGTAACTTTCACCTCTGCATGTTAGATCATTTTATTCCAGTGCATCTTTAAATGTTTTAGGGCTACTACTACCACTCAGCCGGGAGGGCCGAAGACTATCACGTGTTTCCTCTGAACCACGTGATGCCAGCTGACCGCATCTTTTCGAACTGCTCGCTCACGCACCGTTAAGGGCGGCGTAACACACTCGGAGGACAGCGCTATCCGCTCCCTCCGCGCGCGCGAGCTCACAGACTCCCCTGATTGGCTGTAGAGGCGTGATTAATGTGGGAGCACTAAGTACCTCTCATCCCTCCCCTCTTAGAGAGCTCGGCCAATCAGCTCTCTCTAGACCTCCGGCTGTGAGAGGTTACAGCATCACCCGGGAACCGAACCAACGATCTCCAGATGATATGGCGAGCACTTTACCACTGCGCCACTCGGAGGCCATTGTTGTGAATGCCATTTTCAAACTTAAAATATCAAGAACAATAAAAAAATATTTTTTAAATAATACTTTTATATATTATTTATATATACACATTTTATATCCACCATGGAAATTTCTGTATTTTGCCGTACATTTATTACTACAAGAAACTAAACCATGTTAGAACAGGTATTATATAAGCATGCACTTTGGCATCATATTGATGCTAATTCAAACAGAACTTCTAATCTTCTCAAGGTGAAGTATTAATAAAATGCAGTGTGCACTGAACTCTGAACCTTATCTTACATCCTATCTATTAAGCAGACACAAATTCATGGCTGTATTATGCCTGCCTTTATTCAAAGTTGCAAACCCAGCAAATATCCGAGTGAAAGTGTAGAAAATAGGGCAATTCGCTGTCCTCAGCGGCCTATACAGGATGAGCCACCATCCCTTACTGACTGTGTACTTTCCTGATCAAGCTGGGTTAGAATTGTGTCCATTGTCGGATATCGGACACAGTAGCATTGGTGTACTTTAGTTGAATAGTTAAATTAAGATGGTTGACCCATTGTTGCAGCTCATTATCTGAGCAGTCTGGGCTGACGGAGGGCGAGTCAGGTGGCCTCGGGCTCTCTGGAACCCACAGGGCACAGGGGTGTAGTCCTTCTCTATTCCCTTTTATTTACATTACACTGACTGGATTATAACACTATAGTGACCCTGCTCCTACAGTAGTTACTGACCAGAAGGTCAGCTGCTGGGCCCTTTAACCTGTCTGCTCCAGGGGTGTATCATCGCTGACTCTGTGCTCTGACCCCAGCCTCCTGATAAACTGGGACATACAGTAGTTTCACTGTGCAGTTATGTAATGTGAAACTAAAGATTTAACTTAAAGTCGTCGCTTTGGCTGTGCATACGTCTGTGAGCCGTTAATAACTCGCTTGAGCCAGTGGATAGCCAATTAAAGTGAGTTTACATACTTTTGTTTGTCAAAATATGATTTGGGTTTCTATTTGCCATTTTGTGCAAGATTAATGAGGACAAATACATGGGTAATGGTATGGATACACAGTAACGGTATGGATCACAGCATCAGGGGTCAGGATTTGGTCTTTTGCATGTTTGCCCTATCCCTTGTATATTTTCATCACATACTCAGGTTTGTTCTACCTCCAAAAGACCTTTTGGTTCATGGACTGAGTATCGTGGTGATGGACTGGTGTCTCATCCTGACTATATTTCTGCTTTGTACCCCATGTTCATGGGACAGTTTCTGTATACACCATGTGCCACAAAACATAATGAAGTGCATACTGAATATTGGATACAACTATTGGATAAATTGCACTGTATCAGTGTATTGTTTCTTTTCAACCCATAGTGACATTGCACCAAATCCAAACACTATTTCATCATTACTGGACTTGATATGTCTAAGCATAAGATACTGTAGGCGTGCAATATCATTAGCCTAACTTTGTTGTCTCTTATTAAAATAAGATGTATATATCTATATGTATACGTATAGGACATAATATTAATGGAACGGGCCATGTATATTTAAATTTAAGAATAAAAATATATGAATTAGATTGACACATCTTGAGAAAAGCAGTTGGCAGTTCAGCTGATGGCGAAGTCTGACTAGACATGCCCTTGCAGGTTGACAGGTATTGAGTCTGACACATTTTAGGGGCTTTGGGTGTTTTAACAGTGAGGCCAGAGTGGAAGCAGGTAAAAGGCGACACCACAGTGTGGCAGCGAATCTAATCCACTCATGCTGTGACTGTAAAGCTGCTCCATGATGCTGTCAGACGTTCTGCTGAACGACGGTATCGACTCACAGCACTACAGTATCTCTATATCTGGTCCTGTAGGGATCAAAAACCTTACTATTCTACTGTACTACCCATATTAAATTTTTTTTCTTTAATTGTTTATCAAATATGATTACCATGTTTTAATCTTCTTATCAAAACAACAACGCAGCAATATTCAGCTATGTAAGAATACGGTGCTGAATAGTATGGGTTTTCCCCTCACACACTCCTGCAGCTGAATATATCAGATCATGCGTGACAGTTTGAGGTCATCATAATGACTGTGCGCAGAGAGCAAGCAGGGGGTTTTGCTCATTAATGCAGTGTTTCCCATCCCAGCACTACAACACACTCATCCATCAGGCAGTTTCTTTTTTCGAAAAAACGCTCGCCTTTTGGCTGCCTCCTAAAGGACGTCCAGGCTCGCCCCGTGTGCTGCTGCACTGATTTATACAGTACCATCAGGTTGCTGGTGCGGATATCACTGTGAGAAAGTAGGTCTTGGTAGAAAGCTCAAAAATAGTTTCTGTGCCTCAGATGCAGTGTATGTTTATGAATAGATACTGAGATTCACAAACTAAAACTAGCTTTCGGTGTTTACATGGGATGAATGCTAATAAATCTTTATGTACCGTTTGTGTCTGAACAGCCTATTTTTAATGCTTTGGTCTCAGAATAGAGGTGGCTGAGTGACTAAGGCCCAGGGCTACTGCTCAGATGGTTGTGAGCTCAAGCCCTGTCACTTCCAAGTTCAAATGGTGTCGCTCCCAAATCTCACTGCCCTAGGGGGTGCTGTATCATCATTTGAACCTGTGTCCTGACCCTAGATTTCTAAAAATGTATCAACGAATGGTAAGAAAAGAATTGTAGTGTATTTGCAACAATAAAGGCTGATCTTTTGCTCTTTCTTTATGTCACAAAGTAGACTTGTAAAAGTCTTTTTGACCCTAGAGGAAAATGTAATCATTATCATGATCATCATCGTCGTTCTTCTTCTTGAGTTTATGTTTTTACAGTTGCTTCCATTTGGGGGCACCCCAGCGAATTTTCCAATTCACATGTTAGATTTTCTGGCACAGGTTTAATGCCGAATGCCCTTACCGATGCCACTTTTCTTTCCAGGAGCTTTTAGCAACACTTCTGCAACCATATACTGTACATACAAGGTGATTCATTCGCTAGGACGAAGCAATCAGAACGAAACAACGTACAACCTACAGATAGAGATTAACCCAAGTACTGTAGAAACCGACATGTCTTAAGTCGTCGTTTATACAGTAATCCAATGATATAAACATGAATTATGTATGGTGCAATGATGCATTGTGGATGAAGCAGTGCAATATAGACAGAGAGTGACAGTGCAGTAGTGTAGTGGTTAACATTTTATGATTGGAAACAGGCACTTTGAAAAAGCTTTATTTCTTTATTTTTAAACCTGTAGCGCCTGCCCGATGTGAGAGGGGTGAATAGTCCATGATTGGGGTGAGTGGTATCTTGGATAATCCCTCTCGTCCTTTGCAGGCAGCAATTCTTGTAAATGTCCTCCAAGGTGAGCAGATTTGTGCCGATGATTCTTTGGGTGATTTCCACCACCCTCTGAAGGGCTTTATGGTCCGAAACAGTGCAGTTGCTGTACCACACCGAGATGAGGATGTTGTCAATAATACACTGGTAATGGTGGGATTTACAGTGGTGGGATTTTTTACAACGTCCTTAATACAGGTGCACTTCTGCCTTTCTAATCAGGAGAGAAAAGTAAAGAGACCAGGTGAGATCCTCAGAGGAACTTACAGTAAAGCTGGGTACACGCTCAATAACAGCTCTGTTGATGTGAATGGGAGTGTGATTGCCAGCTCGACTGAAATCCTCAATGACTCTATGGTACATGTGACCGACAGTTTTAAATTCTTACTGGTACTATGTAGCTAAAAGGTGATGATACAGAGTTCTAACCATTGTTACTATTGGCATAATAACACAATTGCATTTCTGTTTAAAACGCCACGGTGGCTTAGTGGTTAGCACTGCACCTCCAGGTCCTGGGTTTGAGTCCCACGTCGGGTCTGTATTCATGGAGTTTGTTCTCCCCCGTACTTGGTGGGTTTCCTCTGGGTTCTCCAGTTTCCTCCCACAGTGCAAAGATATGCAGATAAGGTTAATTGGCGTTCCCAAATTGCCCGTAGTGTGGAGTGATGCATGTAGTTAATCGTCCCAGTGACATTACAGTCCATTATCACGTCTTGTTGAATACCTCTCATCCAATCAGATTGTTCAGTCGGAATGAACAGCTGTCATATAATTGAAGGTTAATAAGTCAACGTGACCATAAAGGAAGAGGTCTTGCTTCAGCGTTTTTTGTTGCATCTTGATGTCAGAGTGGAGCGTGTGTACTATGAAGTGTTTAGCAAAGCAGCGTGCTGTGTAATACACCTGCCCCCCCTGCTAACGAAGCCAATCAGGTCAGGCTGCAGGCACAGCATGCGGCAAACTGTTCGGTTTGATCTGATGACATTCATCTGTGTGTTTTTGCAAAAAGCTTGCTGCGTGAGACTTTGATCCTCATTCACAGTCACCTGCAAGATGGAGATTAGTGTTGGGTCTTCCTCTTCATTAGACTGCTGTGTAGTTCTGTTTTCATTTCCTGAAAATCGAGCCCTAATTAGAAGTATTCCGATTAGCGGAACTATGTCGAGAACGATTATCCTCACATTGTACTCTTTACTCCTACTGAAAGTTACAGTACAAAATTTCTTTTGCCTTCTTTGCCAGAAATACAGATATCAAGATGAGGACACGACCTCTCCACCAGAGCACGGCTCAACCCGCCTGCCAGGGGACTTCCAGCCTCCCGAGTTGGTGCAGGTGTCGGAGAAAAACATCTCCCAGATCGAGAATGTCCATGGCTTTGTCTCTCATTCACACATCTCCCCTATGAAGGTAGAAGTCTTTTTGACTTCCTTTTTGGATTAAACGTCCTGAAGCATGTGAGCGAGTCTGTGTCTCATCCAAATCATGCATTAAACACTGTGTGACAGATTCCTTAACAGTGCAATACAACCATTTTATAGCAGTCTTTATTTGTCATTTCCTTCCTCATTCTAATGTAATACAATGCTTCTTGTATTACATTTTTGTCTTTTTAAAGTTTACAGCTGTCCAGTTTCAGTGATTCTGTGCTCACATTAGTTTCGAATTCTGTTTCGGGCTGGTAGGAGAGAAGCCGAGGGTATTATATTGTATTTAGCGATTGATTGAGTTCTGAAAATAGATGTAAAGCAGGACGGTAGTAAGATGGCGTAGTGGTTACCATTGAGGCCTCGCATCTCCACGGTCGAGGGTTCGATTCCCGCCTCAGTTCTGTGCGGTGTGCTTTGGGAGACATTCATCCAAAAACATGCAGATTAGGTTAATTGGCTTTATTGTGTCTGTCTGTCTGCTCTGTGATATATTGGCATTCTGTCCAGGGTCTCTCAAAGTCTCTGGCTTATGGTATAGACGATGAATGGATAAATGTAAAGCAGGACATAAACTCTTCCAAATTATAAGACGTTAGACAATTAAAGACCCTTAATACTTCAAAACCTAATACAGAAAACTGTAATCTTCTAATACAAACACATTGATGTAATTGGCCGGACTTCAAGTCCATTGATTTTTCTCGTCTGTCCACTGAGGCCTTTAGCTATGATGAGATTGGCAGGGGTGATATCGACGACCTCTCACCATGAGACCCCTAGTGCTCAAAGAAAGACTAACCTAATTATGTAAGCATTACAAAATCCTCTGTCAGAACACGCTGAAGTGGTAGAGACAGTTTGAACAAGGAGGGAGCCCTACTATCTTTGTCTCGCCTGGAACAGCAAAACTGTACGTACATCTTTATTTATTTATTTATTTATTTATTTAAACCCACATGAAATGCCAGACAGAAATGCCAGATTGGCAGTACAAGCTTTTTAAAGGAGAGCGTTTTGGCTGAGCTCACCCCAGTGCAGCTGGATGAGTCGCTGTGCCAGGATGGGCTGAGTTGGGACCAGGCAGCCACAGATCACTGCAGCTCCATTCTCTCCCACAAGGCAGACTAAAAAGCCCCGCCTGTCACCTCTCATCAGCCTCAAGTGCACAGAGCCAGTTAGTGCACACACACACACACACACACACACACACACACACACACACACACACACACACACACACAGGCACTGTGAGCCTGCATTACTCTTAAATCAGTCCATGCATTCAAGGCTGGTGAAGGTGTCTGGCTGCTCGCCCAACCGATGCCCTCTCTCTCCTCTTATTCTGCCCATCTTTTGTAATTGGATCTGAGAATATGAGAAAAAAAATGTGCATCATTTCAGCATCCCTCACTTATAGAAGGCTGTATGAGGATAACGGCTACAGAGATTGAGACGGTGATTCAAATTGATTTGCTGTCGAATTGAGCTGACGAGGCGATGACGGGTCAGGCTCCTAACTTTAGGAGATACCGTATGATAGCTGTCTTACCCCACCTTGTGGCTGATGCTTGTAACTGAAGGATCTTTCACCATTTAAAAAAAAAAAAGTGCTTTGATACAGTATTTAGCGTCAGCTATGTCTACTGCCTGTGTAGACCGCTGTCCCATTTTCTTATCTAGCAATTCCATGTTTTGTCTGGCGAATTGCGGTGTGTGTGTGAGGGGTTTAAATCTAGTACTTTAAGGAGATTTGTCAGAGATTATCATTTTGTCCCAGTGTATTAAGCCAATATCTGAATTCTGACAGGATGACCAGAAACACTGTGGTTTAACCCACCTACCCATGATGCACCACTGTCCCCCTTCTATTTAAAGAGAATTGCCTGCAGGCGTCATAGCCGATATGGACCCATTTTCACGTGCTGCTAAATATTTTTCCACAACCAAGCTCACATTGCATTTTAACATAGAAATAATCTAATGCGGTATTTTAATTATTAATGATGTGTTTCTGAGTATTTTCAAGAATTTCTTGCCCCTGACTGGGCTTTTACGTTTGCACTCTGTGAGCGTTTGGCTTGAATAGGCAGGACAGATGGAGATGACATCTTGTGGCACTCCAGGTTGCTCGGCTGAGCCGACCTGTGGCTGGCTTATGTACCTGTAAATGTCTGAGCACGGTGTGATACACACACATATACACGAACAAACACACACACTACGTATCTCCATATGGGTATCACGGGTGCCATCGAGCCACAAAAACACTGTACGTTGGAAATTAAGCTTAATCCTGAATTAATACTCAGCCTTTTCGCCAGATTTGGCTATTAATGTGGGCAGACATCTCTCAATTAATTTTCATTTCTACATATTACCCGTTTGTACGTGTTTTTTTTTTTTTTTAACAAATGTGTAGACATTTCATGTTTTTGTTGTGAATCACCCTGAGATCATTCGCGATTCTTTGTCCCCCGTATTACTTTGTTAGTCCTGCTGATGGTTCAAATTCATGACGATTCACATGTTTTCCCATCATTTCAAATAATAATCTATATATTTTTTAATCATTCAGTACATCATGCATCATGTCGATTTGTGCTTTTCACGTCTGAACTCATCAAGCATCTTGGTTCTGCTGATGCGAGCTAGACTTTAGCTGTTATCACTCAGAACCAGCTTTTTTTCGGTGTTGTGTAAACTTTGGCCTCTGTTCTATGGCTTTGTGTGTTCCATCTTATCTGGGTTCTACTGTGCATCACTGCGGCTACATGCTTCCTCTGTAGGTAGAGTCTCTGGAGTGCGTTTTTGAGAGCTCGTCCCCAGTAGGAGGAGAGGAGGTGCCAGCCCCTGCCTTCTCCACGCTATACTCACGCAATGAGGCGCTCATGCAGGTAAACACCCAGAGTCGTGTACACAGTCGCAGTTAGGTCCTTGTACTGTATGTTCACCATGTAATGTGAGTTTGTTGTGTAAAAGAAGTAGTGGATAGAGCTTAGAAAAAAAGGATAATATTTAAAAATAAATAAATAAATGTTATCTGTTGTAGTATTCATTTCTGGCACTAGATGGCAAAGATGTTACAGTGCGTATTGGGTATTACAGAACATTAGATCTTCTGTTTTTAGGTGAAGGGGCTAAACATTTCCTGTAGACTTTGGCCAGTCCTGCATTACTGCAATCATGTGGACAGTTCAGGATTATTGCAATTATTTGGACAGTCCAATATTTTTGTACTGTAGGTAGTTTAACAGTCCTGCATTATTGTGGGTTTAATAATTTTTTTATGGAGTCCAGCATTGACATAGTTATTTAAACAGTGTTAACAGACTTTTTTTCCAGTTATTTTGGACAGTCCTGCGTCGCTGTCGTTGTTTTGGACAGTCCTGCGTCGCTGTCGTTGTTTTGGACAGTCCTGCGTC
>JAOTQY010000015.1:17857756-17869244 GCA_026413445.1 Dolichallabes microphthalmus
AGGCGTTATGAAGTCTTTACAGAGCAGAAGTAGCAGAAACATCTCAATATCAACTGTTCAAAGGAGATTAA
Source organism: Dolichallabes microphthalmus (assembly GCA_026413445.1). Taxonomy (NCBI): domain Eukaryota; kingdom Metazoa; phylum Chordata; class Actinopteri; order Siluriformes; family Clariidae; genus Dolichallabes; species Dolichallabes microphthalmus. The sequence goes on from JAOTQY010000015.1 coordinate 17,857,828, forward strand.
TGCATTATTTGAACGCCTTCAGCATTCCTTTACAATGTAGAAAGAAATAAAAATCAGGAACCATCATGGAGTTAGAAAGTGACGACAAACTTTTGAACGGTAGTGTGTGTGTGTGTGTGTGTGTGTATATATATATATATATATATATTGTGTGCAAGCAGTGAAAACCTGACTGTAGCTTTTTGACCGACCTCACTACACTCAATGTTCTGCTACGGTGATTTGCCTCAAGCACAGCTAGGGCAGAGAAATGTAAATGTAAGCATAGATGTTAAAGGGCGCAGTCATCAGGAAGCTATCTGCTCATGAGCCATGGGCCTGTGTTAATCACAGGATGGGTCTAAACATTTCCACACGTGAAAAGCCACTGAGGCAAATGCTTTAAAAAGGGAAAAGAGTATGTTATTCTTAGAGTAGGTTCTTCCTGTGTGCTATTTCTTTCTCTCGTATTGCTTGACAGCTACCTACCAGGGAAAGAATTAAAGTAATATTACATTTCTTTTTTTACAGCTCATGCAATGTGAGAGGACAGCTAAGCATGATTGGAGGAGATGATCTGATACCAACCCTCTTTTATATATAAGAACTAGGCGATGATTGTCAGGTGCTGGTCTCATTTCAGTCATCTGGGCATAGAGGAATGCCATCAGTCCCAATGACCTGGGTCAATAGACTGCCTTGAACTCATGAGGAAGCTCTTTACACTTAGGAGTCCAGGAGATGATGTTTAGAAGTTCTGTGCTGTTTACCATAATGTGATAGGATTCAGTGACTGACCTGTTGTCCTTCTGAAAGTGCCGGTCTAGGACTCAGTAGAGTACATGGCACAGGGACTTGTTAAAGTAATACAAATCCAGGGCTGGCTAGCGAGTGATATGATGCGTTCTTGTGTCATTAAGTCAGTGGTGGTACAAGGCAGATTGAAGTTTATTTTAAAAAATAGTATTCTAATGCACATTATGAATACCGTAGACATTTATTCTTGCATTCCGAGTCCCTGACCTAATGAATTTACAGAAGAATGTGATCTTGATAGAGACTAGAACATCTGTAAGTCACTCTAAATTGCCGTAAATGTACGTGATTGCCATCAGATACAATTTTTCCTACATGAACAGTAAACAGTTATACAAGTTATCATAGTCTCAGGTACGATTTTGTAAGAAATCTGCAACATAGGTTTTAGGCTACGTTCACATTACAATGACACTAATGTGGACGCAACCATCTGCTAAAACCGCATCCATCTGCCTGTTCTCATTCAAGTTCCATAACTGCGTATCGGATATATATATTAGATCTAGGACCACATACGAAAGTGACTTAAAGATTTGTGCTTTCAAACAACATAAGGCAACAGATCTTGGTTACATTAGGGTAAAAAAAATCAGAATTGAGTCACTTCGGGGTGGTAACGTGAATGTAGCCTTACGTAAGCCATCTTGAAGATCATGCCACAGTTCTTCTGGAGATTTTGCATGCCACACTTGCTTCTTCTTTTCCATGGAAAACCCAGCTGTCTTCATTGTGTTTTTGTCTGGAAAGGGGTCTGTTCTGTAATGTGTTTTTTTTGTTGTTGTTGTTGCTGACAGAATTTTCTTCTTTGACATATGCATTTTAGTTGGAAAAGAATTGTTTGGAAATACTGTAATATATTTCCTCTGTGACTCCTTTTGTACTGACTTCATAATGCAGAAGTCTAAAGCACATCCAATAAATATCTAACGCACTAGTACATGGGCGCCATGACTTTTGCACATTAATGTATGCCAATGATTTGCATATGCTTACAACATTTTTGTGCAAATATTACTTTGGAAGCATTTTACAGTATGTGTAAAAACAAGCATAACAATAAGTTTAAACTTTGTCATCATCTGCTCTGCTATATGCATATATCTACCATACCATAGATTACTTTGAATTAAAGTCATAAACAAAGAAATGTATTTAAATGTAATATGCAAGCACATGCAATTCCTCTCTCAGGGAATGAGGGATGCAGCCTCTTAGAATGTAAATGCTTGTACATTTGAGGCAATGGTGCTTCCAGATATTGTTCATAAATTGCTCATATAGTGTTAAAAGCCATCTATTGGAGTTACATAAGTGGCTGTCTACAAGGCTTATAGGAAACTGTGGCATTTACTGTAAAAAGTATTGTGAAGTGCAGGTAGTTAAAGGTGTGCATACATCCAGTACACCATGCATTTATTCTCCATGACCTATTTATGACTTGTGCTAATTCCATGAAGGAGAAACACAAAAAGCCCTGTAAGTCAGAAAGGCACTGTGCAAATCTCCCTCCACTGCACAGGGGCAGAACTTATCCCAGACGAGTGCTGAATGCCTGAACGAAAAAATCAAGAATGGACCATTGATTATTCATGCCTGTTAAAAAAAAAAAGAAAAAAAAAAAAGTCTGTGCTCTGTCATGTGTGGTGCCCATTGGAGCTCATTAATTGGCAAGCAAGTGCAGGGGGATGAGGGCTGAGGGCGAGTAAGGCAGAGGGAGAGAAAGAGGAAGAGAAACACAGTCCAAGAGAAGCTTGGCAGAACAGTGGAAACACGAACAGAGGGGGCTGGAAGCAGAGGAATGGACTGGATTTACTGCCACTCTGCGTCCGCTTTCGTGCCAACAGAAGGACAAACGTCATGCTCAAGGCTGCGCCCTTTTCTCTCTGAACCGGTGGAAACCTAATGCCTTTCGTTGGATCCCTTCTGCCAGGAGGATGACCACCTACTACCACAACCATGAGTACTGCGCAAGAGCTTCTGAGGACTGCGGAATCGGTGTCGCCAAAGTACCTAATTGCATTCAGCCAAGGATCCATCAGAATATCCAGGCTTACCAGAACATTCTTGTTTACCCACAGAGACAGTCTCTTCAGCTCCAGCTTCAGCAGCAGCCACAGTTCCACCAGCCACACCTCCACTTCCAAAGCCATAGCAATCAGCAACACCACCAGCATCATCTTACTCATCATTATCATCATCATCACCTGCCTTACCAGCCTCAGCCTGACCAATCCAGCCAGCAGCAGACTCCTCTGGGCTTCCACCCCCATTACAGCTCCTGCACCTTACCTGCCTCCACCAAGAGCAGGCACAAGTTCACCACCCTGAGTGTTAAGAAAAGCCCGACGAAAAGCAAGGGCAAAGTGAGAGCTGCTGCCAGTGCCTGGGGTCTTGACTATCCACATGGTACTATTTTATTGGAGAAGGTATGTGTTCTCAGTGTAATTCTGTAAAAGTTGGTAGTTAGAAAAAAAAAGTTAAGAAACTGTGTGCAGTGGTGTTTAGTGGAATACTAGGCCTGTGCTGTGTCTGTACTTTAAGGTGTGTGTAGTGATTGGGAAGTTATGCATGGTAGATATTCAGTTTTTATTTACTTTTGGATAAAAAAATAATAAAGTAAAATAAATAAAGGCAACTCTTTATCATACTTTAGTATAGTATAGAAACTGGAATATTGCATACCTACTGTACTGCCTTCTTTTTAATGCTTGAACTATAAAAGAATTGGTCAATTATTGCAGAAAAGAATGAAAACTATTAGTCATGTAATATGTAATATGCATGCTAGAGAAAATAATGCACTTTTTATCAGTAACATATTAAGTATGAGAGGTTTGGTTATAACTTTTTATAAAACATCCTATATAAGAAATCAGCAGTACTGGTGGTCATACTATCCACACTGTCTGCCTGTAAAGGTAACGTCTAGGGGTAAGAATTTGTGGTTGAGGAATAACAGTGCTGAGAAATCTTTGGGTAGATGCACTGTAGAATGAATATAGGCCGTTAGGAGTATTATTTAGGTACTTAAGGACATTTGCGCTGTAGGAGCTTCCTCTGGCTCTGTCTTGGCTCTTAATTCTTCCTTGGCTGGGTAGTTTGTCTGTGAATCAGCTGTTATCGAGTGCTGAAAGCTGGGGAATCGGATGTGTCCCACTGCCTGTTTCGCTCCTTCAGACGCCTGTTCTGCATCCTCCCTCGCAGCAGGTACATACTCAGCTACAGCTTCATGTACCTTCAGAAATCACAGGTACACTGCTAATGAGAATCATAAGAAGCTCTGCTTTCTTTGTTTCTAAGGAAACCAAGCTGAGATTAGAGCCTCGTTTCCAGTAGGGTGCTACAGTATGCACACATAAAAATGAATTAAGCTACAGTTACAAAAAAAATACAAACAAACAGAATATGTTTATATACTCCATGTACACAGTGTAGCATATTGTATAAATAATTGATATTTTTCTATACTGTAATTGAGGTGTTTTTCCCATTTTAAAAGCACATTTAAGTTTGGTGGTTGACTGTTAAATTCAGATTAGGGGTACAACAAACTAACATTATAATCCACTAACATTGACAACCAGATTTGTTGGCAGGAAGTTCAGCTGTTGACTAGTTGGTGACGTTAACATATGAACTTCCAGCTGATTGACATTACCGTTACTGGATTATTAAAGCAACGGCAAAATCTTCATGACCACAAACCTTCAAAGAGTGGGAGGATTTTGTGAGTTTAACTCTGAACATCCTGAACCTCAATATTTGCACAACCGACCTGGCAGTGGAGCAGATTATTTATGCAGGAGCATCTAAACACACGGTACGCTGGCTCTCTGGGTGATAAAGTCTCATCTCAGTGAATTATACGGCTAGTTAGCTAGATAGCCAATGCTCAAAAGTAAAACTTGAGGAAACACTGTGGTTGGTGTTCCTAATGCAGTTGTCAGGGCAAGTTTATCCATTTTGCCGACTTGCAAAAGGCCCCCTTTAATTTGATTCCATTAACCAATCAAAGGCTGCGTTCCTGACTTTCTTGACAATTCAAATGCTGCGTTTTGGACTTTATGGCAGCGCTGATTTCAAAATTTCAAACACCTAAATGACTTATACCAGCTTTAAGCAGCTATATATATTGAATTTTAAGTAATATTTTATTGCTGCTCCTTTGCTTATTCTTGGGTTTAGATTTTGCGAGGGAATTTTTATTTTTATTTTTTTTTTGTAAAATTTTCTTTTGCATCATCAGGAAAGTTTATTAAGAGATGAATTTGTAGATGAAGTATTCCGTTATTGCTCACTCATGTCATGTCTTAGACAACCTCTAGCAAAATTTAAAAGCTAGTACAGTAGCTAAATAAGTCTTTTAGCTAGTCAATTAAATGTGATATTCATAATCCGAATTATTTATATCAAGCTTACATATTGTACTCAATTATTTTTCAATTATTCAGTTGTCAGTGAATTTGCATTGATAGAATATGATTGAAAGTAATTTATTAATTTAGGTAATCTCTGAATAATCTGACCAACCTTGCTCAGAGTCTATCATAGTTGGTTACTCTTAATTTGCAAATAATGTTAATGTAGACGCAGTCGTGGCTTTGTTAGGCATCATAACAATCTGCATTTGAAGGACAAATTTACATTTAATGTACTATCCCCCCCGCGACCCTGTACATAAGGATAAAACGGTACAGAAAATGAATGAATGTACTATCCACTTTATAGTCATTTAACCAGCCAATCATGTACAGTAACCGCATCAATCAATCATGCAGGCTTCGTGTTCAAATGGTCAATTAATGTCTATCTAAATATGGTCCATGCTTAAAGCATTGAACATTACAACATATTCTAGAACTTTGTTAGAAACTTTGTTATACCCCTATGGAAGTATAACAGTGCCAAAGTTCCTCATCCTTGAGTATTTTCTGCTAAGAAAGAGGATTGATTGCTTGTTTCTTACGTCAGTCACATGGCTTCTTTCCGTTTTCTTAGCAATGTGTACAAACTTAAAATACTTGACTTGCATGCTATAGGTATGCTAGCTTGCAAGCCTAGATGCAAAACATTGATTATTCTCCAGAGGCTAGATTGCATTAAGCTGAAAATCCATGATAATAGCATGTAGAGTTTTGTGACAGACTTACAGTATATAGACAGAGAAGAAGATCAGCTTGTACAAGATAGTTGGGATGTAGAAATCAGTGAAATGATCCACAGAATAGCACTTTGTCGAGGGGGGAAAAGTGTCTTGAGCGTACCTACAGTATATGGTTGCCAATACCAGTTGATTTAATTGATGATGGGAAAGTGATTATGGCAGAATCATGTCATCCTACAGTATGTTTCCAGGGGAACAACCTGTTCCTTGTTTCTACTCATGAATTTATGGATTGGTTCATTTGATTGCAAGATTAGGTGTTTAAAGACCGTGATAACAGAAGGACATAAAAGAAGAATAGAGAACAAAGATATAATAATCTTATACAAAGTCAATGGGGAAACCTGTCACACACTGTTCATGCTGTAATGTTTTCAAATATGATTTAACCTGGTGTTTTGATTTTTTTGTCGCTTTATTTTATGAAACAGGACGTTTTTAGATGTTTTTTAATCGCTTTTCTTGCTGAAATAGCAGTCTACATTGAAAAGTAATACAAATGAAATTTTATGTGCTGAAAAAGGAGAACTAAGTATAAATCCTGATGATGATGATGATTCTAACAAGTAATGACAGATTTAATGTGATTATTATAATAGTAACTATTTGTATTGTATTAATATTGTCTTTGCAAAGTGACTGTTGTTAATCATGCACATTTGTAGTTTTATTTTACTTCTATTTAGAGAGATATGATAATAGAATATTGATTTAATATGCAAAAATGCTTACCTGAAAACACGGATGTTATCTCCACTGTCCTTTTTTGTACATGAACCTCTTATTTACCTTCTTATTTAATAGGTTAAATAAGGAATACAAACAACATCCTGTTATAGGTGTGATAAAAACAAAGATTTTCTTTTACAGCCTGTCCCACAGCCACAGTCAATTTGCCAAAGAATGAAATTATCAGTGAAATGTTGTGGAGCTTTAAGTGAACAAGTTACTGTAGTTTCTGTTATCTTCTGTCCTGAAGATTGTTCCACGACTTGAAAACTTACCGACTCTTAAGAATACTGTTAACGGAGAAAATGTCAGTATATTAATGATGAAACATTTTTCTTAAATTTTAACCAATTTTGCCGCAGTTTATTATTATTATGTAATGAGATGATGTCTGCTCTGCAAGTCCCTGTGAATTAGCTGTTACTCTTGAAAGGATAAAGTATTACAGTAGTACAGTATGAGCAATAATATGTCATAAGCAGTAATAAGTCGATACATTTTACACCTGCCTGGTGACATATAGGGAAAATTTAGTTAAAATCTAAACAGATAAAGACTTTGTTAGAAACTTTGTTATACCCCTATGGAAGGATAGATAGCAGAAAAATATGGGAAAAGTTGGGTTTACAGTTACAGTATATACTGTACAGTTCTGAAACTGATTTGTGGTGTATCATAAACTTGTATGTTTTGTTGTCATATTGTCCATTCCCATTTTTATTCATCGTATTATTTAGTATTTATTATTATTATTATTATTATTATTAATAATAATTTATTTATTTATTAAATTTTTTTTGTTTCTAAGCACCCCCCCCCCTCCTCTCCCTGTTCCGCTCTGTCTCCTATTCTACAGCTTTGCTGCTATAGGATCTCTCATGATCTTCAGTATGGCTGAGTGACATCTGTCCTGAACTTTGACCTCTGCTGTTTATTGTTTAGCAGGCAGATGCCGTTCCTCCCCCTGCTCCCATAATCCCCGTGATCCCTATCGCGCCAGTCCCAGCTGAGACCACTGTCATCCCTGCACCCACGTCACAGGTCTTTTTTCCCTCTCTCTTTCTCTTTCCCTCTTTCCCTCTCTCTCTCTCTCTCTCTCTCATGTTCACTCCTCCCACTTCCATGTTGCTCATGTTAAATTTGGGAGATTGATGTGAGAATGCAATGTTATGTTACTGATGTGCACTTGTACCCCAGGAGCAATCACATGCGTGATGCAGGTGGTGTCTGTCTGCAGACGGGTTTACTTTGGCTTGGCTTGTGGCATTATTGTATTGAGTTGTATATTTTGCAGTATGTCATGCTGTTTTTGGACAAAGTCTGTGCTGTTAATCTGTTGCAAATGCCTGTTTAAGACTCTGTCAACATGCCTCGAGTAAGTGTCTTTTGTGTTCTGTTGATGATGGTGCTGTAGATGCTGCTGCTTGAGCCTTCCCCCCCCCCCATCCCATGAGAGAATGGAGAATGTGCATTAGTGTGGAGTATGCATGCTGGTCTGTGCTGATCAGGCTACAGATTCTGACTTTATATGTCTGTTTTTTCAGGCGAGCCCGGCCCCGGTGTTGGTAAACACAGACAGCATTGACACTTCTCCCTATGTGAGCCCATATGTGAGTGCCAAATATATTTACATCTCTTTCCCCATAGGTCCAGTGTTTTGTGATTGCATAAATGTCATTAATTAAGTCATTAAATATTTGATATTCTGTCATATTTCATTCTAAATATCTTTGATTCAACGTGAAAAGAGTCTTTATTGTCATTCCTCAGTCTTCTCCTATTTATAATGAATCGCCTAGCTGTTTTTGACCTAACGTTTTACCGTACAGACCTTTCAAACTGTTTTGCAGAACAGTTTTTGGCTCTTTAGCTTTAATAAGATATTTAATAAAATATTTTTCTTTAGGATTTTGGTTGAAATACATTGTCTACTGTAAGTTTAAATGCTAGTTGCCACTTGATAACGTCACATGCTTTACAGAAGTGACCATGACTCACGCGGGTGCACTCTTTTTTTTTTTTTTCACTCACTCAATTACTTGTTCACTCCTTACTCACGCCCCGATTTATGTAAAGTGTGGATTAATTACTAAATGTAAATAATATAGAGCAAAATAAAATCGTACTGCATCTGTATGATTTGGTATTTTTACCTACTGTATTCCTGCGTACAAATTATGTTTTTCATCTCATAAACTTTCTTATCCAGGTACAAATGAATTGTTTTTTCACTCACTTGCTTTGTGCAGATCAGGGTTGCCAGATCACACTAAATATCCTGCATTGTACTGAAAACCTGCCAACTTCCAGGCGAAATAATAACATCTGTACTATAATTTATACTGCAGCCAATTTCTATGTGCACATACTGTACTGTATATTGTTTCACTGAAATTAACCTATTTTTAATTACCAAGATGATAAAATGTATTAAAAAATTCTTATTATTTCATTAACTATTGTGGAAAGGAAGAAGGCCAGCTGGCCAGCTGTCTTGAAACAATTTTAAATGAAAAAATAGCCTGTGTGCTCATTATTACATCAAGTTAAAAAATAAAAACAATTATCTAACAAATAAAATTTGGATTGCTTGATATATGGATTGGTTCTTAAAAAAAAAATCCAATCCATGACCAAAAAACGTTATAGGATCCACATTATTTATAATTTTATTTATTATAATTCCAAATTATAACCATTTATTTATTTGTTTGTTTGTTTTCTTATTTATTTCTGTTGCACCGCTATGTATATGAACATGTGCAAATAATAGTCTTCATATATGTTCTTTTTTTCACAATCTTTTACATGCCAGCTTTCACTTCACCTTCAGTAGTGTACTGTATAATAATCCCTGTCCTCCTAAGTGCCAAAAAACCCACTGTGTTCACTGTTGTTGTCCATCCCCATCACTGAGAAGAGCGACATTAGCCAGATCACATAGCACAGGCATCTTGTGTACATTTCAGGACAGAAGGATGTCTTCTTTTTCAAACTGTTTGGAGTAATCGTATTAAATGAGATTTGAGATGAAAGCATGATTTTATTTTCCCCATCATTTTTATTTTTAGGATTTCTAAGAAGGTGCATCAGTGTACAGTATCTGATTCCCCGTGTGATTGGACTGGAGGCCACATAGTCCTGACAAGAGAAGCGTTAAACATTAGCTTTGTTGGCTGTATCACTTAGTGTCCCCTAGCCACACTAGAATAAAGCATGGATGGTAAAATGGTCTAATAAGCTGCTTTCCTTCTGTCGCTACAGTTATGTAAAATGTAAATCAGCTCCTGAACTCGTTCTGCTATAAGGTGAGGTTTTTCTGGTTGTGCTTTTAGAGCTTACTTTTACAATGACTTTAAGATGAATTATCAGTGGATGCTAATTTACAATTTGTTTCATATCATTATTTTGTTCTGGGAAACTGAGCAGTTTTGACAGCTGGTACTGCTGGCTTGAGCGATATTCTACCGTGCTCAATGTTAAAAAGGTTTTTATTTTCTTGCAGTCAGTGCGCTGAGACATACGTATGAAAATGACAGCCGTACTGTCAGGGGTAAAGGGAGAATCCATAAAAAGCCAAAACCCATATTCAGTGTAAATGACACTGAAATTTTTGACCCTGATTCCAGGCTCTGTGGATACAAGATGTTAAAGATTACAATTCTGGTGTACTCAGTTTATTCATGCAGAAGTTCATTCTGAGATTTGTACTGACTAATGAATCAATGGCTAAGCAATGTTAACGGAAAATGCAGTTTTATTGAGTTACCTTTGTTGTGTCCTATTAGCATTAAATCCAATGCTAGTTTTTCTGCATTATAATTAAATTAGGTCATCACTCCATAATGATGTTGCTGTAATATCCACTGGGGAAAAAAATATTATTTGCTAAGGAATCTGAAATGGGAAATTCAACATGTACTATTTGGATCTAATTATAATAAATACAGAAATAATTATTTGTCCAACATGATAAATTGTATTTTTACTAGCTACAGTAAATATACAAGGAGCGTTCAAGTCAGACGGGTGACACTTTCTTGTGAATGTTGTAAAACTGATTGACATTTACAGAAGACTTCAAACAGAGCACAGTGATGAGACAGCCACAGTAAAACATTTGAAAGGTGCAGACGTTTTATAGTTATAGACGTTTTATATAAGCTGTACATCCATGAATGACGATCCTGCTGGAGGTGGCTTGGAGTCATTCCCATAAACAATCCTTGAAAATCAACAGATAACATCTGTCTGTGGGAGCTGTACACACAATCATTGAAGAACACCAACACTTGACTGGGAGTTATTGCTCCATGTTTGGACCATTTAAAGGAGTTCCTGGGAGGCCTGTCTCAGATGTCAAGAATGCAGTCTGATTACGGCTCCGGCATACTGTACTTGGGAAACGTTCTACCTTGGTAACATCCAAACACTAGTGAAATGCTGGGATAAGTGCATTAGTGTAGCAGAAGATTATATAGAGAAATAAAGGTAAGATAATAAGATAAATAAAAAGGTAGTTTTTACTCTCCTAACTGTGTTCCCCTACTTTGCACAACCAAAAGTCCCAGTTTGACATGAACACCCCCCCCATTACAGATATAAGAGAAGAATTGCACATACAGTCCGGGCTGGACTGGGACCAAAAAACGGCCCGAGCATTTTTGGCCATAGCGGCTCACCATGAATAATGGGGGGGGGGGGACATACGGCGTTCAGGACGTAC
>JAOTQY010000015.1:17905279-17920362 GCA_026413445.1 Dolichallabes microphthalmus
ACTGGATATTCCGCTGTGGCGACCCCTTGCCGGGAGCAGCCGAAAGATCAACAACAACATATATATATATATATAAACTAATATAAGTATAGTATGCTAACCTCCTAAAGCTGTGTGTCATTTCTTTTCATTGTTTTTTGCTTAATAGCTTCTTATAACGATTGAGTCTGATCATTGTCTTCAAACAAGAAGAAGTTTGGCAAAAGCGGCCTTCCTCATATGGGGATCTTACAAGGATAATCACACAATATAGTAGAGAGATACACTGAGGAGTTGGGCCTCATGAGGCTATCTTGAGTCATACATTACAACAGTTGGGGCTCCATTACTTCTTGAAAGCAGTGCAACATGATGATATACTGTATACAGTATATACTGTAAGATTTAGGACACTGTATGTGGTCTGGTGAAGATTTGCCATCTGTAATCTATTTTCTTCTGTTTCATTGATCGTCAGGGTGGAGAGAAAAGAGAGGGCCAGGTTAAAGACGGTCAAGTTCAACTCCAAGTCTCGGGACAAAGAGGTAATGACTGTCCAAAAAAAATTGCATTTGTGAAATGCTTTTCAATTCAGACATAACACACAGCGTAGAACCATCTGTGTCCATGTATATACTGTATGATGTAAGCTATAAAAATATTATCATTATTAGCTATACAAATTACAATCAGATGAGGTGCAGGATTGTGGTGGTTTTAGTAATTATATTTATATAAACCATATTAATGTCAAATTCATAACAAAATGTTGAGGACATTCAAATCTATTGTAGCATTTTTCAAAATAAATCTTTAAAGATTTGCCACGTAATGCTAGTGCAGTGTACCAGACTGAGTGTACAGTACTATATTGTGCTAATCCCTCCTTCAGACGGAGGCAAGACTATGAGAGATTCTCATTAAAAACATGTGACAGGTTAACCTTCACGTCTTTCCTGCTCTGCACTGCATTATTGACCCTACTGTAACTTGTTCAGATTCGCTTTTCAACTGCATATCCCAATGCAACACCAAATTATATGCATGAACTGCTCGGATAAGCAACAGAGCGACAAACACAATGAAACATGCTTGCCATTGACGTTAATCTGCTCTGATCCCGCATGGTGGCTTCTTCAAGCTTCTTTTCTCTCCTGTCTATATTCCATTGCTTTCTGATTGCTGTCTGTTTGTTTCTTCTTTTTTTTTCATTCATACTGACACCGGTTTATATTTTGTGTTAAAATCCATTAATTATTCACTCCGCTGTAGGTTTGTTTTTAGAATTTTGTTTTTATGAATTAGTTTGTGGTTATTAATATATTTCATCTCATAATAGTTGTTGATTCTACCACAAATAATGTAAATGCATCAAACATTTTAGCAATTAAAAATTTTCCAGGAAGTTTCATTAATCATGTAGTCAAGGTTCCTTGTACTTGTATATTCTGATGTATAGGGTAGTCCAAGAACTAGAAAAGAATTCGGATGTTGGCAATAATCAGATTAACAATTTACCTACATTTGACTTACATTACTAATGGGGAAAATCCTTTTATTTTCTGAAATTTTTTTTGTTCAGAAATATTTTCCTAATATCATTACCTAAAGCACTGTGCAAAAGTCTTGAAACCTGCCCACACCCCCTGTTTCTTCATACTAATAAAAATTAAATGATGTAGACTACATTAAAGAAATGGGAACAGATGTTTTACTGTGACAGGCTGCACATTGCCTAAAGATACAGTTTAAATATTGGTTGTTTTTATGTAACAACCTCAGCAGCAACCTCATTTCCCCTCTCGTTTGTTCCAACCACTCAGCATCACTAGTACATACTGTACTAATCACCGGCCTGATTATCTGTCATCATCTGCACCTGTTTCTCACTGGTTCATGCCTTAAATTTCTTTTCTTTTTTTTTGCTTGAATGTTTCATAGATCAGTGTTTGGCTTAACAAAGGAAAAAAACATTTCTCTAAAACTGGTCACTGAAATTGAGAGTCAAAAATTCCTTTAGGAAACCTGGAGAACTGTGTTAAAAGTACAAAAATGTCTGGCTCTTTAGAACCAAAATCAAAGTAAATGAGGGGTGGGTTAATACTTTTGCACAGTACTGTATGTCCAGCTATATTTTCATTAACCATAAGGTGAGAGCAAATTATTTGTTTATTAAGTTTTACTATTGAATCTTTTTTAAAGTAAAATACATCATATTTCCCAAAAAAATAAAGCTAACAGCTGCAATATATTTAAATACATTGCAGTATTCTATAGGCATGACCACTGAGGGCGTCTGATATAACAATGTTCAGATTATTAGTGTGCGTGTAAACGTGCTCAAAAATGGTGTTCAGTTTGTTCAAAACTGTAACAGCCACCCTCCCTCCGATCCCTTTTTTTTGTTCTCCTCCCTCCATCTCTTCCTCAGCAGTCGGTCAATGGCAAGTGTAAAAAGCACATCTTTTCACAAAAATTCCCCTTCTACAAGATCATGGAGCAGAGTGAGCAGGAGCGTAAGTATAGCTGTGCCCACGGTGCACACAGTGCAGGACAAAAGCAGCAACTAACCGCTGGATAAAACACCTCATACTCATACCGCAGCCGTGCCAGGCACCATTAAAAGGCTTTATACTGTACCTCAGCTGCTGCTGTGTTTTTATTCTGAAAATATAAAACGAGCAAATTTCATGTAGGTTTGTTTCTTTGCGGAACTGTTCTGTTGCAGTATGGGGGTTTGGTTGTTCATCTGTAATGCTATGTGCACGTTCAGTAACCTTTATATTTGTGGTTCTTTTTTTATTTGTGTGCTCTCTGACGACTTCCTCACAGGACCTGTGTGACGACAAAGGCTTCAGTAAGTCTTCCCGGACTCCTGCAGTCATTAGAAGGCCATGCCCAGTTCTCAGCATGACCTCGTTTTAGTTTTGCCTTTCTTCTTCCACCTTTCATTTTTTAATCATCTACTAAGTAAGCTTTTCTATCAAAGGCTTCACTGGTTCAGCTAGGCAGATGATTTTTGTTGTTACAACATCTGGAGCCATATAGAAATAAATTGTGCAGGTTTATAAGCTCCATGACTAATCACACCTGACCTACAGATAAGACGACTACAGTATGGGGTTATAGTCTGTGATCCAGCAGTCTCTCTTTTCATCACTTGAACAGATTGTAAAAAAAAAAAAAATGGAATGGAATAGATCATATGGATGACTTTTAAGTTTCGTGTCAGTCCACATTAAGAGAGCAAATTACAAAAATTGATACTCTCACAAATGGATGTACTGTTCAGTATATCCACAGTATATACAACATAAATATTGCATGAGTTTCATAATCCATAATTCATTATTTCCTTCATCATTTCCATTATCCTCCGCAAGATTTTATCATGTCTGGTGTCTCAGCACATCCAGTCTATTTGATTGCTTATGTAGAGTATCTAAAAATAGTGCTCACTCACTCATCGTCTATACCGCTTTATCCTGTATACAGGGTCGCAGGGGGCCTGGAGCCTATCACTAGACTTACTGTATGGCACGAGGCTACAGTAGGTCCACCCTGGACTGGGAGCCAGTCTATTTCAAGGCACACCCACTCACACACTCATTCACACTACGGGCAATTTGGCAACGCCAGTTAGCTTAAACTTCATGTCTTTGGAATGTGGGAGGAAAGCAGAATACCCGGAGTAAACCCACCAAGCGAACCCAGACCCCGAAGGTGCAAGGCAACAGTGCTATAACCACTAAGCCGCCCCGTCACCAGTTTGCTTTATGTAATTAACAATCCGTGTTCTTTAATTCACCTTGCGATGGTGTTAATATTTTGGCTGATCAGTGTATATTCGCTGTTGTATTTTAAACATGTTTAATTAAGCTGTGGGAGACATCAGAGCACCATCTCTTTGTTTCTTAACAGCTGCAGGAGGGTTATTACAAGACTGACATTACCATTTCCACCGCCGTTGTCTCTCATTTGCACTTCAAAGGCTTTTACAAAACACATAACACTAGTGGGCTTCTTTGGGGCACAACTCAGAAAGATAACATCAAGTTATACACCTGTCTGTTTACAGAACAAACAGCCCCACATTATTTACTTTCTTTCATATTCACATATGTCATAGATCATAGCACACATCCAAAAACCAGCTAACTTAAACGCATTTTGTATTAAATGCATTGCTTTGTGACAGATGGAATAGGTATTATCCCAAGATAGAAAATGTAAAAAGTGGTTGCATTTGATCGTAGACTTGGTTTAGAGCTTGCTGTTGCTAGACCCCATTTTATACGCAGTGTGTGTGGTGTGAGGATTACCATATAGTCTGTCCATAATTCAAATCACAGCTTTATAGTAATGCTCTTATTCTAATATGTTAGCATTACCATAGAAACAGTAACTTCTTCACTGCAGATTGTATGGTAGACAATGTATAGTACTGTGCAAAAGTGTTCTTCCACCCCTCATTTCTTCAAATTTTGCTTCTTGGCTCTTTGTTTTTTTGTTGTTTTTTTTTTTTTGCCAAGTTTCTGACTAGTTTCTGAGGAATGTTTTTTTTTATTGTTAAGCCATACAGTGACTTACAAATTATTCAAGCGTAAAAAAAAGCTTGAAGCATAAATGATGCAGATGCTGACAGATGATCAGGCCGGTGATAGGAAATACTGGTGATGCTGAATCCTGAGTGGTTGGAACAGACGAGAGGGGAAATGAGGTTGCTGTGAAAGTTAATTACATACACAACCCATTTTAAAATGATACCTTCAGGCCTGTCGCAGTAAAACATTTAATTTCATTTAATATAATGAAATGAGGAGTGGCTCAATGATTTTACATAGTACTGGGCATAGGAATAATTGGGATTTTTTTAGGAATCATTTTTGAATAGCAAAGATAAACGTCATTATATATTTGTAGAAGATTTATTCAGCTGGTTTAACATTTATGGAATGTTTTTTGGGTATCAGCTGACTGTAGTGTTCAGCAAAGTTTATACCATGGGAAAGTCTTCAGGACAGAGGAATTTGAGCTTTTCTAGTCCATAGGTAATATGGCAAGCTGCTTTGTTAGTCTTATGACTTGAATAAAACAATTTGAAAAAAACTGTAGTTGCTGTAACATAAATGATAACAGGAACTACAGTAGCTAAACCTTACTTTAAGATCATTTCTTATAAAAACCATGCCACTTCAGACTCCCTGTCCTTCCCTTTAAGAACTGATTATAGTACCATGCCGGTGATAACCAGCACTGATGTGCTTGCATCGGCATAAAATTAAGCTTCGCACATCAGAATAAGTTTCCTATACTTACTTGTCAGTCATATTGCCTATTGATTTAAAAAGCTCCCCTTATGCACAAGTATTTTAGACTAAAGCAGGTTGCTTTGCTTTGAGATCTTGTGGTGTTTTGCCGGTATAAAAGGAACACTAAACTGTTCTACTTCTAAGTGGTTATGGTACTTCAATCAGTCATACTGCAGTATATACAGTACATTGCCAATGTTGGATTAAAGGGTGAGCATCTGTGTTTGAAGCCTCACGGAAACATCTGTCTATGGTGAAGTTGTGTCTCAATGTGCCGTGTACTATGGCAGTGTTAAGACCTTCTGGAGACCATATCGATGCTGCTATCAAAACTATAACAGAAAAAAAATATATATATATATATATTTGGAAAACTTGAGTGTCCTGTTTTTTTGTTGTTGTTGCATTTACAGAATTTTCTTCCTTTTCTAAAGATCCTTTGAGCTCCAACACCGTGTGTTCTATTTCTGTGCTGTGAACGTACATCAGCAGAAAATGGAATTAAACTGGAGAGTGTGAGATGATTAGCATTTTCCTGGGTCTCTCAGGTCTTCAACACTGCCATCTGCTGGTCACTGACATAATTTCTGTGGTTTATCTCAGTTTCAATCCTGAAGACTTTTTTTTTTCCTGTTAGTTTCTACCATCTTAACACAACTCATAATGCTAACTAAGGACTATTTATTGATGTATAATTAATATATGTTAGATCACCCGGAAACCTAGCCTTCACGACTGGAATTGAGATCCTGTGGTTTTCTGGTGTGGCTGTGTAGTGCTGCTTATGTTGCCCTTTTTTGATTTCAGAGCATGTAACCTCTAATGCCAGTGATAGTGAAAGTAGTTACCGTAAGTGTTTCCCTTTTGATTTCCTCTCCTGTTTCATCTGTCTTTGACAGATGTTTACCATGTTTTTATTTTCCCAGACTTTGATGTACAAGAGTTGTCCTGTTATCCCATACAGAGTTTAGAGCATAAATGAATATAAGGGAAATAAAGTGGTTTAATGCGCGTGGCACTTGGGCACAAATATTTACAAATATTCATTATTGGGGAGGAATATTCACCCCTGGATGTGTCGCGCAGGTGAGGGTGTCTGATATAAAACCTAATTCGCTCTATGACCCTGGGTTCATCAGTAATAAAGTGTCCAAGTTGAACCATGTCATGTTTTAAGAAACTTAATGAACTTGTTTTTAGCTCTTAAACCTGATAAAGTGGATATTACCTCTGTTATCAGTGACATGGCTCAGTTATCCAGGTCGTTTCTACTTTATGACTGGTGTTCATACTTCTCTGAATTGTTATCACTTGAACATTGTGCATGAGCAGAGCCCTTTCTGACCGTTCCTGTCTACACTTCATGACACATCATAACCCCATTCTTCTCTTTGAATGAAAAGCTTTTTATTAAATACAAGCCTTGTATACGTATTGTTGCAATGTCAGCATTTACTGACATGTTATTCAGGCAGATTTAGATCAGATAATTGTAAAAGATAATTGGGTATTTGCTAAGGGCTTGTCTTTTCTTTATTTTACCAGGTGGACAGGAAGAATATGTCCTATCATATGAGTCAGTGGTACAGCAGGAAGGTAAGTATATTTTTCAAACTAAGAGTTACTTTGAGAAAAAAAAGGCTTCAATGTGTTAGAAAGCATCAAGTGGACAAAATGGACTGTGGAGCATTGGTAAAAGGACATGTGGCCTAAACAGTCCAGATGTCCAATTAAAGCACAAAACAAAAGAGGACAGAATGGTAATTGTAGTGTTAAGTTTGTGTAATAATTTGGCAAACACAATTCCTTTTTGTTCTATGGATCAGATTATGTAATACTTTATGTAATACAGATTACGTAATACAGATTACGTAATACAGATTACGTAAAATTTTGATCATTTCATCTATCTATTCAGATAGATATTAGATTTTAACTCATTGAACTAATTGATTTTTGAAAAACCCTAAACAAATCGTCTCCGACTTTGCAGTGAATTATACTCGTCCTGTAATTATCCTGGGCCCTATGAAGGACCGGATCAACGATGACCTGATATCAGAGTTTCCTCATAAGTTTGGATCCTGTGTCCCTCGTAAGTAGCATGTGTCCTACAAAAAAAAACAAAAAAAAACCTATTTGCTGTTTAATCTTAATCCGGATTTTAATCTTCTTCCCATCCTCTTCTTCCCTGCTGCAGATACAACAAGATCAAAGCGAGAATATGAGGCCGATGGCAGAGATTATCACTTTGTCATATCCCGAGAGCAAATGGAGAAAGACATCCAGGACCACAAGTTTATAGAGGCAGGCCAGTACAACAATCATCTGTATGGCACAAGTGTACAATCAGTGCGAGAGGTTGCGGAAAAGGTGAAGATCTCTCTCTCTCTCCATTGTTTTATCTTATACTGCATATACAGCAGCTTTAGTGTTTATTACAGAAATAGACATTGACACTAGACATTTGCTTCCCTTCTCCTTTCCTGCACAGGGTAAACACTGCATACTTGACGTGTCCGGCAATGCTATCAAACGTCTCCACCTAGCACAGCTCTACCCGATCGCTGTGTTCGTCAAACCAAAATCAATGGAAAATATTTTGTGAGTCTATATTATTATTGTGTTAAGTGTTTTACTGTTTCATCACAAGGTTTTACTTTACATTGTGTTTCAAATAAACTCTCCATTCACTGTAGACCATCTCAGACATGTACTATGTAGAGAACAGCAGACTTGTGTAGAAAATATGTGTAATGTCCTCGGACAAGAATACAGCAAATGATGAAAAGTGCAACAATGCATTTCTAAAAATCTGATTTTTTTTTTCTCATCAGAGAAATGAATAAGAGGCTGACCGAGGAGCAGGCCAAGAAAACATTTGACCGAGCTTTGAAGCTGGAACAGGAGTTTACAGAGCACTTCACTTGTGCGTAAAATATATGGTTACTCCACATGCATGTCTCATTTTATATTATCTTGTCTTTTACACCTTATGGTCAAAACTTTTAGGACACCTGACTTTCATTCCTATACAGTTTGTACAGTAGTGCAATTTACAGGCACAAACCTGTTCATGAATGGTTTGTCAATGTTGATATAGTGAAGCATGCACTGATCTAAACCCCATTCGACAGCTTTGTGATGAACTGGAACACTGTATGCACCCCAGACCTCCAGTGACCCCAAGTGTCTGTCAACCTCTAGTGGAAAGACTTCCCAAATGTGTGGAGGTTATTAAAACATAAAGGGGGAATCACATATACCTTTATGATAGTCAGATTTCCTCTAATATCAGTTAAACTAATATATAAAGGTTAAGTTAATGAAGTAAGGTTAATTGGGGTAATACTGTAGTTTGTCCCTTAATGGCATTTTCTTGTTGTTTTTACTATAATTATGACGGATCGACAGATTTTACACATGTGCAAGCTCATATGATGGGTGTTCAAGTCAAACCTGGACTTTTCATTGTAGAAAATAACAGAACACAGTTATAAGAGTTAAATATATAATCCCCTGCTACACTAATGCACTTATCCCAATGATCCATCAGTGCCTTGATATCATCATGAAAGTGTTTTCAGCATGCCAGAGCACGATATCTCCTTTAATGGCCCTTTGCTTTAATGGAAATAAACAGACTGATTTGGTCACCAAAGACGTTCTGTTTTTGCAGGACAATGCACAATCTCATGCTACCCACTGCACTACTGGCACATTACAGGAATTATGCTGCCGCATCAACCATAAAGAACTGACCTTGATGGTGTCCAAGCACTAGTGAAACGCTGGGATAAGTGTATTAGTATAGCAGGGATTATCTAGAGAAATAAAGGTTGTTTTTAGTCTCATAACTGTGTTCTGTCATTCTGTACAATCAAAAGTCCCGGTTTGACTTGAACACCCCACACTTCTATATACCACAGAAACCAGATCTACATATTACAGTATGTTGTCTTAACTGGTTCTATCATCCTTATAAAATGTTCTTTTCTTTTATCCTAGCCATTGTACAAGGGGACACCCTGGAGGAGATCTACAACCAGGTTAAACAGATCATGGAAGATCAGTCTGGACCGTACATCTGGGTGCCATCCAGGGAGAAATTGTGAGATGGCTGAAATCAGAGAAATCATATTCCCTTCTTCTTCTTCTTCTTTTTTTTTTCTTCTTTTTTTCTTTTTCTTTGCTCTTCTTTTCGGGTGCGCTGAAATAGGAAATGCTCCAAATATCCAAGGACGTGCTTGTGAGAGTGGGCAGACAGCACACCTTATTAAGACTCGATTCCAGAGAGAAGTGCTACAGTACGCCTAACCAGGGCCGAGATTATTCAGTATATTACAGCTTCCTTAATGTTTAAGGCAGGTGATTTTATAGATGGAGAAGATTTTAATGCATATACTTGGATTTTGTTTGGATTTTTTATTTCTTTCGCATAGCAGAGCATAAAACGTGCACTTGTGTACGATCACTTGGAGCAAAATTTTGCACGTAAAAGCATGTTTTGGATGGTTCTGTTATAGTTAACCTACATTGATTTTTACGTTTTTTCTTACACATATATTTGAGCTTCATTAACCACAGCCACAATATCTTTTTTTCTCCCCCTATCATACTGTATACTGCTTATGATCTTATAAAAGGATCAAAAGATTTAACTTATGCAATTATCCAGCTTTTAAACTGCACAAACTTGTGGATGGTTCGACTGATGACCTGGCACAAAATATGATCTTGATTGAGGGATTCCTAGATGTCCTCTGCAGATCTGGGTGTTTATGAGAGTATAAATTTGAGGTCTACAGTGGCATGGCTGAAAAATGTTGTTTAAAATACAGGTGAATGTTTTATTTTCGGACATAAATTCACAATGCAAATCTAAAGAGAATTTACTGTACACTGAGATTTTAACATGTATTTAACCCTAAGTATACTGCCTATTTTGTTATAATAAAAAACTCTATATTGAACTTTAACTAAACTCTAAAAATATGGGAATAATTATCTTTATATGGAATAAATATATGTATGAAAATATATCATTATATATAAATATAAAAAAAAGAATATATTTTCCCTTACTTTAACAATCATCTCTTGGTTTTTTTTTTTTTTTTTTCTTTTCTTTTTCTTTTGGTGAAGTCGAACTTAGGCTGAGTGGGCAGTTTTTCAAATTCATTCGCTTCGCAGTTCATTCTCCTTTGCCCTCTCTTCCATGTGAATCCTGTCTCACGTGGTGTGCATGGTTTTAAAAGCAATAGTATTTATAAAACGTGTGTAATCGCTACAAAAACTGGAACACGCCTTTTGCGTTTGTGAAGATGCCGGGTTTGTCGTGGAAAGTCACGCAGAAGCTTGTAAACCTCGTCCTTTAGACACAGTGGTCACTATTGGCTGGACAGAGGGTCCCCGAGGCTCACTCAAACGCAAGCCTTTATTTCTCCACTCGAGGGCGCTCTCACAGAATCCAGCTCTCACTTTCATTCCCACTCGGAGATGATTGTTTTCTAAATGACTGACACGCTTCCATTGGACCACTGCTTTCTAACACATTTTTGACTGGACATTGTAAATATTCTGATCTGATTCATTCCATTGGTCAAACGACAAGAAGTGCTAATAAACAAATCACACACTGTTTTTTATTTTATTTTATTATTTTAATGAATGCATCTTTCTTTATGTCATCACAGGATGGGTTTTGCCATTTCTATACAAAGATAATAGGTCTAGTGGGGAACACGGTTAGTTTCTGTTTTGTTTTTTTCTACATAACGGTTTTGTGTTTAGAGAATCTAAATATTGTTTTATCTAATAAATGATGTTGTTAACGAGGAAATCTGAATTTTTTATCACTAGATTATTTGCTCTTATACAGTATAGCGTATTTGTATGGCATAGTCTAGTTCTGATTAAATAAAAGTAAAAATATATGAATGCATAAAAAGAATCATGTTTACACGTACTGTACCAAAAAAGGAGTGAAAGAATTCCACCAAAAAAAAAGGAAACAATGATTCACTGTGTAATGATAGTAAGGATTAAAGATTAGTCAGACAATAGGACGTTTTTTTGTATTTAGCTAGCTTTCTCATGAAGCTATGCATATTTCACATTTCCCCCCAGACCCAGCTTTAAATTTAACAAGCGGACTTGTTTCATCGTTTACAATTAATCTGTAACTGTTCAAGAGTCTCTCTGCTTGCCCTGATTCTGTGAACGTTTATGGTGATCTAAGCAGGCAAACGTCCTGTTATAAAATAATAAACCAGAGCACCTTCATAATCATTTATTTTATGCTTCATGTTACCAAAGCAAATGTGTCAATACGGTATGCTGGGGTTGATTGGTCATTTCTGATACAACACATTCAATTATATTTAGTGAATTAAAATAGTGCTACTAGAGAAGTAGTCAGTAATGGTGGGTCTAAAGGGTTAATTTGAAGTTATTTAGATAGAAATAGTTGGGTTTTATTGGAGCTAATCAAGCATTGACTCATTTTTGCTGAGTATTATTCGAATGCTTATTTAAAATCAGGTTCGTCCTCTGAACGTTGGCTCTCCTGGTCTGGATTCTGCTTGAGCCCTGATGTTAGTGACGCCCTCCACCTGAACGACTTCAATGTACCCACTGTGGGCCTCATAGGTGGGGTTTGGAGTGTGAGTGTGTAATGAAAGCCTTCTCTGTCTCTGCCTCTCTCCCTCTCTTTTCCACTCTCTCTCTCTCTCTCTCTATTTAGCTGGGATGAGATGATGACATGTTTTATATACTTCTATATCCTTATGTCCCCCATAAGAATATGAATATCTGCCAGTTCTCCCCCCCCCCCTTTATTTAAAAAACTAAAATACCCACATGGGTATAAAATGCTATTTATTCCATGTTTTGGTAATGAGGTTACTTTTTAAACTTAAAATTACTTTAGGCTTTATGTTTATTTGTAGACAACAAATTAAGTAGCAGTATTAGTGATCATGTTCACAATAAATGAAATAGCCTTTTAAAAATGCATAAGCATAATAGAGATTCAATTAAGGCACATGCTAGATAAGAATAGAATGTTTATGTTAAATGAATTAATTAGAATTAAGTACATGTACAAACTTTTATTTTATTCAAATACACTTAATATGTAAAAGCTACACTAGGTCAAATTTTTTTTTTGCTGCCCATGTGATAGAACAGCACCAGAAATACTATCTCTCTCTCTCTCTCTCTCTCACACACACTCACACACACACACACACACACACACACACACACACATTATGTGCGTGTGTGCTTGCTTGCGCGCTTTTCCCTTGTACGTGTCACTTAAGGTGTACGCTTAATTTGATGGTCCCATTTCACAGTCTTGCGCATTTGAATTTAAAAAGAAGATTAGAGACTGAGATTACTGGATCACAAAAAAAAAAGTTCTAGACTTTGTCTCGGGTTGGACTTTGTGCTGCTGAAGGCTTTAGAAAGTAGACGGTGTTGTAAAAGCAGCAGTTTGGAGTCATGGGCGTGTGGAGTACACTGACCTCGCTGCTCCTCATCTCACACAGCGGTAAGCCTTTACCCCTCTCACCCCATCACTAATCCCACTATACACCCAGCAAACACATTCTTATACAGTACACACTTTACCTTATTATATTAGTCTTATTTATGCCTTTTGACTCAATGCATTTTATCCAAAAAGGAAGGCAGGTGTGCGTCATCATCCCTCATGTCTTAGAATTCCTACTCTAAAATGAAATGAAATGTAAGACTTTTTATGGATACAATTTTAAAGTCATTTCTAGTTCTGTGGCTTGTGACACCAAAGCAGGAAAAGAAGAGCAGTCATGTCTTTAAAAAAAAAAAAATGGTAGTAATAAGTGGAAAAAAATTCAAAAACTTTACTTGGGTATCATCATATTATTTTGATCATATTTAATTAGAAGAAATACATTTGTAACTTACTATATATAATATAAAAATATTAAATGTATAATCATTTTGTACTCAAACATATGTATCTAGGCTAACAGCTGTGATAATGGCACAAATGATCACATTAAGAGGATGTTTTGCCAATATTTATTTATCCACTCAAAATTATAAAAGAAAAAAAATATATATTGAAATTATCGATAAACTCTACATCAATTCCTGACTATGTATACATTACTTGTAATAAATTGCAGCCTTTTGCGATTACATAACTGCACAGGTCCATATTGCTTTTTCAAATTTCAAATTTTGCAGCCCTACTAGTAGATTCGGTTCTAGTAGACTAGAACATTTGAGATTACCATGTTACATGTTTTAGGTTTAGGCCACACAATCACGACAGGGACAACAAATTGTTGATTTTCCAACACAGGGTATTAAACTATTGATTTCACACCAGGATGTGAATATATTACAGTTATTCAGCTGTGAATGCCTCTGGTGAAGTTTTAATTGTATGTAAACTAATAAGTGCACAGAAGTATAATATGTTATATTATGACAATCATAATAATAGTATGCCCTGCGATGGATTGGCACCCTGTCCAGGGTGTACCCTGCCTTGTGCCCTAAGTTTCCTGGAATAGGCTCCAGGCCCCCGCGACCCTGTATATAAGGATGAAGCGGTACAGAAAATGAATGAATGAATAATAATAGTAGCAAGAGTATTTACTTATCATTAGTGTGTGTAGCTCTTTAGGTTGACCCATAGGCTTTATATCATCACAAGGGTAATTATATATTCACCTAAGGTTAAATATTTTCCCACCCTGTGCCCTAACCCCAGCCACTAGATCCCTTGTTGAGTGATTTACTTTATGTACATTCTACAACAATACTGGGTATTTCAAAACTATGAAACACACATACAGTATAGAATTAGGTAATTTTGTAACAACAACAACAGTTATTCGTTATTTTAAGACGCTGAACAGTATTGTCAAGTGCATTTGCAAAACCCATCAAGCACCATAATGCAACTGGCTCTCATTAAGAAGATCTATTCTAGGAAAGCAAGACTAAAACTTCAAACAGCCTCAAAAATCACTAATTAACAATCAGCACCTCAGATTAGAGCCGTTATGAAGGCTTTACAGATCACGAGTCGCAAATGCATCTCAGCATTTGTTGAGATGTATCTGCTACGCCAATTAATGTTTGTGATTCTCATAAAGAATTAAAAGTGTGTATTTAAAAAAAATGGAAATTTGGCAGAATAGGACAATTAGACACAAGCATAGGTCATTATGATAGCTAACACAGTAGTTTCTGTTTCTTAAATAAGTTAAGCTACACGATGCATTCATTGTCATTATCACTGTAACACTACTAGCTTGGATAGATAGATAGATAGATAGATACTATAGATAGATAGATAGGTAGATTTTAATGAATTCATTGAGTGTATGCATGTGTGTGTCTAGTGTGCAGCCAAACCAGCGTAAGATGGTGTGCAATTTCCCAAAACGAGCTGACCAAGTGCAATGTCATGGCAGCAGAGTTCAGCAGCACCTCTATCCGGCCTACGCTGCGCTGTGTCCTCACAAACTCAGCCACCGAGTGTATGCAGAAACTCAAGGTAACATCCTCTACACGAAACCACACATCACTCTTAGGATACAGTAGAGTGAAGTTAGGTCATGACATGTACACTACCGTTCAAAAGTTTTAGTACACTTGCAAGTTTCTTTGTTTTTGTTTAGTGATTAATTTTCTACATTCTACAACAATCCTGGGGATTTCAAAACTATAAAATAACACATATGGAATTAGGTAATTACGTAACAACAAGAAAAACAACAGTTAGTT
>JAOTQY010000015.1:17935710-17947706 GCA_026413445.1 Dolichallabes microphthalmus
CGAGCCTGGCCGGGGAATCGAACCCAGACCCTGGAGGTGCAAGGCGACAGTGCTAACCACTACACCACCGCGCCGCCTATTGTTAATTTATTTTATTTTATTTTTTTACATATAATAATAAACAAAGTCAATAATTAGTTTAACTACTCTTTGCTTAAAATATAATCTCAGGTACAATTGGTGCAATTTTATAAGGAAATGAGCTACTAGGTTTTACTGACAATTCTGCAGAACCAGCCACAGTCTCTCTGAGGGACCTGCTTCTTTTTTCATGCATGCAAAACCCAGAAGCTTTTTATTATTATTATTATTATTATTATTATTATTATTATTATTATATATTTTTTATGAAAAGTGGTCTTTTACAAAATATGCTGGCCTACAGATATTGTCCTGTAAGACTAAAGTTATGTTGTATTTGTATTTGAATACAAGTATTTGGTAATATCAGAATTGTGTATTTGTACATTTGGGATTTTATAATGTCATAAATGAAACATGTATAACAAAGTTTGTACAAAGAAACAAAACTAAACAGGGTGTCAAAGACTTGTTCAGTATTGTACTGTATATATAGGTGCATCTCAACAAATTTGAATATCATTGAATGGTTTGGGTTTTTAATTCAAAAAGTGAAACTCATTTTATATAGATTCATTACCTACAGGCTGATATATTTCAAGTGTTTATTTCTTTTAATTTGAATGATTTTTATTACAGTTAATGAAAACCAAAAATTCACTATCTCAAAAAATAAGAATATTGTAAAAAAGTTTAATATGGGAGACTCATGGTGTCACACTCTAATCAACCAATTAACTCAAAATACCTGAAAAGGTTTCCTGATCCTTTAATTGGTCTCTCAGTCTGGTTCAGGAGGCTGGCTGTTCACAGATTACTGTTTCCAAGCACATTCTTGAAAAGCTGAATGGGAGGGGAAAATGTGGTGGGAAAAAGTGCACACGCAAAGGGGATAACTGCAGTCTTGAGAAGATTGTGAAACGAAGCCTATTCAAGAATTTAGGTGAGATTCACAAGGAGTGGACTGCAGTTTAATTCAGTGCTTCAAGAGTCATCACGCACAGACAGATCCAGGACATGGACTACAACTGTCGCATTCCTTGTGTCAAGCCACTTTTGAGGTGTATTACCTGGGCCAAGGACAAAACAAACTGGACTGTTGCTCAGGGGTCAAAGAGCTATTTTCAGATAAAAGTAAATTTTGCATTTCATTTGGTAATCCAGGTCCCAGAGTCTGGAGGAAAAGAGGAAAGACACAGTATCCAAGTTGCTTGAGTTGTAAAGTTTGCACAGTCACTGGTGGTTTGGGGAGCCGTGTCATCTGGTGTTGGTCCACTGTGTTTTATCAGGTCCAAGGTCAGCCAAGGTCCAGCTGACCAGCTTCATGGAGAGGCTGATTTCATTTTCCAGCAGGACTTGGCACCTGCCCACACCGCCAAAAATATTAATAACTGGATTAAGGATCATGGTATGCCTGTGCCTGATTGCCCAGCAAACTTGCCCAACTTAAACCCAATGGAGATTCTACGAGGTATTGTGAAGATGAAGATGCGAGACACCAGACCCAACAACACATAATAGCGCAAAAAGCAACAGAAGGTCGCTCGCTATCAGAGCAACCTGGGTTTTAATAACACCTCAGCAGTGCCACAGACTGATCGCCTCCATGCCAAACCGCATTGCTGCAGTAATTCATGCAAAGGGATCCCCGACCAAGTATTTAGTGCTGTACATGTTCATCCTTTTCAGTAGTCCAGCAGTTCTGTGTTAAAAATATGTTAATGTTTTAATTATTTTTTAAATTGGTCTTAGGAAAATGTAACATTTCTGAGATACTGAAATTGGGTTTTCATCAGCTATAAGAAATTTATTAAAATAAATAAACACTTGTAATATATCAGTCTATGAATCAATACAATATAAACTGTACGTTTCATTTTTTTTATTGAATATCCCCCTGCCTGCTAGTGTATGTACTCCCCCTAATACACTGCTAGTGTATGTACTGTAACACTGGCGATGGTGAGCGCTGAACAAAGACTTTTAATATGTAAACAGAAGAATCAGTGTAGTTTCTGGCTTCTCTCACACACACTGACTTCATGCAGTGTGTTGCCTTCCAGGTGTGTGTATTTTCTTTTTATCTGTAGAATAGTGTGTGTGTGCGCGTGTGTTCCATGTCTCGGTTTAAGAGAGGAGCTGTAGCTGACCCTCGGGCTGGGTTCAGACAGGACATTCCGGAATGTTCGGTACCGGCAGGACTCCTGAAGAGCGCGAGGCAGAGCGGGCAGCTCAACCTGTCCGGCCGCGGGCTGAGTGAAGGTACACACAATGCAAACACACCGCGGAAAGGAATTAAATAATAAAATAAACCGGCTACATTCACATTTAACATGGAAATAAATGCGAGTTTGCCATCAGACGGGTGTACTGTAAGTCAGCTGTTCGGTGCGTTCTGATTGGTCCATAAAAGTCGTGCATACGTCATCAACCGTCGTGCGGAGGACCGTTGAGCTGTGTGGAGAGAGCACATATACACACAGTGTAGTAATGCGGAGAGCTTCATATGATATATTGGGCATGTCTGAATTTAATAAAATTAACACAGTACAGTATGAAATGTTTCATTTAATGTATTCATGTCGTCATCAGCCAATGAATGTATTAAGGGTATAATTAAAGTTGTCCAAAGCTAAAGAGTCATTCAGAGCAGGCCCAGTGATCATTGACACTCACTTTAAGTCCAAATCCATTCACCCATCCATCATTTTGTTTAGCCTTCCATTCATTTATACATTCACCCATCCATCCGATTCACCCATTTCACCCAACCATCCACCCATTTCACTCAACCATCCACCCATTTCACTCATCCACCCATTTCACTCAACCACCCACCCATATCACCCAACCACCCACCCATATCACCCAACCATCCACCCATCTCACCCAACCATCCACCCATCTCACCCAACCATCCACCCATCTCACCCAACCATCCACCCATTTGACCCAACCATCCACCAATTCCACCCATCCATCCACCCATTTCACCCAACCATCCACCCATTTCACCCAACCATTCACCCATTTGACCCATCCACCCACCCATTTCACTCAACCATCCACCCATTTCACCCATCCATCCACCTATTCCATCCATACATACATTCATTTCACCCAACCATTCATGCATTTCACCCGCCCTTCCATCCAACATAATAAATGTAATCCATCCATCTATCCATCTTTCATTTCACTCATTAATCACTCTATTCACTCACCCCCATTTACACATTATTTCTTCTATTTACCCATTTATTATTCAACCATCCATCCATTCACACATCCACAATCAATACTTCACCAATCCACAGATTCATCCATTCATGTATGGTTTCAGTTAGCTGAAAATAGTTGCTCTTTACTTAAGTTCCTCAGAGTGTTTGGAGGATAAATGTGGACCCTCCAGAAGAAGCTCAGAAGAACCTGTCCTTCAGTGCAGCAGAGCGATGGTGGGAGCAGACAGATCTCACCAAACTGCTGCTCTCCTCCAACAAACTCCAGACAATCTCTGAAGACATCAAACTCCTGCCTGCGCTTGTGGTTTTAGACGTGAGTTGAACACTAGACACTAGGTGTTTTGTTTGCTTTCTCAAACAAGGCTTATGTGAAGGTAATGAGTATTAAAGAGTTGTGAATCAACTCTTTTAGATTCATGACAACCAACTCACAGCATTGCCGGCATCTATTGGCGAGCTGGAGCAGTTACAGAAACTCATCCTGAGGTATGTTTATTGAGAATGTTTTGTGGAGCTTGAATTTTTCATACTTTTTTAATGGTAGCTGTTCTGTTCAGTCATAATAAGTTGACAGAGCTGCCAACGGAGCTTTGGAGCCTGACAAACCTGCGATGTCTCCATCTGCAGCAGAACCTGTTCGAACAGCTGCCTGCAGAATTGGGCCAGTTGTGCCACTTGGAGGATATTGTGAGTATGAAAACTTCATACAGAAATTAAACACTAGGAATTAAAAAATGGCTCAATAGTTGGGCTACAACCTTTAAAAAGCCGTATGTAAAGTTAAACACTTTTGGATTGTTCAAGCTATTCTAAAGACATAGTGAAAAAAATAAGAATAGAAAATGACAAAAGAAATGTTATTTTCCTTTCCCTCTGACTTTTGTATGTTTTTTGCTTCATTAAAAGTGTTTAAGTGAAATAATGGATAATTTAAAGATAAATATTAGTCTATATTTGATGTCATGTAATAAGAATTTGACATACAAAGTGCATTTTAGTAAAACCAGGACTTGAATTTCATGTAAATGAAGGCATAAAACCAATTGACATTTCCAGAAGACTTTAAGCGCAGTACGTTGATGAGACTCTTAGGCGCAGTAAAACATTTTATTGGTTAATAGTAGGCTGTACTGTATATCCGTAACTGGCCATCCTGGCCGAGGTGTCTCAGCACCCTTGCAGTCGTTCATGTGAACATTCAGTGAGTGAAACACCTGATCCTTGAAAGTCGACAGATAACATCTTGCCAACTTGCAGAAGAGACGCATTTGTCCGTGAGAACTGTGCACATAATCATTCACGAACACTATTTACACATTACAACAACTCAGCTGGCAGTTATTGCCACATCCCTCATATGGGTTTGACCTCGCTCCAAGTGATTTCCACGTGTTTGGCCAATGAAGGAGTTCCTGGCTGGTCAGTGTTTCAGACATGAAGCAGTCAGTCATGGCTCTGGCATACTGAGGAAACTTGAACCTCAGTGGTATTCAAGCACTAGTGAAACTCTTAGTAGTTTTTACTCTCATAACTGTGTTAAATTATTCTGCACAATAAACGTCTTGGTTTGACTTGAACTTCCCTTGTATTCGCATCATAGCTTATGCAGTAATTATTGTTTTATTAATAATTTTATTAGTAGTAAAATTATTAAACTTTGCGGTCAAGTTGATTCCCAGATCATAATGTCTGAAATTATAAATAGATGAAAGTCGAAAATTAATTGTTATTTTATGGAACTAATTTTTACTTTATTTTTGCACCCATTTGACAATTAGAATTAATTATTGTCTTATTACTCAGTTACTAATGGAAAAGGAAAAATATTTTAAAGGAAAATAAGGTTCTTGTTTGGGTGTATTTACTGCTTATTTGTTTTCATCATATTAAATAATCCTCTCTACTTTAATTGTAACTGGCTTTCCAAATTTCCTCCTAAATTAAAGGATGTCTCCAACAACAAATTAATGGCTCTCCCAGACAGCCTGGCAGACCTCAGCAATATCGTAAAACTGAATCTGTCCTTCAACAATCTGAAGTGCCTGCCCCCTTCAATCAGCGGAATGAAAAGTAAGCATCAGATTGTTCCTGGTTTAGTCTTTTTGGGAGAGCATTTGTTAAGCTCTTTCCTTCTGTAGACTTGAGAATGCTGGACTGCTCTCGGAATCAGTTGGAGAGCGTGCCGCCTGTCCTGGCACAGATGGCATCTCTCGAGCAGCTGTACTTGAGGCACAACAAACTGCGCTTTCTTCCGGAGCTGCCCTCCTGCAAAACACTCAAGGTATTTCAGCTGCATCTATTAAAACCGGTTTCTGTGGAGTGGTTTAGGGAAGCTATTAACCATGAACAACAATAAGGCTTGTTTGAATCTTTTTGAATAAACTGAAGGTAAATCGTCAATGCACAAGTCCTGATATTTCTAAATGAGACCATACAAATGAAATTAATATGAAACATTGGTTGCCAGTGCCTTTGCTTTCTTTTTTTGTTTCTAAATCAACACTGGTTGCTGTTTTTTTTTTTTCCTGTAGGAGCTTCACTGCGGGAATAATCAGATTGAGGTATTGGAGGCAGATCATCTAAAACACTTCAGTGCTCTGAGTGTTTTGGAGCTGAGAGATAACAAGGTGAAGAGTCTTCCTGAAGAAATAACTGTACTGCAAGGCCTGGAACGCCTGGATCTTACTAACAATGACATTAGCAGGTGCTTCGTTTTTTCCCTACAATCATTTAACAGATCAGCTCAACTTAAACATACCTCATAGGTTCACTTACATAAAGGAATAGTCCAAAATGAATGAAGTAGCTGAAGTAAAGAATTAATAGTATATGCTGAGCTCAGAAAAAATAGACTGGATGTTGATCTCCAGGTCGTATAGGCTGTGCCTTAAACTGCACATTTTTCACCATGTAGTGCACTATTTTCTATGGTCTGCTTTTTTTTAGATATAGTTTCTTAAAACACAATACAGGGTATCCTGGGTATTCTTTCAGTCCCACAATGTACCATGATATACACTGATCAGCTGGATTAAATCCAAAACAGAAAGCCCAATATTGTCTGTTCCCCTTAAAACAGCTCTGGCCCCTTGAGGCATGAATCCACTTGGCTTTTCTCTGGGAT
The DNA here is from genome assembly GCA_026413445.1 of Dolichallabes microphthalmus. Taxonomy (NCBI): domain Eukaryota; kingdom Metazoa; phylum Chordata; class Actinopteri; order Siluriformes; family Clariidae; genus Dolichallabes; species Dolichallabes microphthalmus. Next base: position 17,942,158 of record JAOTQY010000015.1, read on the forward strand.
CGAACCATAAATGAGCCTTGGGTGGCCATGATTCTGTCACCAGTTTGCTTGTTAATACTTTATAATCAAAGTTAATATTATGGCTGATCAGTGTATAGTGTGCAAATATTGTACCAAGTCAGTGCACCCATAATGCATTGCGTTGGTTTCTTGGATTTGCATTCGTTTTTACTGAGGAACACAGTCAATGAATATGGAAAGGCTTGTCCTGACTCCTGAGAATCTCACTAATGCAAGGATTAATACAGTCACATTATTTAGTTTTATAGTCCTGATTAGTACTGTATATTGAGCATATTTTTTTGTGTGATGAGAGTGATCAAAGTGAAGAACTACAAAATCACTACAATGTGCAAGAAGTTCTGTGTAAGAATCATTCAGAAGTTCACTGTGATCCTAAAGAATATCCACTGCTGCTATGAGAGTAAAAACTCTACAATATCCAGGTGGTGACATTCCTTTTTCTAGTCTATAAAATGATTTTCTTTACTTTTTTTTTTTTTTTTTGGTGTGTGTGGAGCAGTGTGCCCTGTGGTCTTGGAACTTTGCCTAAGCTGAAGTCTCTGGCACTGGATGGCAATCCTCTGAGGGCGATCCGCAGAGATGTTCTGAGTGTAAGATTTCATCTTCCAGCTCTAGCCTCAGGAGCACGTAGACTTTAGAAATCGTCTTCCATTTAAATTCCACTGGTGTTTGAACAGAAATACTTAATATGATGTTTTATTGTCTTTCAGAAAGGCACTAGTGAACTGCTGAAATATCTGAGAAGTCGAATACAAGGTACAAAATACAATCTACTTTATGCACGCGAGGAGAATTAGATGGAGTTTTGTTCAGTGTTTTCCCCCCCCACATTATGTAATGTACAGAGCAGCCTGATGGGAAAGCCAAAGAGGAGCCGAGCACAGCGATGACCCTCCCTAGCCAGGCCAAGATTAATGTGCATGCCATCAAAACACTGAAGACATTAGACTACAGGTGCATCGTCTTATTCTATTTAGCAGCAAAATTAATGTTGCTTCACATTGAGTATCAGTATCAAGCTCTGTAGTTATGACTTAAGTGGAAATGCAGGTTCCTGGCATAGTTTTCGAATCTGATTGGTCAGGTGTTGATTAATGCTTTAATTGCAGTGGTGGCTTAAACAGTTAATGCTCTGAATTACTGATTGGTAGGTCCAGGGATCAAGTCCCAGCACCACCAAGCTTCCACTTTTGAGCCCTTGATCAAAACTCTTAACCCCTGTCTGCTCCAGGGACACTGTGTCCAGGCTACCGGTGCCCTCTGACCCCAGATTTCTACCTGGAATATGCAAAATAATAATATTAATAATTGAATAATTGGTGTGTCCAAATGGTCTTTTCCAACCAGGATGTACCATACGCTAAGTTCCTTGGGATGGGCTTCAGGCAACTCATGGATGGATATTGGTGTGGAGTAAGTGCTCTATTCGCGGCATGTTGGCTTAGTGCAGTGGTTCCCAACCTTTTTATCACCGCGGAGCGGTTAGCGTGCAAATTTTTCGGTGGGGTGGAGTGGGGTGGGGTGGAGTTGTGCGTTGGAAAATTTTCCCACAGACCTCATTCAGACTCCGATAATACATAAGATGGAAATATTTTATTATTAATTCTGCGGCTCAGTAACACTTGCTCCACGGACTGGTACCGGTCCGCGGCCCGGGGGTTGGGGACCAATGGCTTAGTGGTTAGCACTGTAGCCTTGCACTTCCAGGCCCTGGGTCATATTCCTGCAGCGAATAGAGTTTGCATGTTCTCCTAGTACTTGGTGGGTTTCGTCCCGGTTGTCCGGTTTCCTCTCACAGTCCAAAGACATGCAGACTAGGCTACCTGGCGGTCCTAAATTATCTGTAGTGTGTGAATGTTGACCTGAGGTCCTACCATTGTCGTACAAGATGGGAATAAATACAATAGTCACCACTGACTTTAATGGTCCCTAGTTGGACTACAGAGGTTCCTACTGTAGATGGATGGGATGGAAGGGATCTATTGTTATACAACTTCAGTTGTTTTCCCAATTGTCTGAATTCTTATTAAAAAAAAAAAGAAGAAATTCTTTCTCTCTATATATAATGGCAATAAAGCCCATGTCTGTCTTTATAGCTGTCTTTATTTATATCTCTGCAAAAAAGCCTTTGCAAATTCAGAGAGTTAATAAAAACATTTTTCACTCATTTTGATAAAAAAAACATTTATGTTTAACTAGAACAGTTGTTTTTGGTTGTCTGATGCATTTTCCCAGACGGCCACATATGTTCCTCATCCTTATTCCTGTCAGTTGTAAAAAAAAAAAAATAATAATAAATTTCCTCTTATTATTTTTAGTGAAAAACAAGAGGCGTCTATACCTGATGAAGTCTTTGATGCAGTCAGTAACAGTCATGTTGCCAACGTGAACTTCAGCAAAAACCAGCTGACTGCTGTTCCTCCCAGGTAATAAGAGATAATGATTATTAGTTCTCAAAATAGTGAACTATGTGGAGATGATTGTTCATATTTGTATAATAAATGTTTCTTCATTCTGTAGGATTGTGGATCTGCGAGACACTCTAGTGGATATCAATCTCGGATTTAATAAGCTTTCCACGCTCCCTCTTGAATTTTCCAAGCTACAGCAGCTTGTACACATAGACCTCAGGTAGGTACTGTGATCACGCTGCTCTGAAAGCATTTGAATCAGCACATAATTCTGTCACAGCTGGAATTAATGAGAACAAGCTGCATTAATGTCACCAATGTAATTGGAATTCTCCTTAGAAATAATCTGTTGACATCACTGCCAGATGAGCTGGAAGCTCTTACTAAGCTGCGGGACATCATCCTGTCATTTAATAGGTAAGTATTAAAAATGTTTAAATGTTTCTCCGATTCTTTAAATTCTTCATATAAACCCATCTGCTGGACATCTAATCCATTTCCAAACAGTTTTGTAGCATGTAACACTTAATTCTGGTTAAATCCTATTCATAAGCTTTATCTTTCTCAGATTTAAGTGTTTCCCTGATGTTCTGTACCGCATCTTAACTCTGGAGACAATTCTAATAAGCAACAATCAAGTTGGAGCCATCGATCCTGTGAGGCTTAAGTTGCTGGACAGGTTATCCACTCTGGATCTGCAGAACAATGACATCATGCAGGTGCCACCAGAACTGGGTAACTGTACCAGCCTGAGGTACGGCACCAGTACTTTATAAACTATATAAACATTATACAAAGATCAGCTTAAAACCCACCTATGTTTTGGGTTCCCCATGTGCGACCGGATGTTAGCGACTTCTGCTCCAGTAGCTCTTTTGAGGGATTAGAACCGACTGGCTGCCCATCATGAATCAGTGAGCCTTGGGCACCCATGACCCTTTCATTGGCTTACCGGTTGTTTTTGTGTTCGTTTTTTTTTTCACACTTCTTTTGGTAGTTACTACTGTAGCTGTTGCATACCACAGGGCCTGCTGTTCCAAAGATGTTTTGACTCCATCATGGCTGAAATCAACACCACCACCAGAACTAAACAACATGAACAAACAGGACCATGGGCAACCAAGGCATACCCATACCCATCCTAGAGAAAAGCCATGATAGAATGGCACCAGAACACTCCGTGCACCACAGCCCACGGCACGTGGTCCACCAGGCAAAAATCTGAATGAGCACCTACTGTATGAGATGCACAGGTCAAACAAGTCTGGTCCGTGGAGGCTCCACCTTACAACTTATAGGACGTATGGGATCTGATGGTAATACTGTATGATGGTGCATACTGTACCTTCAGAGGTCTTTTAAAGTCCACGTCTTGACGGGTCAGAGCGGTTTTGGTGGCACAAGTGAGACGTACACAATATTAACCAGATGGTTTTATTTTTATTGCAGTTTGGTCTATACTTGTACAGTATTTTAATGTTGAAGCTCAGTGTTGCAGTTTATTATTTTCTTAAGGGTTAATGGGTCTCATGCTTTCTGTTTTCTTTTTTTTTTTGTTCATTCAAAAGTTTCTAAGCAAACTATTCCCACAGTTTCTTTAGTGCCGTTATTTAAACAGTCTAATAGCCAGCATACCGAAAGTGACCAGCTATTTATTCATTTCTTCCTTGCATACTTACTTACTTATTTATTGGATCTGCTGTTTACACACATACTTGGTTATTTATATAGGCCTACAGTTTCCCTTTGTAAAGTTTTGTTTTGAAGAGGGAAAGGTGGGAAAGTTTTGGTGCTTAGGTGTTCTTAGGTTGAATTATAGTGACACCTAGTGTTTGCACCAGAAACTTACTTTTTCAGTTCATTTTAAAAAGTTGGCAACATTTCTGATGTAATTACGGCTAATGGGTATTTTGTGAAGTGAATGAAGCATTAGATCTAAATTAGAAACATTTTCTGCACAGTTTGGGACTGTGAATAGCTTTGGGACAATCTTAATAGCGTAGTTTTTAATTCCAGATGATCTAATACAAATATTCAATTTTCTGAACAATAAAAACAAATCTGCCCCATATTTGTACAGTATGTTGTATGACGCTTAGTGAAATTTTGACTTTGTTTTACTTCTGTTCTTTTCAGGGCTCTGATGCTTGATGGGAACCCTTTCCGTAACCCTAGAGCTGCGATTGTAGCAAAAGGAACAGATGCTATCCTTGAGTATCTACGAAGTCGCATTCCTACATGAATCTATCGTCTTACAGGGCTGAGTGACTGGCACTGCCACATAACTAAAGCACTATTAGACTAATTTTGCAGGCAAGACACAACACTTTTCTGCCATAAACCTGGGATTCTTGATAGTCTTGCATCTTAGAGTAAATGTTTCCCCGGAGTAAAAGCCTCGAGACCTTAATGTAAAAAAATTTTAAATCCCAGGTTTATGTTTACAACTTGTTACAACTCATTTTCTGTACCATGCTCACTTTGTACTTTCTGACTGACTATACCGTATAATAAACAGCACTGCAACTGCATTTATTTTATTCATAGGCTGCATGTTTAAGATTGCTCCATTAAAGACCTTCTAGAGTTGTTTTGTGTGCCGTAAATGTGCGTTATATAAAATACTTTAACAGGGAAAGCCAAAATTCATCGTGCTATTTATTAATATCCATAAAACCAAAAATTTCTTATTACATTTTTAATTTGCACAATTTACTGTATTTCAGTGTAAACGGGTCAATCTGAAAAGGTAGAAATCCATTCAGGAACATTTCCAGTTTAGTTACACAGTCTCAAAAGGAAACGGAGAACAACAGATAGTAACAATAGTGACTTTTTATTTGTACAATAAAGACTTTCATACATTATTCAAAACACGGCTTAGATACTGAAAAAATTCTGTACTCCCAAAGCCGAAAATGGCTCCGTTATTTGCTGCACAGCTTTGAATTTTTTTTTTTTTCCTGTTTTGGTTTTTATTATTAAAATTTATTTGAAATATGTACATATAGCATCTGCAAAATGCATTCTAGACACAGAATATATATTCAATTACATTGTTTTAATTCAGAAAAAAAATAGGAAGGAGTAAACTTGCGTGTGCAAATAAACTGC
>JAOTQY010000015.1:17955530-17972116 GCA_026413445.1 Dolichallabes microphthalmus
CCCCAACGAGCAATAGAACCACTTTTGGGACTGGGTTATTTTTTTGTTAAGGGAAACTTATGCCGGCTTATTTATTTTCTTATTTATTTATATACATTCCCTGAACTAAATTGTTACACTGTTGTTATTGTTCCTGTTGTTAAACAAAGAGTGATCACAAAAAAAACGCAAATTACTGGTTTCTGTCCTTATTGATGTCAACCCACTGGCTCTTAAAGACTTAGCATTTTCTGTTACTGGTCCAATTACCGTTAAAGATAACTGTAAACCTGTTATTCTGTTACTCTATCGTGAGCAGGGCTACACTTTCAATTAAAATCACACAGATCCATAATTAGGTTTATGGTCAGTTGGAATGACAGCTACAGTACATTACAACCTACAGTACAACCTATGCACCACTTCAGCTAACCATCTAACTACAATCATTGTAGTTTAAATAACCACAAGAAATGTACACTACCAGTCAAACGTTTGGACTAATCCCATGGTCTTTCCTTTGTACATTGTACAACGATACTGAAGGTGTCCAAAATATGCAATAATCTCATTTAAACAGTTGATATTGAGATGTGTCTGCTACTTATGCTCTGTAAAGCCTTCATAACGGCTCTAATCTGAGGTGCCTTTAATTGGTGATTTTTGGGGCTGGTGACTCTAAATGAACAACTTCTCTGCAGCAGAGGTAAGTTTTGGTCTTGCTTTCCTGGTCTTCATGAGAGCCAATTTCATCAGGATGCTTGATGTTTTTTTTTCTTTCAAATGCACTTGATAATACTGTTCTTGCAAGAATTGTTCCAGAACAGCTGAACTTCGTGACTTAAAATAAAAACTAACTGTTGTTGTTGATGCTAATTAATTACCTAATGCTATATGCGTTATTTCAGTTTAGAAATATCTAGTATTGATCTAGAATGTAGAAAATGAATCCAAACTTGTGTCCAAACCTTTGACTCCTATATACAAATGAATCAAATGTAAAGTAATGTTAGCATGTAACTTAACAATAGCCACCATAGCATTTTAGGCTAAGCTAAAGCTAAGCTTTAGCTAGCTTGTGTTAACTGAGAAAAGTAGGTATGTTCTAACCAATAGCTCCATTCTTTCTGCCTATTTGTCCATTTCAGTATTAACTGGGGTTTAGTTAGAGTCAGCTCCTACTAAGGAAGAGACAACCAGAGTTCCCACGGTTGAGCTTCAAAACTCTTTAGAAAACCTATGGATGACATTATGGAGGGGTTGTCCAGTTCGTACACAGTCTATGCTCATGATATTGCTCACAGTCTGTCTACAATTTGGTTATGTTCCAGCTTGCATCATGTCAGTGCGAGGTAATTAAAGGTTTTTAGCTGGCATAGAGTAAAAATGTGGGCTGCTCCAGGAGTCCCTAAAGACTAGACTGAGTATATCTGCTATGGCACTACTGTAATATATGATGATAGAACATACCACATTTGAGTTAAAAAAAAACAAAAACTGACCTGTTGACATTTCATATTATTAGGTGAAAAAGCAATGTTGCAGGTACCTTTTTGATGATGGTGTTGTCAGGAGGTACATCTCTTCGTCCTAGTGAGTAGGGGGCCCAGTTGGGAGAGACCACCTCTTGACCATTATCTAAAATATTGCTCTGTTGCGATGGAGTCTGTGAAGAAATTATTCAGTAAATCTATGCACATACGGTACAAGACTAGACCCTTATGGCTAATAACAACCTCATGAAGTTTTTCTCTGTATCTGATTTACCGTATATGTGCATGTCTTATTCCATATCCTAATTACAGAATTTTTATTTGATTCGCATTTTACTATTGTACTGATTCATATGTATGTAGCAGGCTATACCATTGATTAAATATGGCTGTGCATGTGTGAGCATTTAAATGAAAATTGATTAAATTAGATGAGATGATGTATCTGAAGAGGGTGTTTACAGTTTGTTGTGTAATACCACTCGCGGATCATATTCACAGTTCATCTGCACTGCATAACTGTATGTGTGAAAGTAGTGGAGTTGTGTAAAGCATGATTGCGCTAACTCCAAACTGCTGCTACAGTTAGACGCTGCTAGCAGCCATTTATGTGATTCAGTGAAATAAAGGTTGTATAAGGGACTAGGAGCTGCTTTTAGTGCTAAAACACTTTTGGAATTACTCTTGTATTACTAGCATGTATAAAACATATGGGTCAGTTACATATGTCTTTGAACTGAACTTTTTCTCAGGTTATCATATGCCAGTGTTTCTGTAGGCCCTCAGAGAGACAGAGGCAACATAAAGTCCACAAAGCAAACATAGACACTGCACACATGCAACACAGACACCTGAAAATACAGTATTCACACAACACTGAGACAGTACCTAGACTGAAAACGCTCACACATGAAGTGTTAGATTCGTGTTAAACAGTGAAATATGAGGAATGACTTTTCACAGTGAATTATTTCCAATTATACCACAGCACTGTTGAATTTGATAGGTCAGAAAATGCAGATTGATTTAATAATATCACACTCAAGCTTGTACTGTTGTACTAAATATCAACAAAACCTTGACTGTGATATTGCTTTTATACAACAGTTCCGTCAACACCATTTATTATCAATCCAACTCCCCCCCCCCCCTGTTTTTTGTAAAGACAATGACCCTTTATCCCCTAAGACCTCGCCTCCAGTCCGTGTGTCCGTGATGCCAAAACCTTAATACAGTAAGTCCCCGACTTATGAACAAGTTCTGTTCTGGGAGCACGTTCGTAAGTCGGATCCGTTAGTAAGTCAGATAAAGTGAGTCTTACACCCCTAACTCACCTACACAGAGACAACAGGGTTTCATGTGGTGGCCGTGAGTATGGTTTATCGCGATTCACAGCGAGTTTTTGCAGTTTTGATGCAGTGATTATGTTGATACATTAATTTAACATGTTTAGTTTTTCTGGCAGTCCTCATGGAAGCTTGCAGACCTTGTGGAACCTCGCGGAACGTTGGGCAGTCACTCGCAGTAAGGGACCTCCTTTAAAGGTAGCTTCCAGAAGACAATGTTACATGGTGTTTACTGCGCATTCGAATAGATGACATTTTGTCTCAGAGCTGTATTGGACTGTGAACTCTGTCTCGTTGAGGATTAAAAAAAATTAGGATTACAGTATTTAGCTTTACAGGACAGCCATTTGCCATTATCGTGTTCCCGGACTGATTCATTGAAACCAGTGATTCTGACTCATTTCTCCTGCACCCCCAGACGCGCTCACATACAGTACAATATACCGGAATTTGGACTTTTTATACATTCACTTACACACTGAAAATATGGTATATAATTGTAAATATCGTTATCTGGTGCACTGCAGTGGCTATTTTGTACAATACACCTGAGCTACTTCCGCAATTAGTTCGCATCTACGAAATTTGTAACTCAAATGTTAAAGACGGGGATTTACTGTATTTCGGTATGACCCACTAAGCTAACAGAATAAGGAGGAATAAGTGGAAATATGACTTTCCCCCCTGTTAATTACAATATATACTGTGTACTATCACTTGTTCCATACATCAAGTAGAGTCCTTGATCAGGGGTTTGAGAGGGACTTGGGATTCAGTCTTGTATTAGGAGCTAGTTAGCTTTGTTACCTGGCTTAGGTGTAAATAAAGCAACATGGAGCCAATTCAGAACAACTTAAAAGCAAATATTAAGTAACCAGTATGCTGTTTAAGATGACAACGTTATTAGCTTTCATGTCTGATGTTGTCTGATGCTGGGTTTTGGCAAGCAGCTGCTCTCTCACCGAAATACAGTAAGTCCCCGACTTATGAACAACTTCCATTCTGGGAGCACGTTCGTAAGTCGGATCCGTTAGTAAGTCTGATAAAGTGAGACTTGAACCCCTATCTCACCTACACAGTGACAACAGGGTTTCATGCGGTGGCCGTGAGTATGGTTTATCGCGATTCACAGCAAGTTTTTGCAGTTTTGATGTAGTGATTATGTTGATACATTAATCGCGATTAACTTGTAGGTCAAAAAAATGTTATCTGACAAAGACACCTCCAGTTGCTAATATGATTAAGGTTTTTGTAGGAAGTCAGTTATTTAATATTCATGAAAGGAGTCTCTGGTGTCCACATTTTTCTGACACTGGAATCCTTCAGGACTTACTTTGTAGTTCATTAGTAACCTGACAAGGTGCATTTCTTTATCCTAACAATCAGAGGCAGGAAGGTGATCAACTGTTTATAACTGTTGTAAGTGTTTCATGAAAATTCCTCAATATAAAATTTCTGTATTGACGGATTAAATAAACACTTAATATTTAATAAATGCACATTTGTAATCATTGTCAAACTGCTGTGGTATAAGAGGAATAAAACGCATAGGGATGTGCTGTTACTGGAAAACAATCAATTCTATTATTAATTCTTTCCCTATAACAGCACAGGCTGTCACGGTTTATTTACCTTAATCATTATTTTGATTTCAATAAAAAGAATTTGGCTAGAAGATCCCGAACCTGTCTTTTTAAGCAGAAGCTGTTTTTAACAGATATTATAAATATGTTTATCAAACACCTGGCCTCGTGCTCCACTAAAATTGGAGCTGATGGTACTTTTTTATATACTCACATTTGGTAGAGGTAGCCACTGAGTTGTTTGGTTTTCATGCTTTGTGTTATTGTAAAAGTTTATTGTCATGCTTCTGCTGGCATGCGGTGCAGCATAGCCTCCAGAGTACAGCATGCCGAAGTTTACTGTGTTGTGCTTAAGGACAGCGCTCTGATTGGAGGGAAACAACCACATGACATGAATGAATGGGTGTGCCACATAGAAAGTCAAAGGCTGCTGCAGAGGTGGAGGGAGGGTTACACTCGACTGCACCACACACACTGCGTAGCTGCAACAGAGTTCAGAAGCTTGACCGACAGAAAACAGTACAGAACATCATTACTGCTGACACAGCAGACACGAACAAACATTTATATAAAACTAACAATACCGACAGTGTTTGAATAAAGATTGGTGGACAACATTTTCCACAGAAACATAGCATCAACGGTTAACCTTTATGCCGCTACTTTATTTAAAGTTGCGTGTAGTAACTATTCGTCTCTACTGTACAGTATATATTGTCCAAAAGGAATCAATGCAATAGTTTCTGATTGGCGGCACATCAGTGGTTTTAGTTCTTTTCCACTGGACAGTAAAACATGGCTTGACAAATTAAAAGCGGTGACTGCCACACTTGTTACTATAGAAGATAGCACATGCTTTAACACAATCTTTAAGTTAGGCCAAATCCCAAACGGCTTTGTATTCTTGTGTTCTTGCATTTGATCCAGAAATAGAATATGGTGCTGTACACTCCATTAACGCTTATTAAGATACAGAAGCGAACCATGTGTTACTCATTACGTTGTATATTTGTTATATTAGAACACTGTCTAATGATGGTAAAGCATTAGCAAAACCTGTCTTTATTTGAAATGTGCCTCACTACAACATCGAACTTGCTTTGTGTGCAAGACTGGTTTCATTTTAATATGTTATTCTTTTTTTTATACATTTAATACCTTTGATATTTTTAATACCTCACTAGCAACCAGTACTCATTTCAGACTAAAAACCAAGAGGTGCATTTAATCATGTTACAAATAGTTCTGGATGATGATTTGTCACCAAGCCATGCCGGTGGAAAGTATTTTTATGACAACCTCTAGTGAACGTTACAACCACTGAACACATCTTGCTGGTTGCAAAAACAAAAATCATTAGATTAAATGGGTCACTTACTTTGCCCTTGAATTCAGACTCTGGTTTTAAAGGTAGACCAGTATCCTTGTGATTTTCCCAGGCCAAGTTATAATAAGCATATGTTCCAGAGATGTACATAAAAGACATGTTAATATTAACATTTACCTACCCGGTCTAGCCGTTTTGCCTCTATGTGCCTTAGGAGCTGTTGTCTCCAGTCCACTGGCATTTTGGAGGTCATGTCCTCAGGTTTCTGTGGAACAGCCCTCATCTTCATGTCAGTGTCAAGGTTCTTCTCAGTGCATATACTCATACTATAATCTGAAGGCAATTTCTCTAGCAGGGCAGCCATGGTGGGACGTGCAGACACTGGCCGGGCTTGCGATGCCCCGTAAGTCTCTGTACTGTAGCTCCGTGCAGACAGCGGGCGGCGCTGCGTCAGACTCTTTGTGGGGTATCCCATAATAGGCTTTTTAGGTTCTTGATAAGATGAGTATTCCTCTTCATACCTACCATTCCTCTTGTGGAACTGGGAATCAGCCATGGTGGCCAAGCTATTCTGTGCATCCATCATGGCTTTAAGCTGTTGGGGTCTGTTGTAATGCTCCTGTTGTAATGCCATTTGGTGCTCCTGGGCTTCTGCTACTCTGCGGAACAGTGCCATCTCTGTAGAACTTACCAGGGAATCTGCCCGCCTCAGGAAACCTGGACGAGACCGTTGAGGCTGGGCAGGAAACTGTTGAGGAATTGCATCATCATTGACAGGTGGATGGGGAAAGGAGAACATTTCCTCCATTGGTTGATAGCCCCGGTAACCTCGGGGGCTAATAAGGTCCTTTGGCAGTGTCTTGCCTGGTTGGTTCACATATTCTGGGGTATTAGGGAATGGTGGAGGGATCCTCCGGTCTGCTTTCATCACGTCCATGGCTCCTTGAGGGTTAAAACTTTGGTCAAATTGATAAACCTTTTTTGGGATAGCAGGTTTCTGCTGATGAGAAGATTTATTTGTGCCGTAGCTGTCGAGATCCTCATCCAGCATGGGAGCAGACTGGCTCCTAGACATGCTCTGTTCCAGAGGTCCTGGGAGGTCAGCTCTGTCCACACTACCCTGATTCTCTATGCTAGCGCTGTAGTTGTCCAAGGGAATACTGTACACTTTGTATGATCCAATATCAATTTCATCTATGCTCTGAGACTTTTTAAATTTCGACTTCACCTCCCTTATCATTGGTGAAAGTCTTTCAGAGCTCTTGCTTATCACCATGGTGTTGCCCTTATTTGGTTCATTACGACCCTGAACATGTGCAAAGACATTAGGCTGGCCTTGCCCTGTCCCTGAGTCTCTGGAGTCCAGGAAACCCCAGGCTCTTGAAGAGGGGAAAGTGCCAGGTAGTTCACCCATCTCCTGCTCAAAGTCTTTGCGGTCTGGGTTGGGGCTGTTTGCTGGGGTTATTTCCAGTTTGGAGGGGAACGCTGTACGGTCCTCAAATGGGCTGGGAGTCCGCGTCCAATTTTGCCAGGGGTTTGGGGGAGGGGGAGGAGGCACTTCAGCATCAGGAGCTGTACGGAAAGAGTGTGGTGTCTGCTCCAGCTCTAACGGGACCCCCATGATGCGCTCCTGTCTCATGAGAGGCCGTCGCCCATGCGCTACTGAGGCACTACGAGGCTTTGTGCCCAACATGGGGTTCCCACTACTGCTGCTGGGAGTGTCACCTGGCGTCTCCTCTGATACGAACCCTGTATTGTCATAGTGGGGGGCATCATTCCAGCTGTCGAAGGTGTCACTGAGTGGTCGTCTCTCACCCCGCTGCTGCAGGGTACTGGAGGGGGGTGTCTCTCTGTGGCTGAGCAGAGGCTTTGTCTCTATGGGCTTTGGGAAAGACTGAGCGAGTCTGAATAGAAAACCAAAAACAAAAGGAAAACAGAGGAATGAGATTTCATTAAGAGCATAAAAACAAGGACATTAAGAGTAGCTATTAGAAAGATAACTAATTTCTAATAAAACAGCTAATAAAAACCTAAGCGTCGCTCTCCTGGGCATAATCACTTCATGTAACACATCACTGAAATGCTGGTTTTCTGTCAAATGTATATAGTATTATGACATATGTGTCCATTTTATGTTTAAACCTAATTTACCACAAATGCTAGTGTCAAAATTCTGAAATCACATAGTAATTTTAAAACCATATGCATTTCTATATTAAAGAACAAAAAATCTCTTTTTAAATGGCTGGCATAAACAAGTATATTGTTGTATGTGTTCATTTCCATCCCGATTCAAAACTATATTACAAAAGGAATGTATCACTGTATTTATCACTGTATTTACATTAGGTTTAATAAAAACACTTTTATTGTAAGTCTTGGCCTGGCATTTAGGTTTTCTTTGCTTAAACAATCAAGAACTTATTTTCAACCATGAAATTAGAAGTTGTGTCCAAATTTATGACTGGTAGTGTATATAAGAAGGCTTGGGGCTTTAATGATTCTTGTTAAAATGAAAGATGACCTGAAAGTGAGACAAATTTGTTATCTTGGCATGTTAGCAGGCCACCACTGTTCTATGAGCTGTCATATCACTGAACCGCACAGGTGTGCTCTCAGCTAAGGAACGCCCGTAGGCAAGCAATTTCTTGGTCATTACCAACCTGTTAGTCCAGTGGGTCTGTGTTGGACCCTCTTTGGCAGCATTCTGCATGGAGCTGACATTGCCAGGAGGGTTGGAGGACCCAGAAGAGCCCTGTGAGGGGGAGTAATCTGAGTAGGTGGCTGATGAGCCACTGTTGTTCAAGCAGTGCATTTTGTCTGGGTCTGAGTCATCGATGGATTCTGAATGAGAGGAAATTCATATCAGTACTGTATACTTCATGCTCATAACAGCACTCTCTTTCTGTGTTGGATTTAATGCATGTGCTCTAGGTTCATGAGGAGGTTATAAAGTGGAACAGTGGTACCTGTCTCTAAATAGAATGGCAGCAATAATCCTATTGCCCTAGCTAACCTTACCAGCATTCGCACAGCATTTAATTATATTACAACATTCTCATCAACTTAACACAATTCACAGGTACGGCAGAAAATGCCTAATATTTCGATATACAGAAATCTAAAAACATAATAAGATGGTCTAATGTGTTAAGAATGCTGGAGGTAAGAGAAGCTAAATATAAATACAATACATGTGTCTACTTGTTTCGAATTAGATCCTACCTTTTTTATCTTTTCCCAGCAATACAACCTTTGGCTTGTACATAGGGGGTTCCACCAGAGTCGGCCTCATGTCAGAAATCCGGATATCATTAGGTGAACCTCCCATGGAATCCTGGGGAAATAAATGTCAGACATGTTTTTTGGGACAATGTTTTTCACATGCAGAATTTCTAACCAAGGCACTATTTTATATATATAGTACCAGAGGAATGAATGCCATTCTTAATTTTTTATTATTTAGAATTTTTGTTGCTATCTCTGCATCTGTGTATTAATTATATGTTTATACCACAGTGCTGTTGAATTTATATCTCACTGCTCAGAAGGTGTTAATTAATTTTCTATTACAGCAGCTTACAGTTTTCAACTATGCGTTTGATTCATTCCAATACGCTGGCAACAGTAACAACCAATTTATAGGGACTTGAATGGAAGAAATGCTACAGTACATGATCTGAGTTGATATTATAAAGCTTTCTTTAAGTAATCAATTTATTCAACATGTAGAGAAGGCGTGTCTAATATATCAGCACTAACGGTAGGTAAGTTTGCAGACGAACTGTTTTGATACCAGAATACAGTACGTTGCATTTCTGCTTTCTCAGTGACCAATTATGATTTTTCTTCGACTTAGGTACAGTAAGTAATAACAGGAACCAATTTAGTGTAACTTAATGTAGCAGATGTTAAATAACATTGCATTTTAACAATAAATTCAAACTTCTGTACGTAAATACTACCAAATCACTATGCTACAGTATAACAGGAATAAAACACTTTGGGACATGCTTTCATAGGAAAATAATTAACTTTGGTTGGTACTGCATTACACCAACCTGCCACAGATTATTTTCAAAATAGCAGCATTCACTATTGTGTTTTATTCCTTACATAACAAATGTAATAGATGCTTTGTTCTCATGAATGTTTTGTCCTATTTATATGACAGAAACAATGTTCTAAATATAGGCTCATAAACAGCTGCTTAAGGGACTGTAGCATTTTTCTTTGCATTTGAAATTATTTGACTGTTTTTACTGTAAATCAGTTGGACATGTTTATTATATTTATGAGAGCGGTAGAAAAATGTTTTTAGCATATACAGTAAGTAGAGGAATCACATAAAAACGCTCTGCAAAACAGATTTTCATTTGTTCATTCGATAATACTACTATATTGTGTTTAAATATTTATATTTACTGAAATGGCATTCATTTTTCAAATGTCATAATAAACATCTGCGACAAGACTTTATATAATAAACCTATGAAGAGTCAGTTCATAGTCAAAAGAATCAACTGCTGGTTAGTTCCTCACTCATCTTAAAGAAGATAAACAGCAGTTTAAAGACCATGAAGGCACTGAAACCATCAGATGTCAGGAAGACAGTGGCCCTGACTTCAATCATTTTATAAATGTATATGTTAAAGCATACTTAACCAGCAGATTGATCTGTATTAAAGATGAGTATAAATACATCACAGGTTATAAAACCTCAGATACAATGAAAAAATTTACGATTTCCCAAAGGCTTTCATTAACTGTAGCTTAACAAAGATGTAAATCTCAAGTCAAAACATTTATTAAAGACAATTTATTATTCATTGTAAAGATTCAGTGATTCACAGTCTTCTGTCAAAGTCACGTTCCTGCATCAGCCCCATGAATTTATTCTCATTAAATAAGATATGTCTGAGCTCGAACAGTTATTACATATTTAATGCATAAACTTATCTTTATCTGACATCTTTGTCTCGGGTATGAAGTTGAACTAGTGCTGGAGCTGACTGGCCTGTACACTGCACTCACACTTTCTGTACACTGGATGCACAGCGCAAACAGAGCAGACGACACGCCATCTGATCACCTCCCGACTTCCTAAACATATCTCTGTTCTCTCATCTTGTTTCAGACCATCGCTTCTCATTTCTCTTCCACATTCTCAGCCTCAGGTTATCCTGCCCCAGCATTCCATACAGTACTTTTAAAACCTTGTAAGCCTGATTTATGCTTCCTTCGGAACGGCTCTTGGGCCTTCAGCAAGTTGGAAAGAGGCGATATGAAAACGTCAGTCCAAATCGAATCTAAACTAGCCAGTAAAGATATGTGAAGTGTGGCAGGAATAGGTGCGGGCTCAGGACTTCTCACATACCTTCTTTTCAAACACAGATTTATCTCAACATGCAAGAGTGTTGGATAAATTTATTAGAGCAGATAATCGCCATTGAAGCTCTTAACTTCTTAAAAGATTGTGTGTGTGTAAAAACCTTATAACAGCAGAATAAAAGCGCACAAGTTGATTTATTAACAAGCCGGATTGCACATTTCAAATGAGGAAAAACAGCCCGTCCTGACAGTTTTGCGTGTTTGCCTCAACAAATATGCAAGCTGTTGTATTTATAATTTAATGTGTACAATACAAGATGGTGTGCATGCTAATTGAAAGATTTGGCACTTGCTTGAAATTCACTTCAGGAATAATGTGTGTGCAAATAACGAGAGACATCCAAATCCAACTGAACTGAGACTGATGACGAAATTTCATGCGAATAAAGGCGTATAATTTATTGACATTTACACAAGATCACAGTGATGTGACTCTTATCTGCAGAAAAAAAATTTGAGGGGTGCAAAACCCTGTTTAAAAAGTCCATACGCCTGTGAATGACAAACCTGGCCGAGGTGGCCGGGAGCCCATGAACATTCAGTGAGTAGAACGCATGCATGCATCTGTCTCTGGGAACATTCACGAACACCACTTGCAGATTACAGGACCTTGGCCAGGGGTTACTGCCACATCCCCCGTGCAGTCCTGACCTCGCTCAAAGCCATTTCCACATGTTTTGGGCATTAAAGGAATTCCTGGGAGGTCAGCGTTTCAGTCGTGAAGCAGACAGGCCAATCATAGATCCGGCATGCTGAGGAAAATATGCTACCTTGATGGTATCTGTGCACTAGTGAAACGCTGTGATAAGTACATTAGTGTAGCAGAAGATTATAGAGAAAAATAAAGTTTTTTTTTTTTTTTTTACTCTCACAACTGTGTTCTGTTATTCAGCACAATCAAAGTCCCGGTTTGATATGAACGGGTATTATATGACCTTTTGAAGACAAAACAACCAATATTTCACTTTCTTGTCACAAAATTGCCATGTCTAAGCACTTCAGTGTAATGAGAATGAGCTTCAAGTCGTGACTTTTTATTCCTGTTTCATATTCAATATTCACCACACCTTCACACACCCAATAACAACAGCAATTAGAGAAAGCTTCCAGAATTACCAGTATTGCTTTTAGGAAAATCCTAAAATAAAAAGCAGCTCATTCAATTTTTAGTGACCATACCACCAAGGTCACTTAGATGAAGTAACTGCAATTACAAATCTTTCCTGCTCCATGTTCTTTCCCTTTCAGTTAAGATTGAGAAATCCCAAATGGAAGCCATAATTAATCCTAGTTGGCACCTCTGCACTTTCTTTCCATATTGAACCCTTAGTGTAGTGGTGTATATTAAACCGACATTGTGTAGACACAGTTAAGATGATGAAACCATTATTCGTATTAATATGAATACTTCATTACTCCATTACTTCTTTCTCAATGAGTCAATGATTTTGTTCTTGTAGCTTAGACGTACAGTGAAGCCTCGGATTGCGAGTGTTCCGTAAGACGAGCAAAGATTTTTAATACATTTTGACTTAAGAAAACGACAAGTCTTGGTTTAAGAGTACCAAGTATCATGTATCACGCATGCGCTTCTTGTTTTGACGGCAAGTGTCACGTGATCACAACTGTGTCAACGGTTTTTCTCTCTCTTGCGCTTTCTCTCTCGTGCGCTGTGGTAGTGCTTACTGGTATAATCAACATCCGTGCACATGTGTACTGTTTACTATAACACTGTACCTACGTGTGTGTGTGTGTGTGTGTGTGTGTGAGTAAAACATATTTTATTTTGTGTTTGAAAGTGCGCGAATACTGTTCCTTATAACACACGTGTGTCCGCATGTGTAAAGCAAAATAAAGTCTCATTAGAGAGGTTAAAGATCCGTTCTCTCCCTCTCTGTTATGTGTGCGTGCGCGTAATTTGACACCGTGCCGGTTCACACTCTCTCTCTCTCTCTCTCGCCTTTAGTGTGTGTGTGTGTGTGTGTGTGTGTGTGTGTGTGTGTGTGTGTGTGTGTGTGTGTGTGCGTGCACATACTGTACATAATGCACACACTCCGCAGCGCAAGAGAGAGAAAAACACAGTGTTTTGGAATACCACTTCCGGAATGAATTATGCTCGTAATCCAAGGTTCCACGGTATTTTGAACGTTCAAGATTAAACAGTAAAAAGTAGTAGCAGTCAAAGGCGGGGTCGTAAAAGTGTTCCACTTTAAAGAGCATGTCCGTAAAAGCCTTGAGTCACACAAAAGCCGTCAGGTAAAACTACAATACACTGTCACCCCTTTTTTTTTAGGTATATGCAGTTTGATTAGCTGTACATTCTTCAACAAAACTTCAACATCTGCATCTCAGATGGCAACAAAAGCACACACTTGGTTCTCTTCTTCCTAGTTACGATCCATCCTTAATGCGTGATGGATAGCTAAAATCCCCTGCTCTTAATACTTATGGGTTTCTGAAGTTTTTTCGAATGTTTCTCAGAAGCAGCTCGGATGAAACATAAACCAGGCTTCAATGACCCATGGCCAAATTAACATGCTAATGAGAATAAATCAATTGCAAGCAAATTTTCCTAAGCAGCAATCAATGCTCTTGCCATGCCATCACACTGGTGGTTGGAATGGCAGCAAAGTAATTTAACCTCTTATCCAGTACCACTTTAAAGCTTTTGACATAGACCAATTAAAGAAAAAGGCCTATATTGCATCTTGTATTTTCTTCCTTTTTCATGTCTCCCCAGAAAGAGAGTCAGCTTGTGTTGAATATATCACATTTTTCAGATAAAACAAGTCACTCCACCAGTAAATTGTCTGCTGTCTGGTCTCTCAGCCACTTACTATGAGGCAGAAACAGGAAGAGGAAGTAAGGGCCAGGCTTGTATTCTCTGGCTGTTGCGGCTTGGGAACGATGCGATGTAAAGCAATCTAAGCAAAACAAACATACACACACGCACACACACACACACACACACACACACATACATACAAACACACAGAATGGAGGATTTTCTATGGAGGTCTAGAAAGAAAAGTATGTGCAAGAAGCATGGGGTCATGACCTCAGTTCTCCCAGCGTCCCCTCGTGTGGATCATTATGCAGCTTGACTGCGGCGTATCTGAGGCTGTGGGTGGTAGCACTGTAAGTTGTAATGGACACAATGCACAAATGTGTGTAATTCTACACACATAGTGCAGCTAATGCACGAAGCAGAGGAAACGCTGGTGTTAATGAATGCGCGTAAATTGCTGCGTCTTGATGGTGTGAAGAAGCCTTTGTCATTTTACTGCTTTGCTTTGAAATCATAATTTAAAAAACAAAGAGGTTTTGTTTAATTGTTAATTCATATTATTCAGTTAGGTTGTGTTGAACTGACATTTATAGCAGAAGCGATTTCTTTTTAGGTTCCTGCGATGATGATGATGGCAGCAATTTAACCCCATAGCTAACTGATACGGTATGTTTGGTGGTGTCATTTAATCTACAGGAACAAGGTCATTGTCAACAAGGTAACAACTGTGTTTTAAAGATTTCACTACTGGAGCCTGAACTTTAGAGAAATGCACCTTTACACAAGTCCATAC
The DNA here is from genome assembly GCA_026413445.1 of Dolichallabes microphthalmus. Classification (NCBI taxonomy): domain Eukaryota; kingdom Metazoa; phylum Chordata; class Actinopteri; order Siluriformes; family Clariidae; genus Dolichallabes; species Dolichallabes microphthalmus. Next base: position 17,970,231 of record JAOTQY010000015.1, read on the forward strand.
CTATATAAATAACTCTCAGTGTGATCTGAAAATCCGCTGATTGGGAAATTATGGAGTCCCAGTTTAGAAAGCTAATTGATACCCGTAGGAACCTTAATACAAACTTTCTGTAAAGTAACTTTTCAAACTTTTTTTTGCAAATGTCAAAGTGTTACAAAGCTATGTCTTATTGTACTATTCATCAGTTTATCCATTTTGTGGTCTATCATCAAAACCCCTTAAACTTCTCCACAGATTTTTCTTCAGACTTCTGGACACTTTCTCTCAAACAACTCGTCAGACATCTTCAGATTTATCATACAACTTATCTTTAGGGGTGCTCCGATCTGATCATTTGCTGATAGGAATCACCTGATCATTTAATCACTTAATCTTTACCGAACGGTTGTCTCTCAAATGGCCGATCACATAAACGCATACTGTCGTGATGACGCAAAATAGACGATCAACATGCTGAGAATATCACCATGTCTCTTTAAAAGACGTCACATTTGCAAAACCACTTGGGATAATGTGCGGCAAAAGATTTACCACGATAAACGTATTTGTCACATAGGAACAATGCACAGTAAATAGGTTGTGTATGAAAACCTTACTCAAGCAATGTCTTTTAAAAATGCAGAAATTCTGATATTTAGAATGAAATGCCTTCCCTCACTGCTTACTAATGAGTACATTTACATTTAGGCATTTGGCAGACGCTCTTATCCAGCGCGTTTTTAGTTCATTACACATCTGAGCAGTTGAGGGTTCAGGGCCTTGCTCAAGGGCCCAACATTGGCAACTTGGTGGTTGTGGGGTTTGAACCTGGGATCTGAACCATAGTCCAATGCCTTAACCACTGAGCTACCCCTGAGTAGCTAGGATTGGCTCGCCAAATACAAAGTGACTGATTTATGGACTTATTTAAAATAATTCGGTGCAGAGTTTCGATTTGTTGTTCATTGACACAGCCTTGTTCCATGTGCTGCACGTTATATCAGGTGAGTACAGTAGGACAGTTGCATTTTAGTTAAGCATGTTCGTGCGCGCGAGAGCCCGTTGATGCTACCTAAGGAATGGAAAATGTTTGCCCTTTACACGAGCATTTTCTCAGATGCTAATTATATTTGTGCACTGCTGTTTAGAATAAATAATAGAACACCAAAAATAGAACATTTTAGCTGGAAGATCCCATTAACCCCCATACACCTGTGATCAGCGATCGGTATCGAATTTGGACGATTCTGATTTCTGTGATCGGGAATCGGTGATCTGCCCCAAAACTTGTGATCGGAGCACCCCTTCTTATCTCTGAATTTTCCATCAGACTTCTCTTCAGACGACTTCTGAGATTTCTCCTCAAGACTTCTCCTCAGGCTTTCCTCAGAAATTCTCCTTAAAATTTCTCCTCAGTTTTCTCCTTAAGTTTCTCCTCAAGACTTTTCCTTTAGACTTCGCCTGACTTCTCAAAATTTCCTCAGAGTTCTCCTCAAGACTTCTTCTAAAGACTTTTCATCAATTTATCCTCAATTTTTAAAACTGAGGACTTCTTTTTAAAACTTCTCCCCAAGACTTCTTCTTAAGACTTCTCTTCAGAATTTTCCACAGGCTATATCACATGTTGTGTGAAAATTTTTTTCCATAGTTGTATCTAGTTTATAGCTTGGTTGCTTTGTTGTCTTTAATAACTGTGTGAATAGCAACACTGTACGTATCTATTAATTGGACTTGTGAGCAAATGCTAGTAATAGAGCCCATGGTATCATTTAGTTCCATCAAGAGTCCTGTTTCATTAAGCGTTCTAAGTAGTAATTATTTAAGGTACACTACCGTTCAAAAGTTTTAGAACACTTTCTAACTCCATGATGGTTCCTGATTTCTATTTCTTTCTACATTGTAAAGGA
>JAOTQY010000015.1:17979931-17997289 GCA_026413445.1 Dolichallabes microphthalmus
ACACACACACACACACACACACACACACTGTTAATACATGACTATATTACTATAATGATTATTATTATTGTTATTATAACTTTTAACATCAGAAGGTGCTTTTTAACCATGAAAATATAACCATTGTAACAAACAATTAAAAGTTTTAAGTTCCAAACAACGAATCTAGTGCATACAGTATTACAATTATAAAACGTCATCTAATCAAGCAATTCATACTATATAATTTTTTTTAACAATCATAACCCTTTTAAACTCTTTACTAAGTCAATAAATTTGTCTTTTACCATACAGATACATTAAACCTCAATGTAATAATGGATTATAGCATCATTATTTAAATCCTGTGACAAAGAAACAGTATACTGTAATGCAACTTATGAAAGAGCTATGAAGAAACCACATACTGTTGATAATGTTCACTTAAAAAAGATCTGAGTGTATCTAAAGGCCTGGATACACTTAGCAGTGCGTACTCTGATGAAGTAGCTGTCTTTAAGAGAAATTTCTTTAAGGCATCAATCCTAATAAGACACCTGCTGAGATACATTAAACAAAATGGATTATGCGGAAACTGCCATAAGGTCTGCAGCTCTTTTGATAAAAATAAGTCAACAAATCAGGATATTGTTTATGGTATTAGAAAGTACATTTGATGCGCATATCTACTGATTAATAATTTGCTTCAAAGTGGTATACTGTATCCAGGCCATAAGATACAGTGGTTAAATGATGACTTATCGAATGAAGCGGTCAGTCTGAAATTCACTTTAACGTCAACGTGACTTGAATAAATCTGAGCTTTTCAGTAACACTGACACTTCTGAAATATAAGTTGGCTTGAAAAGGACAACCGTTGGTGCATGTCATAAATTGGCATAAACTACAGTATTGTAACCCTTTTAATAAACTGTGCAGTATGTAGCTATTAGTTTGACAGTGTAGGCCATATTCAGAGATTATAACCTAAAATGTTTTCTCGTAGCAGAGCTTTCAACCACATCTGGATTTTGTTTTGCGATACAATGTACTACGAACTCCGATTTGTCCAAATCACTCCGAGATGTTCAATTAGGTTGAGATCTACTGTACTTACTGTGATGTCATAGTACATGATTACTAGACTATTATTTCTCATCAAATCATATTCGGGCGGCACGGTGGTGTAGTGATTAGCACTGTCGCCTTGCACCTCCAGGGTCCGGGTTCGATTCCTGGCCAGGTTTGATTCCCGTCTCTGTGTGCATGGAGTTTGCATGTTCTCCCCGTGCTTGGTGGGTTTCCCCGGGTACTCCGGTTTCCTCCCACAGTCCAAAGACCTGCAGATTAGCCTAATTGGCGTTCCCAAATTTCCCGTAGTGTGTAAGTGAGTGTATGTGTGTGTGCCCTGCGATGGATTGGCACCCTGTCCAGGGTGTACCCTGCCTCATACTCTAAGTCTCCTGGAATAGGCTCCAGGCCCCCCGCGACCCTGAATACAGTATAAAGCGGTATAGACGATGAGTGAGTGAGTGATCAAATCATATTCACTTATCCCTCGTGAGGAAGATATCATGCACATGTGACCAATTAGTAATACTTTGTATTGATTTACAGTGACCGGCGGATGTAACCTGGGCCAACAAAATAATAACAAATGAACCCAGAGCCTTTAGTTTTTTCTTTTAATTTATCACTGCCTATATATTATGAAAGGTCCTCAGCATGATAGTCATCTAAAGTTGCCAGTTATATGTGTATTGGCCTTAATTTAGAATTCCGGAATCTAACAACAGGGTACCAGGCTTTATGTATTTTGAAACCACAGTAGTATACAGGAAGTCTTAATAATAATGCACAAGCAGGCAAAGTAAAAAAAAAAGCATGCACAAGAAAAGCGCATTTACATGCAAGTTCAAAACTGTGAAAAAGTAAATATGATAAATCTACTTTATCTCATGTAATTGTCCGTTTTTTAACAATTACCTCCTCATTATAAACATTAAACTCTGAATATGGCCACATACACCCAAAGGTACAAAATCCTGTGTGGGAATTCTTCCAGTTTCTACAGCCAAAAACAAGCTCTTCACTTTAACATACTTTACTCAGTCACTCAAACTTCATAATTCCCTTTCGGTAAAATGTTGCTTAATTATCCCCACTGAAGTACTCACATCCATATGCCATTCCATCTTATAATGTAGCTTTCTAACATCTCTGCACGTCTGCAGTCGTACTGAATCGTACGAGGATTCACAAAACCCCAATTTGTTTAATCTACAGTAGCCTTTATAAACTTGGTCTTTTCAAGCAAACTTAAAGTACTTAATCCTGTTTACTGTATTATACCCGAATCCGCCACAGTGTTTACTGAGCCAAATGCTTTGCATTCCGAAATCAAGCTGCCTAGCCACAAAATGAACAAAGTAATGAATAAATTAAACAGCAAGGTATTGCTTTGACTCTGCTCGCAGAACATTTAAACATGATTAACAAACTAAATCAATTTCTCTCCATTTCGCAACAGCTGCAATTAAGAGCTAGATTTATTTTCCCTTCTAAGGGTCAATGTATATTTATCATGATAAACAGAGTCATTAGCCTGACATTTGTACAGCAGCACGTCCCAGCTGGCCTTCCATATGCAAGGCTTTTAACTGAGGCGCTTCTACAGTAGCTGCACATACAGGAGATGCAAACGGATGCCCTTGCCTAAATAAACATGCTGTGGCGGACGTGTGGGGAATACGGGCGCTTCGCTGGTCTACTTACCCTAATTTGGCGCGTGGACTGAGATGCCCATTTTAGATGCATGTTTGATAAACACAGCACACAGAACCGACCAATGACAAACCAAGAAGAAAAGTGCATGGAGAGCATTATGCCAGGAATGGAGACATTTATGATGAATGGGGGCAGCAGACCTGCTAAAGGACTTGAGGTCTAAGAGAAGTGAATCAAGCCCTGAATTTCATGTCTGGCTTTGACTTAAAGCATATAGCAAAAAGAACAAAAAAGAAAAGAAATGTAAGGATGAGAAATGCAAAGGACATTTCCACTTTGGAACTCTTTAATACTTTATTACTAAAGTACAGCATATTAAAAGTGCATTGAAAGTCTCGATCTATTGGAAAGATTGATTAAAAGCTTGTATTATTAAAACAGGGAATTAAATAAAGTGATATATTAAGACATAAGGGAGTGTAGCGTTGCAGGGAAAAGACTGCTTAATGGACTTTTAATCAAACTAATTAAAACCTAAACTTTTGTCTAATTCAACTTGACAAAAACAGAAAGATTGGCTTTATCCTTAATTTAAATCTCCTGGTAGTTCATGTTCAGACACAGAATGCCATTCTCAGTTGACATGTTGCCAATCAGTGTTATCTCACAGTGAGGTTAGAAGGTCTAACATCGTGGAGGTGACAGACAGCTGAGTTGTCGGATTACAAACAATCAGCCGAACACTGTCGCTGTCTAGATCTCTCAGCAACGTACGATCTAAATTAATAGGAAAGGGTAATGAATGCCTTGCAGAACACAAATCAATCATCATAAAACAAGTCTGTTTTAAATGGGCATGACCCAATAAAACAGCAGCGGATGGATGTAGAGGGATTTGGATCTGAGAGGGTGTATAAAGTAAAGGTGTATGTGGTCACTTCCTGTCTTGATCTGCTACTTCATGTCCTGGAAGGAGTGTGTGTGTGTGTGACTACTCACCTTCCGATGGTGTTAGGCAGTGAGGTGAGCTGGTTGTCATCAACTTTTAATGTTGTTAACTTTTTCAACATTCCTATGAAAGCAGAAAAAGTCAAATTACTCCATTAGCTTTTATTATTAATCATTCTAAAGAGACTCTAAAACACAGATCTGTAGGACAAGCGGAAAGTAGCGGGACAGAGATGTTACTTGTAAATTGGCACTCTGGAGCGTACACTTAGTTTGAAACGATTTAATTGATTAATTATGTTCAGGAAACAATGCAACATACAGTAGGTATTTGACTGTGAGATGAACAGTGTTGTGTAAGTTAATCAAAAAAAAGTAAGGGGCGAGGCCGCCAGGTCGGCCCGCCAGGCGATATTTAATGTTAACGGATCTCTGGCTTTCTCCGTGCTAAAAATCACGTTAACACGTTACATTACTGCGTTATCAGGGAAAGTAGTAACGCGTTACACAGTAACGTACACAGTTACACAGTAACGCGTTACACCCAACTCTGGACATGAATACAGCTGGGAGTGAAGGGAGCAGAGCAGATGGAGAGAAGGACCAGACGCAGCTGCTTAAATATCCTGTCTTTATTTTAATCCTTGATTATTAATTACTATATGCTAAATCTAATGGAAGAGTTATCATCCCATCAAACTTAATATGTCTTAATCATTATTAACCTGCCATTGTGCTTTAACACTTTAATAACTTACGTCCCTTCTTCCTTAACTAGACTGAATAAGCTGCTTTAATTAGAGTAGTGATGTATCAAATTTTCATTTGTCAGAAAGCAACTAACAGGTAAGTAAGACTGTGCAGTATCCGAAAAGAATCCCCCACACCACTACCACCACAGTGATTTGCGAACAATTACATTTTTTCTTATCCATTGATATGCCTCATGTATTATAACAATTTATAGTTAGATTTAAAGTCATGGATCACCTGAGAGACAATGTACTTTCTTTTTTCACCTACATTACAGCCAAGATAAACAGTCACTCCCTCACCTGCTCTCTCTCTTTCTCTCTTTCCTTCTTGATTGAATCACTTCATCACTCTCTCTTGTTACTTTGGGAGAACATTATTGGGAGCTAAAATGATCACTGATAAATTAACGGTTTGCCTTTTTTAGTTTTGCCTTACTGTCTTAGTGGTTTATACTCAAACAATTGTGTTTATAATTTTTACTTGTTAAGGAGTCTGTAGGATTTTACTATCCAATAAAATGTCTATAAGGCAGCTCTGTCTCTGATCTGCACTAAATGTTTTACATTAACTTTGATAAAATGCAACAAGAGGAAAGTTTTTTTTTTTTTTGGAAAACATAGTAATGTAGATCAGTTCAGTAATTGTATGGAACACTGTAGGCTCAATGAGAACTACCACCCAGAAGCATGAACATGCAGACACCTGATTCCTCCAAGACACAGTAAAGCATAACACACTCAGGAAAAACCATCTGCCCAATCCGTCCTACATGAGCTTAAAGATGCTCCCCATCTGAACATATTATCAATGATGACATTTCTTCTACTCATAGATAATTTTGAGGTCATTTATTAATTATTAAGAAGGTGAAACAAGAGCACAAAGAACAACAGCTAGATAAAAAGTATAAAAAGAAAAGAATGATTATGAGAATCTGAGTCAGATTGAGCTAAAACGTGTGGAATGTAGCGAACCACATTACTGGCGAGATGATGAACTGTAGATGACAAGACTAGTTCGTGCCTTTTTTATTTCTAATCTGTAGTTGTTGTATCAACCATAACCAAAATGTGTGCAATAATACTGTATATACCCCAAGTATATGTTTCAGATCTGTTGGGGGGAAAAAAATAGCTCGATTTGAAAATGAAATTGTCCTCACCTATCGTATCAGGCAACTGCTGCAGCATGTTAGACGAGAGCAGGAGGTCCTCGAGAGACTCACACCCAGAGACGTCTGCATCGAGACTCTCGATCCTGTTCTTGGCCAGGTCAAGATAGCGCAACTGCCTCAGTTTTCCTATAGACTGTAGCGAGAGACCATGAGGGTTGGCAGGTGTCATTTAAACACATTTCTTCATCGTTATATCACGTCCATATCATAGGTTATCCATAGGTTATATCACATTGCTTCATCGTTATATCACGGTCCACGAAACCTATTCAGCATCCTTAAAGCTGGTTATAAAATTGATATCAGGTCAAGATATTTAATGTATATTGTAATATGTAGCATATAGTAACAACTCTACTCTATGTATTACATTTACTTATTTTAGACCTGACCAGCTAAAGCAACTCCAGATCATAACATCATTGTATAGTCGGCCCTACGCATGCTGGGCGCATCACTTCATGCTCTTCCCTCCTTATCCTGATGCACTCATCACTCTGGAATAGGGTTAATCTGATGTGGACTCATCAGACCACAGGAAATTTTTCTATTGCTCCAAAGACCATTCACTCTACAGTTTGCGCCTGTGCTGGGACTCCTGTGTGTGTGACTTCGCTATGTGTTGCTGTGCTGTAAAGGTTGCGACTGTGCTGGGAATCTTGTGTGTGTCACTTTGCTTGGTGTCTCTATTCTGCACAAATTGTGACTGTGTGCCACTGTGCTGTACACTTTGTGACTGTGCTTGGACACAGATGTGTGGCTGTCAGAGGTGGGTAATACATTTAGTGGGTTACATTTACTCTGTTACATTTACTTTGAAAATTTTTTACTTCTATGAGTAGTTTTACTGCACCATACTTTTACTTGAGTAGATTTGCGAAGAAGAAACGCTACTCTTACTCCGCTACATTCGGCTACACTCGACTCGTTACGTTTCTAACCATTTAGTCTACACATTAGATATTCTTTGTTTTTGCCAGAGAAATGCACCTGGTGGATCTACCATGTGACTCTGATTCACCAATCAAGCGTAGCAACAATAATCACGTGACTCCGTTCATTCCACCAATCATACAGTATGATTGTATGATACAGTATGGCCAGAGAGTCTCATCAGACCTGAGAATTTTGTTTCTCATGGTCTGAGAGTCCTTCAGGTGCCTTTTTCCAAACTCCAGGTGGGCTGCCATGCGCCTTTTACTAAGGAGTGGCTTCCGTCTGGCCACTTTACCATATAGGCCTGATTGGTGGATTGCTGCAGAGATGGATGTCCTTCTGGAAGGTTCTCCTCTCTCCACAGAGGACCTCTGGAGCTCTGACAGAGTGACCATCGGGTTCTTGGTCACCTCCCTGACTAAGGCCCTTCTAACCCCTTTAAATTGGCCGGCCAGCTCTAAGAAGAGTCCTGGTGGTTTCGAACTTCTTCCACTTACGGATGATGAAGGCCTGTGCTCACTGGGACCTTCAAAGAAGCAGGAATTTTTCTCTAACCTTCCCCAGATTTGTGCCTCGGGACAATCCTGTCTACAGACAATTCCTTTGACTTCCTGCTTGGTTTGTGCTCTGACATGAACTGTCAACTGTGGGACCTTATATAGACAGGTGTATGCCTTTCCAAATCATGTCCAATCAACTGAATTTACCTGGTGATTTATAGGTGGACTCCAATTAAGCTGCAGAAACATCTCAAGGATGATCAGGGGAAACTGGATGTGCCTGAGCTCAATTTTGAGCTTCATGGCAAAGGCTGTGAATACGTACTTATGTACATGTGCTTTCTCAATTTTTTTATTTAGAATAAATTTGCAAAAATCTCAGGTAAACTTTTTTTCATGTTGTCATTATGGGTTGTTGTGTGTAGAATTCCGAGGGAAAAATGAATTTAATCCATTTTAGAATAAGGCTGTAACATAACAAAATGTGGAAAAAGTGATGCGCTGTGAATACTTTCCGGATGCACTGTACAGTATATCTAAAAATATTGAAAGAACAGAAATTAAGAAATTTGTGTTTCTTATTCCTTAATTTGCAATTTTGTGAAGATATTGATTTTATTCATTTATTTTATTATTTGGAAATGTCAGAACTTGTACATTATTTCATCATTTTTTCTGGCTGCTCACATAATTTACACCAAAAAAAAAAAAGAATTTACATTACAATTGAAACAGTTACTCAGTACTTGAGTATCTTTTCACTGAATACTTTTTTTTACTGTTACTTGAGTAATATTCTGGATGACCACTTTTTACTTATTACTTGAGTAATATTATTTTGAAGTACAGCTACTCTTTCTTGAGTACAGTTTTTGGCTCCTCTACCCACCTCTGGTGACTGGTACAGGCTTTGACTGTGCTGAGACTGTAATGTGTGTGAGTCTTTCCTACGATCTGTTGTGCCTGTAAATGTAAAAGATTGTTTGGTGCTTACCCCTGGTATCGTCTGTAATGAATTGTTGTCCAGCCACAGCTCTTTTAGGTTATGAATCTGCTCCAGAACTTCTGGCTGAAACACCAAAATACACAGTTCATAAACACTGCAGATTTTTATCGTGACACAAAAAATACATGACGGCCGATAACACAGCTTACTAATTAATTATTATCATTTCTATTCTGAGCACTGCCCGATGCCATCTGTCGCTGGAGGACAGGGAAACAGCACTTGGCTGTGACGCCAGGGGAAAGGAGGGACAATAACGGGCATTCACTCCCTCATAAAGCCATGTGGTGTGTGCTCTCTCTCTCTCCAAGCTTACTGAGCCTCTCTGCCACATGGCAGCAGCGGTGTGTGCAGCCTTTGCTCTCTAAGGAAACTCTCATGACATACGGGAAAAAAGACTTACAGGGGCTGGCATCAGGGGTAAGCTTGAATCATGTGAACAGTAAATAACTTCAAATACAATTAGTAAGGTATAGTAATGGAATCAAAATGTATGTTCAGTCTTCTTATGCTTCTATTCCCATGACAGTCCCCTATAGATAGATCGAGATCTAGATCGTGATCTAGATATAGATAACTAGTACAGTACATTTTGTGTAGTATAAAAGTGTTCAGAGAAATTTCATTTCAGACAGTACAATTTTCATTTAAAACCAATTGTTTTGTGTGTGTGTGTGTGTGTGTGTGTTTGTGTGCCACCATGATGTTGTCCATTTAACAGATTGGGGTACGGAACAGACTCTAATAGCGACAACACAGATGCTCAGTGGAGTACAACAAGCCAGCAGAGCAAATGACTTCATCAGATTCCTTTTGGTCTATTCATTGCTCATTATATCTTTTAGTGTTGAGATGTTTTATCTGATGTGGCTCCTTTGCTTCTATCGATTGAGGCTGGGAATTGTGAAACAGAAGTAATCAGTCTGTCTGTGTCTAGTGGTCCCAAACCAGATGCTTTGAGAGCACCATCTTACAGCAAACAAACTCTATCTGGGAAAACTAGAAGCACATCTTCATTTGCTTGAATACAGAATCATATTCAGTCAATTATACGCTGCTGAAAAAATAAGCTACTATTAATCTAACACTGATGGTTACTAGTAGTAGGGAGCCTTTGAATTGAGTTGAACGTCCCCTCTGTGTCACTTTTTTCATCAGCATGGCTATTTCCTGTTCATTTCTTGTTTTGAGCTCCAGGATATGTGCCCTCCGAACTGCCTCAGCATGGGCAATTGCAATTAAGAAACTTTCTACAGTGCAGCCCCATAGACCAGGCAGCATCTGCTCTGATCCCAGTAGGCTCTTACACTGTAACACACAGCTAGAGCCAATCAGTGTCTCCTCGTCACAACTTTCCGCTCAGGATGTGAGAATTATTAGAGGGAAATGTGAATCCACAAAGCAAGACACAGATTGTGCCAAAACAAATTAGAGCAGTAACAGATGCTGTTGCTACAGAAGATACTGACTAGTATAATACTACTGCTAATACTATTAAAAGTACTAGGAACTCCTGTATAAGATAAGACTCAATTATTTGTCAGACATCCTTTACAGTAAAAAAAATGTTTTTTTAAGTCAGCCAGGGTACAGCGGCCCTGGAGAAGATAGGGTTAAGAACCTCAAAACCTCAACAGTGGTAACTTGGCGGTCCTGGGGATTGAACCCTTGACCTTCTGACCAGTAACCAGACTTAAGAGTCTAAGAGCCACCACTGCCCTTAAAAACAACGTACAATACTTATGAGATGTGGCATTCATAAAATATTCCTTTGCCAAATATACTGCCTACCATTTAGTTTTTCCATAATAGCGCATTTAGCTTTGTAGTAGTAAATGTCTGAAACTGATTCCTCATGCACCCAACACCACACTTATATAACTTGAATCCTGGAATACGCCTGTTTCATCAGGTGTAGAAAAAAAATCCGTAGATGTGATAACCTGGGCCCGGTTTCTCGATAACGCACACTCTTAAGATATATCTTACGTAAAGTGATTACTTTTCTAAGTGTGTTTCTCGAACTGTCCCTTAGGAGTCTTCTTAAGTCATTACAAGGCGCTGTCTACAGTTGTTGTTGGTCTTTCGGCTGCTCCCGGCAAGGGGTCGCCACAGCGGAACATCCGGTCCGCACAACAACTTGGCACAGGTCGCCGGATGCCCTTCCTGACGCAACCCTCCCATTTTATCCGCGATTGCCCGCCAACATTCCGCTGACGTTCCGCGAAGTTCTGCAAGGTCCGCAAGCTTCCGCGAGGACCGCCAATTTTTCAAGCGGAAAGATGGAAACGTAATCACTGCACGAAAACTCGCGCTGAATCATGATGAAACCTACTTACGGCCACCGCGCGAGGCCGCACAGGTGAGATAGGGGTATAACACCACATCTCACAGCGAGTCAAACCACATAGGTGAGATAGTGGTATTAAGCGTTACAATCACTCAGAAAAATTAATGGCTGCGGGGTTTGAAACTTCCAAGTTTATTTTCTCATTTATCTAGATCAAATATCATCATAAAATAAAACGTGTCAAAAGAAAAGTCCATCCAGTCATGAATGATGGTTAATGATCAATGAAACATATTTTAAACAAAAAGCAGCGAGCAGCTGGACATCGGGACGTAGAGCGTAAGCGCGACGCGTTGGCCAGGTCTGAGCAGCTCAAGAAGCTCCATCATCTGTTGCCTTAGAAGGCGAAACATTTTTTTAAAAATAGCCACCTCAGGCAAAATATGAAAAGGGTTGAAGTTTTGCCTAAAGGAAAAATGTACATGAACCACACGACTTTGTGCCGTCTTCAGTTTAGCACAACAACACGGTGTATCGCTGCCTAATTGTTTGCCACCTGTTTAATATTAAAAGTGATTGCCAATTTTAATGCATTAGTCACATTATGAAATAGGCTAATTAAAAGTCACTCTATTAGAAAAAAAATTAATTCATAAACAGGCCTACAGTATATTCCATCATTAATACGACTTTGATAACGTGGCTTAATGTGTTTGCATACACCGCTGATTTATAAAGACTGCTGCTCAGTGGCGGCCACAAGCGTCTTGAGCTGAAACTATGCTAAGAGTGAGTTATGGTTGGTCCAGAATAACCTTAACAAACATGTGACTTACCTAAGAGATACTTAGCGTACGAACGTTTCGGGAAATGCGCCATAATGTTAAGAGAGAGGTTAAGGTACAACTTAAGAACTACTTAGCGATAAGAAGCTTTCGAGAAACCGGGCACTGGTCATTCAGGACATCCAGGCTTCAGCTGACTTCATTTTATTTTCATCTTCAATTTATTGCCACATAATGTTACCAAATCTAGACCTGACCAACTGAAGCAACCACATAATACTTTTTCTTTGGCCAAGCAGGGTATTATTTACGTACGTCTCTAAGGAGTTATGGCAAAAAAAATAAAAAATTGACAAAATCTCACAATATCGGGACACATCCTAAAAAAATGCTATTCCACTGCAATGCATGCATACACATGTTTATTCACACCTAGGGAAGAACATGCACAGAAAGTGCATGTAGGTGATAACCCAAGCTCAGGATTGAACCAGGGACCTTGGAGCTGTGAGGTGACAACGCTTGCACCACCTGCTGCACCACCATGACACCATTGGGAAAACAGTTATATATGTGCTATGCCTTTGTGTGATTGAGAATGGCACTGTTTTTACACACTCTGAACCAGTTCCAGTTCTCAAAAAAGTCTCAGAAGACTTTGCTTACTCCTCTAAGCCTCATTTAAATACAAGTGTCACCTAGTGAAGAAGTAATCTAATCAAAACTAAAGCTCATCGTCTGCATATATCAAAGACAGAACACTTTAAGTATTCAGCTCCTAAAGGCAGCACGATGGCTGCGGCAATGATGCAAGTGCCAACATCAAAGGTCAAAAACTGCCTTTCCTGAAGTGGGAAAGGCAGATTGGAGGTCCAGACAGCGGAACCATTAAGTGTCAATGGGGTTCTCTCATTACTCCAGGGCTCTAAACAGTAAAGCACGCTTATTGCGATGCCAAACCATCTGTTCCCTTTGGAAGCACTGATGTGAGCATGCTTTTTTTTCACCCAAGGACAAAGTGCCCTAGATGCAGATGGGGGGGAAAAGAAAAAAAAAACTCAGGATCCATTAAAATGTTTATTTATTTTACATTTTGGTAACTACAAGAATGACATGTCTGAGTCATGCTTGGTTTATTTGCTCATTTGCTCCAACTTTATTGGGAATATGGGAAACAAACTCATAGAATGATAGTTTTCTTTCTTTCCGCTTGCAGCTCTGCAAATCCCCAAGCAGGGTTACTAATCTTCAAAAACAGTATAAACCTCTGCTTCGACAGATTCATTAATCATTACAGTATGTCATTTTTTTTTTTTTTGCACCAGTAAGTCACAAGCTGGACATTTTCAAGATGTTTATTTTTTTTACTTACAATAAGCAACTTTTAATGACTTTTTAAAGTAAGTAAGCATGAAAATTCATTAGTCTGGTCTTATCTCTAATATTGTACTGTACATATTGTATTTGAATATTGCATTGTTTAATCTGTAATCCTCTATTTTGAGACTGCCAATGTTTGTCCTTTGCTTCAAATAATTGAAGAAATTTTAATTACGAGTTCAAAATGCATCTCCTGTAAGTGCTTCATAAGTCTTACAGTACCATCCCCTTTAACACAACAGTAATTTGCCAGCTCATGGACTGGGCATTCACCTGAACCCTGGCTAAACGAACACACCAGTTAAGTGTTTATAGTTCGGAATATAACTTTGAAAAAAAAAAAAAACCCTGGACAGATTTATTGCTATTGTTTACTCCTAACTGGGTGAGCCAAATTGAAAGTCACTCAGTGTTGAGCTCCCTGTCAAACCAAGTGCTGCATGTTTCATAAATAATACATCAGTGCATGATGCAAGCAATGCAGCACAGCACTGACGAATTAATGAGAGGCTCAGAATGAGGAGGAGGAGGATGAGAAAGCTTCAATCCCCATCAAGCCCTTTTGGGTCAAACACTGTTGGGTGAGATGACAGCTGCCCGTGTGATGTCTCTCTTCACCGTTAGACCTTTTTTCTTACCAGCTCAGTGAATTCATTGCTTCCCAAGTCTAATCTCTCCAGCTGTGACAGCCTGTGAATTGACCTGCAGCACATTTACAAAGAGAGGAATTACATCAGCACATCATATTAACTACAATAATAACACAATGACCTGCATCTCACTCTTTTAACACAGGAACAAAGAAAGGCTTAATTCGTTAAAAACTTTAGAACGTTAACAAGCCTTTTGTTATACATTAACTTGATGTGTTATGATTGATGATTAATGGGGTAATTAAATCATTTTAATTAAGGATAAAACAAACATAAATGTCAAATTTCCCCTTTTTCTAAACACTTTGGGGAAAATATTAGTAAAAAGCCTTGCAACTCAGCATCATAGCAAATAATGCCTTCAAATCAATTGTGTAATTGAAGTGCTAATAACGAAACACTTAGAAACACCTAATTCATAATTAATGCCCCAGTTTTTAACCACAGCATTTAAACTGCTATAGTATGTGCATTCTAAAACTCTAACAATTATAATTATCCATAAAATGCTTTTTCATTGATTTTTTTTTTAAATAGGATATACCAGTACAATAATTTCACATTCTACCTTGGGCATTACAAAATCAAAGAACATGAAGGCAAAGCTCAGCCTAGTTTTGATGAAAACACGGGGCTGTATTAAATGACAGAATATAAAGTGTTGCTAAGCAGGGCGACTGAGCCAATCATTATGCAAAGACCACAGTGTGCAGTATCTGTTGTTCTGTAAGGGCCCCTGCAGTGATGTATTATGGAATACATTACAAGCTCTGCTGCCTTTCACAATATGAAACACCTTTACATTCATTTTCATTTTGAACATGTATAAAATCACGATTAGTTGGAAATTATATCTGTAGGCCATTACATGGTTATAAAACCTTGGACAAGCTGCAGTGTCCTGTTCCTCTCAATAGTCTCATACCTGATATGTGAAGATCTGGAAATACCATTTTCCATTTAAAAAAAATCTCCAGATAACTACAGTAGGTGACGGCTATCAATTAGTTATCAAATTATTAATATTATTAACATTAACAACATTTTTGGCTGAAATATTCCTGTAATATGTAAGCTACACAAACAAGTGCATCTACTTACAGCATTGACCAGACGAAGTGGAATTACAAGGCATTAAAAGGTCAAACATTTGCAGGGGTGAGATTCAAACATGTCTACTCCATCTGTCCTTAAACAGGACATTTATGGAATCATTTGAACTCATTCTTTGCATGCTAGGAATCTTCCATATACAGAACACTGTTAACGTATCAGTAAATATAATGCACATATACAGTATAATGTATCAGGTACTCAATACTTATAATGACATTGAAAGCTGAACAGTGGAAAAAAACTATATTGGGGTGGTTAACCTGAAACTAAATGCATGAAGTGGACCAAATATGCCTAGGATTTTAACATTTTATTAATGAGAAACGAAAACAAATTGTATTGAAAAGCAACTCCAAAACCGCAGCTCTTGTGAGATGTTTCCAGTCTGCAGTGGTCAGGGCCTAAAAATAAAGTGGTCCAAGGAAGAAGAAGAGAAAAAAAAAAAACGGAGAAAGGGTCCTGGTCATGGGGTGGGCATGGCTCAGTAATGAACATGAGGAGTGAGGTCTGGCCTGATCCACTAGAAGAGCTACTGTAGCTCAAATTGCTGAAAAGGTAAATGCTGATTAACAGAAAGATTTCAGAACACACAGTACATCAATATTTTTTTCCCTTCTTTTTTTTGTCAGCTCTTGTGTTCTCCATGTTCAGATTCTTTTCATGATTACTATGCACATTTTGAAAAGGTTAGTTTTTTTTTCACTGTATTTTGTCCAATGAATGTAAGGTTTTTACGCCTGCACACCCTTCAACAAGTTGCATTTTGGTTAATTACAGTGTTTCTAAGTCTTTTTAACGCTTTTCAAGGCAGAAATGAAATTCTCTAAAGAACGTGGACAAACTGTACATTATCTAGTCACTTCTGCACATCATAAAAGCAATATCTCATTCATTTCAACAAATTGCAAGGCTTAAGCATATTCATGTAAATGATGTATTGTATTGGATGTATTCCCTGTTGAATAGCCTTATGCCACAAAACAACAAGCCATTAGTTCACTGTATATCGTAGAGCATTACATGTAAAACATCATCATCTGTCAAGCACCTATTCCAAACATTGCCATTAGTCTTTATTTTCTGTAAATCTGTCCAGAATTGATGAACTTCTCTTTGGTCAATCTTGACTTTCACCAATGGAAAGGAACATTTGAAGTTTTAGAACAACCACTGATTAACCAGTTCTCTAAAATAGACAGCTAGCTGACATGGATGCAGTATATGGACAACACAGCAGATACCTGCAGAGCCTTATTAAGACATTCCAAAAGATTTTGTGCTGCACCGTAATGTGGAAGAGAATCGGAGAAACCTGAGGAAAGTCATGGGGTGGAGAAAGACTGCAGTGCAATTCCCCATACTGCACTGCATACACAGTTCTGCCTATGAGGTGTTTCTAAATTTTTATTCTGTATTTTTTGTTGTTGTGCTATGCAGTGCTGTAAAGCATTCGTGTCTTGTTCTTTTCTGTAAAGTAGTGACATGATCTGTCAAAAAATTACAGTGCAAACAGTAAGAAATATAAATGTGAATTCAGTCCAATCTCTTGTGATCACTCTCCCTCATACAGTAATGCGTAACTTTGCTGAAACTGATATTTGCCATGCAGGAAAAGTGCAGCCTTGTGCGTTTTAAATGATTGACATAAAAAAAACTCGAGCCACAGTTTCAATGTGAAAAACTTAGAGAAACTTGATATACAGACAACGTATAAGTACTGTGGGCGATTTACAGGCTTTTGCCGGTCGCTCATTTTGTTGTGCTGTTTGAACTAAGTGTTATATGAAATGCACTTACAGTTTTGCAAATGTTAATGTTTATAAAAAATAATCATTATGTTGTGTTTTCTTTATGCTAGAACAAAGGTTACCAAGAATTACTTCCTTCTTTCAGACAATACAGCCGGAAGTATCGAAAATATCCATTTCACTCTGATTAAGACTTGAGCAAACTCAGTGTGAAGAGTGTCAGCATAAAAGTTTGTCTCACTGCGCCAATGTTAACATCTTTAGTGTGAAGAAAAACCCACATCACTCACTTTGGCATGGTTTTCAAGTGATTCTCTCGAAGCTCCAGGATGCGTAATTTGGATAATCTGAAAAGTAAAACGCTGAAATTAGTTTTACATGGAAAACAATGTTTTGTTAAACCTTGTATTATACCCACTGTATATGGCTTAAATGACAATGAATTTATTTTAAAGCCACAATCAAGAGGAACTTCATAGGGACAAAATATATTTATTTTGTCTCCTTGCTTTTATTTGTTATGTCTCCTTTTTTCTATTTGTTCTAATGTAGGTAAGGGCTTCTCCTACAGTGGGTTGCAAAAGTATTCTTTTACTTTTGCAAGCCACTGTACAGTATATACAGTGAAACCTCGGATTGCGAGTAATGCGGTTTGCGAGTGTTCCGCAAGACGAGCAAAGATTTTTAATAAATTTTGACTTAAAAACAAGCATTGTCTTGATTTACGAGCACCGAGTATCATGTATCATGCATGAGCTTCTTGTTTTGATGCCGAGCGTCACATGATCACAATTGAGCCAACGGTTTTTCTCTCTCTTGCGCTGCGGAATTGTGGGTAATTGTCTCCCCTGCTGGGTCTTAGTGCGCGTCAACATCCGTGTACGCGTGTACTGTTATAGTAAAAACTGTGACCACGTGTGTGTGCATAAAAACAAAAACAAACGTGTGTGTAAAACAAAAGCAAGTCTCATTAGAGAGGTTAAAGATCCATTTTCTCTCTTTGTATCAGCCTGCTCTTTGTGTCTGTGTGCGTGCGTGTCATTGGACACCGTGACACACACACACACACACATACACACACATACACACACATACAGACCCCTCCTACTTTTGCCTTCACACACACACTTTCTCTCTGCTCTGCACAGAAACACTGCTCTGTCGCAATTCTTTTCAAAGGTAAAGCTCAGGTTAATTTGTTTTATTTTTACTTTACAGCAGTGACTCCGTTAGTGTGTCGCTCAATCGAGCTTCATTAGAAAGATTTCTTGTTTATTTGACCGATAAAACAGTTGTGTGCGTGCATGTGTGAAAAGAGTGGAGGAAAGGGTAACTGTGTAAGAAGAGAAGGAGAAGAGGG
>JAOTQY010000015.1:18115629-18128105 GCA_026413445.1 Dolichallabes microphthalmus
AATATCCTTTTTTTTTTTATTACTTTCCCACAACTCTCTAAATCACTTGCATTATAACAATATAAAATTGGTTCGAATAAACCAGCTTAATATTTGATATGAATTTTGCCATGAAATAGCCTGAGAAGCTGATATGTCCCTGAATCTGATGTGTGATCCCTGCACCAAATCTAGTGCTATAGGCTGACTGTCTCCACCTTAATTTGAAAATAAGAGAGGGGGGGATTGTAAACCTCTTAAATGAGCAGACGTAAACGTCTATAAGGTAAAAATTTGAACAATAATTACTACAATTATGACAAAATATTTTTGAAAAATCAGACTCATTTTTGTCCATGCCTGCACTATAGCTCCTGTCACCCTGCGCCCTTCCTACCTATATAAAAGAATGTGATATTTTGTGTCTGATAAAATACTCATGTACCTTTACAATAAATAATATTAATGTCTTTTAGCATCTACTGTAATTTTAAGTATGAATCTTGCCATGAAATAGCCTGAGAAGCTGATATGGCAATAAATCCTAATACAAACAAACATATTTGTTGGCATGTCATCATCACATTCTCTTTATAGTAATAGTTATATTCCTGCCTGAGTTTCTATTTCTTTTTTGCAAAGTATTAATAATCTTACTTCGGATGCTGTATTAGCTTTCTTTCTTTCTTTCTTTCTCAAGTATTAATAATCTCACTTCTCTTACAGTTTTAGCTTTCTTTCTTTCAAGTACAGCAGATCCTCTGCATACAAATGCCCTCCTTTACGAATTTCCGCATCAAGAATTGAAAATTTTGCAAGAAATTTGCATCAGCAAACAAAACATTTTTCAGTATATGAATGAACGAACACATGTGCAACGAAGCTGTTAAAAACTTGTCAGTGGATTTTAGTTAATATTTTACTTCATTTACATATTTTTTTCTAAATGTTTTAATAATTTTTTTAAATGCCAAAAATATGATTATAGTGTTGGAAGTTGGTGATATTTTTGGGTGACTGGAATTCTTTCTTTCTTTCTTTCTTTCTTTCACATGCTGCATGTATGTCTATCTTTTGGCATATCACCCATCCCACAGCATTATTTTATATTTCTGTGCATCTGTCTTCTTCTTTTTTTTTTTTCACTCACTCACTCGCCAGTCCAGATTAAGTGTCCTTTTTTTTAACTGTTATAATAACCTCCACTCATGTGGGAAAGCATTCCACTAGGTGTTCAAGTGTGGCTGTGGGGATTTGTGATCATTCAGCTACACGATTGTTAGTGAGGTCAGGTACTGATGTTGATGGGGGGTTATCTGGGGTGCAGTCAGTGTTCCAGTTCATCCCAAAGGTGTTCAGTGGGGTTGAGGTCATTGCCCTGTGCAGTGTGTAATTCTACTTCAGCTTTGGCTAACCGTGCCTCATGGACCTCACTATGTCCACATGGTTATCTTGGAACACGTTTGAAAATTTGTAATGCTACAGCATACAAAAACATTATATATAATTGCGTGTTTCCAAATTATTGGTTTGATGGTCAGGCATTTACAAACATTTGTATATTATATAGAGTATTTATCTAATAAGCTAATGGTCTAATTGTTTTATTCTGATGGAAGAGATCTATTTCAGTTTTGACCCCACCCTCCTCCACATAGCATAAGACCTTACTTGATTGTTTGATGAAAATAAAATTGGTGAAATCTATATGTTCATCATGTTCAAACTCAAATATAATGGATTTTTTGAGCTTTTAGATTCAATGTAAATATCAAAACATTTGATAAACATTTTATACAAATATTACAATTATTTAGTAAATTCCACTGCTTTCTTAGAGTTTTACTGAAGTTTTCATTCCCCCAAACTGCTCACTAATTGTCAGTTTTAAGTATCAGTTTTGCCCCAAGTTAAAGTGTGGTTTAAAATTCTGAGCTGAATGTCGAGGTTCAAACTGATCACAGGGCCAAAACATTTTGCAGTAATGACAAACCAGTACCAATCAAGGCTGACTGATGATACTGTAAAGACCTACTCTAAAAACAACTGGTGGCTGATATGTGTTGTTTTTTTCTTTTGCTTATGGGAAAGAAAATAACTTAATATTGCATGAGGTGACTGTAGTCTATATTCATCATTTAAAGGAAAGGAAACCTGAGGGCCTGGTGTTGGGGTTAAACAAGCACTTTTTAATTAGCTTTTTTGAAATGAGTCCAGATGTTGTGCTTGGACGGAAGTTTGGATTAATTTTTTTCATTCTAGAACAATACTGGATTTTTTTCAAAACTGTGAAATAACACATATGGCATAAGGTAATTAACAACAATAATAACAGTCCGTTGTTATTTTAAGATATGAAGGTCATCTGAACTAGAATTGTTTTTGCAAGAACAGTATTGTCAAGTGCATTTGCAAAACCCATCAAGCCCCATGATGAAACTGGCTCTCATGAAGACCCAGGAACCAAGACCAAAACTTACCTCTGCTGCAGAGTAGTTCCCAGCCTCAGAAATCACCAATTAACAAACAGTACCTGCATAAGTAGCAGATACATCTCAACATAATCTGTTCAAAGGAGATTATTACATATTTTGGATGCATTCTGCATTGTTTTATAATGTAGAAAGAAAGAAGTATTGGGGGGAAAAAAACATGGACTTGGGTGTGAATTCATATATCGCCACACTGACTCCAAAATCGATTTTCTTAAATTATTTTTGTATTTATATATATGTTTGCGTTTGTGGTATCCTACAGTCTTTACTATTTACACGTTGGCAAGCTGCACAGCATTATGTGTGGTAGGAGTGAAGTCTTTGCAACACAGATCACAATCGCAATCACAAATTAAATCTAAAATTTGCTAAGTATCACAAATATATCGACTGGTTCCTGGTGATTCCCATCCTTACTAAGTAGGGTTGCAACTTTTTCACATTTACCTTAACCAATAGTTGAAAACTATTAACAATTTATTGATTATTAAGGGTAGCAAGACACTTTTCTCACTTTTTCTTAGTTTTATTGAATAGTTCTAGTGGCACAATCCCATCATTGTATTTATGCCATAACGTACAAATAGTTTAAACAAACCGATTTAAACAAAACATCTAATATTGAGAATTGTGTGAAACACAAGTGCTCCCTCTTGTGATGTACAGTTAGAAATAAGATGCAAAACCGAACGATATCGGTTACTACATTTATAACTGGTTAAATTCTAACTTGTCCTGCACAAACGGTCAGTTCTTCGAATGTTGGTTTTATAACTATGTGGTTTATTTAAAAGTTTGGATTTATATTTCTTTGTGCATTGTGAAACAATGCTGAAGGCATCCAAAATATACAATAATCTCCTTTGAACAGTCATTATCGAGACGTCTGCTACTTATGCTTTGTAACGGCTTCATAACGTCTCTAATATGAGGTGCTGTTAATTGATGATTTCTAAGGTACTGGTACTGCTCTATTTCTATTTTACTGTTTCTTTAAGAAGGTAGTATACTGTAAGTCTCAGAGGTTCACTAAGGTGTGTCTATTAATGCTCCAGATTAAATATTCCTTAAATAATATATTCTTCGTGCCTTGTGCTTTCCTTAATTTATTCCTTCTCCAAATACGCTGTTTCAATGTCTGTTTCAATGAGCTGCTGCGGCTCTCCAGAGAACAAGAGAGCTAAGCAATAACAAGAGCTGGCGGAGGGGATGATCTTATATGAGGTCATATTAGGGGGAAATCTAACTGGCTTGTTTAAACCCTGGCCAATACAAAAATGGAAGCAGGACAAATAGCAGAGAATATTTATTTCTCAAATTTGTGTTTGTACATGCCCACACCCGTTGGAATGTCTGAAAATGACTAAAATGTGAGTTTTGCATAATAACTTGAAATGTAAATGTTGGATGACTCAAATTCTTTTAATGAACTGCCCTGTTTATCGAGAAATTGTGCAATAGTAGCCTGTTTTTCCCAAACTATTGTTTTTCGAACTCATAAACATTTTACTCACTGTATGTTGTTTTACTACGGTTCACTGGTTCTTTCTAGTTCTTTCTCAATACGAAACCTTTTCTCTGGATCTTCCAGTTTATCAACACAACATATTTTAAATAAGTGAAATTAAGATTTTTTTTTTTTTTTAATAGCCAGGAATCTGACATGTTTTGTTTTGATTATCAGAGAGTTATTTGTATTCAGTAACAATAGGAAGATGATTAATGATTTGCTGTACTGAGGGAGAATAAGAATCAGTTCAAAAGCTTGAATTCAACCAAAACAGTTCGCCCTGAGGTAATAACACCTCCAGAAGACATGCTGTAGTAAACCTTATTTGCCCTCCTCAGTATGTAAATAGGAATATGAGAATATGAGCAGTTGTTCAGGCCCCAAGTCATATTGCCACAAGGCCACGTTCCTAAACAAATTATCAATGCATTAATTTTCTCTAAACGAAAATTTATTCACAGTCCTTAAATGTTTTAATGCTGTGCTTCAGTTTTGCTGGTTAATTGAATGAGAAAAGCAAAATCTCATACAAACATTGTGTTCCATATCAATATCAAGTACTGCAATATGAGATTTTCTCTATCACTGTATCCATATAAAAACATTGGCACACACATTTGTTATTGAAATAAAGATGTTTTTTAGTGTTTTTTGTAAATAATGTAAGCACTGAGATCATTTTGAGAGTACATTTTTAGGTTGAAGTGCGGCGGTGTTGGAATGGGAGTTGTTAATGATTAATTTTTAATCGATTAATTGTCATTAAAGATGTAACTGCAATAACAAATATGTTCTGCGTGTATGGGTGGCTTCGACACCGCAACTGTAATCTAAAATTAGATTAGCTGTTCTTCCTAGCCAGACTACTTACATGCTTGCTAACAATTTATTTGAAGAATTATTGCATGTAAGGACAGTTTCCAAGATTCCTCTCGTGAACACAGAATCAGGTCGGTCTGATTACAAACCACCTCCACTCACACCATCTTGTTCACCGAGTGAGTGTTCAGGAGTGCTTCACGTACACATTAGATTTTGACCTTAAAAAAAGGAAAATGTGGAGGTCACTTGTAGTGTGGTGTGGTATGTATGTGTATGGAGAACACCAGATCGTGCCTCTAGAACTGTTTAAATAAAACTTAAACTAAGGGTAAATTTAGTCAAATTATTAACGATTAAATGATTAACTTATTCAGCTATTGGCTAAAAAAATGTGTGAAATTTGAAACCTTTGTTTGAACAAATCTTTGTTTTAACTTAAATTGTCAGTGTATTCCAAGGTAGGAGATAAAAAGCCTCTTACTGGGCAAGAGCGCAGGTTTACATTTTTACCAATTCGCCACGGAGTTGTCAACTGTGAACTATGTCATCTGTGATAAAATTTTTAATATATATTTTTTTTGTTTTTAAAGTGCAGTATGTTGCAATAAATGCATAACTCTACAACTCTTATGTTCCAGATACATAATCTGCATGTCTGGGGTGTTTGTCTCCGTACCATAGAATTGATTATTCCATTTGTTTTACAGAATGTAACTTATCATGAATGTATAAAGTACTAATTTTCTGGACGCATGTTAAACCTGCTCTGGGCTCGCTTTACATGATCTCTTGGGACTTAGAGAGGAAGCGTAGACGAACGGTGTGCGGAAAAGGGGCCCAGAGTGATCTGAATCCATTCACATGGCCTGGAATGGCCTTGAAACACATTTTTTGGCAACTCGTTTAGAACAGAGGTCGAAACTCCTCTGTGTTTTGACTGGTTAATTATCAACTCAGAAAGACCTTGCTGGGAGATTTGGGTGGTATCGCAGTCTATATTCTGTGTGGAATGACATGTTTTAACTCTGTGCTCTTTAGCTCAAACTTTTTGAGAAGTCCAACAGCGTGTATGTTCTCTAGCAACAGTTCTTCTCACTCCCTCGACCTCCCCTGTGAACTCTGCATCCTGTTGAAAGCCATGTGACCTGCAGAAGTAGAATTCCTTCCATTGCTGAGGTTCTTAAGGAGATCAGAAGTTTAGCCTGGATCCTTTTTCACTGAGACCTTCTGAATAGTTGGCGCTGCTAGATGTTTTTGAGTTTGTAAGGTTGAATTAATATTCTGTTGTTTGGCTCCTGAGAGACTTACTCAGCAGGAAACATTGGCATTTTTCCATACCTCCCAGAGCCCTGGTCACAACTCAGCAGGTGGTGAGATCAGTTAATATTATACTCTTATGTTAGCATGTTGTTATTATTGTCAGTTAAGTCTTTCATGGAAATCACTCAATGGGTGTAGTAACATTCAGCTTATTAAACTGAAGTTTACATGTCTGATCTGTTTATTGTAGTCTTGAGATTATTTCACCTGAGCGGTGCAAGATTCCCCCCCCCCCCCTTCTTTAATGTTATGAGTGAATTGATACAGTTGTGATGGTAGGAATGTCACTTTAGCTGGTAGGGTTTTTGTTTCCAAAATGTTCCATTGATTTTTGGCAAGTCAAATACTTTTACCTTATCTGTTGCATTTCACAAGGTCAATGTTTAAGCTACACTGGTATCTGGAGTGTTTCCATGGCCATCTCACATTTACTTTTGTCTTCTCATTGGCCTTTCTTAACATGCAGGTGCTCACAATACTGCTCTGTATTAGGGCTTGCAGAATTACGAAGTTTTACTAATCAATGACCACTTAAAAAGTCAACTAAAGAATAAACGGTTTGAAGAATTGATGACAGGCTGCAGGTATAATTTCTAGCTTCTATGCCAACTTAATAAATAAGGAATCTTGGCTTCATATTGCTTTAATTAAGAACATACCAGTTCATAAGACGGTGACTCAGCTGAAATTGTTGTATCTGAGCATCCACAGCACAGAAGCTCCTTATGGCTAAATAACGGGCGGAGAATAATAGGCCCGCTCGATTATGGCAAAAAGAATAATAATTATAATCACTATAATTTTTGGTCAATATTGAGATCACGATTATTCAGCGTGCTTATTCATTGACTTTGGAAACAATGTGTTTATTGAAGGATAAAATTATAATTTTTTTAAACATGTTAAGTTCAAGGAAATCCAAGTAAAAGAAAATGCCATTGCCAGGCTGAGGGTGAGTTTGGGCTTTTAGTTAGAGGTGCAATGGCTCCCAAAACTCACAGTTCATTTCTATTATGGTTATTATATTATGTAACTTGTATTATGGTTATTTGATTTTTATAGGTCACGTTCTTCCTTTAAATGATGCACTATGTTCCCACGTGGAATTCACCTGTACACTAAAGCACGTTTTTAAAAAATTGTACAATGCCATCTTTTGAATTTTCGAATGAACTAAAATTTTTACGTTACCGCAAGGTGGCGGACTGAAGGTGTAAGATCGCATATATTAAGTAAATTTTAAGTGCAAAAATGTACAGCACCATCTGTTGAATTGAGATTTTTCCCAGAAAATGTTTTTTATATACGTAAGGATGTTTTCAATTAATATTTTAAAGTCGCATATCTTCTCTTCTCGTGGGCCAATTACGATGAAACAAAGCTCAGTAGTTTTTACGTGATGCATGCACAAACAGACATATAAAAATTCCAAAAATTATCCTGATGTGTTCGATTACTCAAATTATAATCCTTCAAATTCTTTTTTCCGCAAATATCTTCAATATATAGTCAAGCTAACTTTACAGTTTTATTATATGTGTAGAAAATTGATACTACTACTACTACTAATAATAATAATAGTATTGTTGTACTTTGTCATCTTTGGCTATAGATGTGTTTTATAGGTTATACAAATCGAGACCAATTTTATTGAAACAAATTAGGTGCATATGTATATATTTTTTCTTTTTTTGCACAGTGTGCATGGATTCAGGATTATCTGGCAACCTACGCGTGGTTCAGAATTATGTCAACCCCTAAAGAGCACGGTAAAGACAATGATGGGGGAGAGTGTGGCTGAGCGAGGAAAAAAATGCAAATTGTGCGTGAGAAAAAATATCTGCACTGATCACAGATCAACTACAGACTGTCGGTACTAGCTCTTAGCGAGGGTTGAACGCACAAGATTTAAAACACAGTGAGACTATAATCACTTAATGTTGATTATCTTGTTTTTATAATCATTGGGAGCCAAAATCATGATTAAGTGAGGCCTAAACCAACACATTCTTTTTTCCAAAACTAAGAGTCTGAATGAGCTTCTTTGAGCTGGCATGCTGCTCGTCTCACTTTAAACTAGCTGAGTGGGATTGGGTAGTGATGTGCACCCCTTAGCCCAAACAATGGAATTTACTACACCACAGTGCAAGGATGTTATTTAGCTTTAAAGGACAACATGCACGTTGTGACCTGCCATGCTGAAAACAGTGTAGTCGTTACAGATACTCCAACTGAAACCACACATATACATATGCAGTAAAATGTATTTTCTGTATGAAATATACCAGCAAGAAATCATTATGCATTGTTGAATTAGTGACTGTTTATTCTGTGTTTTAGCTCTGTGCAAGGACTACGACAAGGCAAGGTGTGCTATAAGAGACACTTATTGACATTTTAGGATGCGGTACAGCGAGAAGCTCCAATAACAGCATGTCCCGGTTACAGTTTGTATGTCTATTATGGAAGGACGCGGCATGTTTGTGACTCACTTGTTGTTACATTCATCACTGTCAAATGTGAAAGAAGCAAGTTAGTTTCTGTTATGTGCATTTATAATAACTATAAACAGCCCTCCGCATTTTTTATTTCTTCTTTTTTTTATGGTCCCTCGCTCATGAATTCAATAAGAAAAAAAGCACTTTGTGATGATGTGAAACCTCATAGCCGTTTATTCTGATGATTTGCCGTGTTACATCTTACACCAAGTGCTTTCCTTTTGACTGTAGACACTGGATCCTCTTTCCAAAAATGCGAAATAAGCAGCTTCTCACATAAAACTTCCCCATATCGCACATTTTTAAATTCAGCATGTGTTGAGCATCTGCCAGTCGGATCCCTGTGAAGTAATTAGAAGTAAGCTTGGAATTAGAAGCAGTTGTGGTTTACAAAATGCATTTTGCACTACAGGCTTTAGAGATGTCATGTGTTTCTTCAGAATGTGATAAGGTTCTTAGTAATGTTTACAGAATACCCTGGCAGGTTAGTAAAAGTCATCATTATCATTCGGGAATAGCTTTGTACCGATATATGGAGTTGTAGTTCACAGACAAGTTTGTCTAATCAATTGTTTATATATTTATACAATTATACGCCCCTCTTCTGACGATCGCATCAGTGATGGTGCGACGATTGACATTTTTAGAGGAAACATAATTCAATTTGAGGATTTAAAAGGGGCATAGATAATGTTGAAGTGTGTACAGGAAATATTTTTTGGCTGACACCATAGTGTGTGTGTGTGTGTGTGTATGTATACTGTATATATACATGCACACTTTTATTACTTTTTAAAAAAATCTTTTTTTGTGGCATGCGAATGCATTTTTGCTTGTGCTATCTCTTTCCCCGATTTCTCCAAGGGTTCATTGAGGTTCGTAGAGTAAGCTGGCAGTGCCAGGAACATGCATGGAATGTCAGAGCTATGCAGTATTCTCCAAATGTACTGAATTATACCTGACAGCCCAAAGCCTGTTGCAAAGGCACAATCTAGCATCTGGGATAAATTTAGCTGTAGAGACCTGGACAACTTTTATATCTAGCCTTCACTTGGAATTTGGCCATGAAATTTTTAAATGAAGGCTGCGCACACGCTGTGCTTCACTTCATTTCTCCTAAGAACTGACTGAGATCTTCATAACCTCTGAAGGACCCTCGCGATTTTTTTTAAGGCCGTACGGTTCCCATTATTTCGGGGAGAACGCATTTTGTTTTAAAGCAGCAATAATGTGAAAGTTGTGCTCATTCATTCTTGTTAGTATTAAAGAGTTGGATAAATGGTATTAGTGACAAGCTCACATGTCTCTGTGTCCTGCTTCTTTACTTTGGATACACAGAACCATTCATTACTAGATTACTGTGAAAATCTAGTAAATCTGTAATCTTACACTAAGATGCTTTGTTTATTAACTCAGTTTAATTGTTCAAATTAACAGGAATAAAAGTTCCAGCATATCCAAGGTGGCTTTATTTAAATGGAAAGTATTTAGAGTAAAAATGGAAGAAAACTGGAACTAATTAAAATTCCCCACATTCTTTTCATACCTTTTGGTTTTGCCAAAGGTGGTCTTCATTGTGTTTATTTTAAGCCCCTCTTTTCAATGATCCCCAAGTAATCCTGTTTAACACTGTTTACACGCAGGATGGACACTTTTACACACCCCATCTGTCTTGAGGCTCAGAATGATTATATTCATTTGTAGAGAAATGGATCAGATCACACACGTTAATGTTACACCATTGTATAAAAACCTGCCAAGACTGAGACCAAGTAATAAGCTTATCTCATCCCTGGCTTTTGCGTTCACACAGAAAGCAAATATCATCTGTTATTTGTTTAACAAAAACAAAATGAAACATACTAACACTGGGTAGGATGACCTCTTGCTCTCCGAAGAGACTTGGATTCTACAAGATGTTGGAAACAGTACTTTGAGCGGCTCGTTCATGTCAACATGATTGCATTAAAGAAGTGCTGGAGATTTTTCAACTGCATGTTTCATGCTGGCAATCTCAACTTCCTATTCAGTACCAATGGAAGTGCAACGAAAACATCCCACATACCATTACGCCACCACCAGACTGAACTGTTAACAATAAGGCGGGTTCTGTTCATGATGTTTACACCAAATTCTCACCCTACCATCTGCATGCCACAGCAGGAAACAAGATTTCTTACAGATTGCAAACATTCGTTCAGTCTTCCGTCATCCAGTTTCGTTCATGCGATACATATTGTATTTTCAGATTCCTATTTTTGCTCGACGGGAATAGATCCAGATGTTGCATGCTGCTGTTGTAATTTACCTTCCTCACGGCTTGGGCTGTTGACTGTCCTGAGACGCTTTTTTGTGCACGCCACAGTTGTGAACAGTGCTTATCTGAGTCACTAGCCTTCCTGTCTAGAGCTGGGTATTCTTGACTTCTATATGAGCTCCTGATTTATAAAATCCATTATAACAAAAGGCATATTAGGGTATCTTATCATCTTTTATGGTATCTTTTTATTCAGATCTCAGTATGATTATACACTTAAAACCCCTTCATAACACAGCTTTACAAATATTAACATATTTACCCCAATGAGGTTTAACTTGGTCTGTTTCACCTCTTTAGTTTTATTTCTCTGCAACTTTTCATCATTCAAATCAGTTTTACAACCATTTAGAAATGTCTGTTAATATCAGGAAAAAAATTATAATGATATGGCAACCTTCATATTACCAGATTATTTCTGTATTTCCCAAACCACAAATTTAAAACAGTTTATCTTTTGATATAGCTCGCTATTATCTTTAGCCAAAGATAAAACTACACTCAAACAATATCTAAAGTTACACAGAATACCCGTTTAAGTCACCGGAGTCCTACTTTTGTTCACACAGGCACTTTTACTCCTACTGTAGGGTGAGATTTGCTCCCCGAAATTTAACATGTTCGTATAATCATGTCATAGTGTTTTAATTAGTGTCAGTATTTACGACCTCTCATGAGAAGCAACTGTTTAGATATTAAACATTTTTCCCTTGTTTTTTTTTTTTCTTCAATTTTATTGTTAATTGAAGTGTCACTGAACATTTTTTTTTATCCTACACTATTACCTATAATACATACTACATATTGTAGAAATGCTTTGATTACATGATGATCATGTCATACCACATCACCACACCCCCGATGTGACCCATGCTGGAATATTCACAAGTCTAGTGTTAGTCTCTACCTCACCTGCTAAGCTCTTAGTGTTGGTGTTTTTTCCGGTGCTGAAAGAAATTACTTGTATGGTATCAGTCGAAATATGTAAAGCATGTGGGCTGTTTCATGTTGTCAGGGAAAAAAAAAGTTTTGAACTTTCCCGTTGTCATTGTTTGAAGTCTTCCCACAGACAGTGACGGTATTTCCTTATTTGATTCTCAGTACTTCATTTTCATAGTTGGGGAAGTTATGATTCCTGCCGAATATGCCACCTAGTGCAGGTTTTTTTTTT
Source organism: Dolichallabes microphthalmus (assembly GCA_026413445.1). Classification (NCBI taxonomy): domain Eukaryota; kingdom Metazoa; phylum Chordata; class Actinopteri; order Siluriformes; family Clariidae; genus Dolichallabes; species Dolichallabes microphthalmus. The sequence goes on from JAOTQY010000015.1 coordinate 18,127,742, forward strand.
CTTCAGTTTTTTATTTTATTTAATTTCCGCGCGGTGGCCGTAAGTACGGTTCATCATGATTAACTGCCAGCTTTGGTGCTGTGATTAGGTTTCCATCTTTCCGCCCGTCGGTCCACTTATAGTCAACCACACAGGTGAGATTGGGGTATAACAGCAGGAATAATAGAGGGGGGCCGGGTTATCGGGGGCGGGGCTTGTAGGACGACTTTCACACTCAAAATTCAAATTCAAATTTTATTTGTCACATACACAGTCATACACAGTAAGATATGCAGTGAAATGCTTATACGACTGCCAGTGACCTTAAAAAGAAAATAAAAGCTTATACGTAAAATAAATATCAATAAAAAGAAATACTTAAGAA
>JAOTQY010000015.1:18149295-18161732 GCA_026413445.1 Dolichallabes microphthalmus
TGCCATGTTAACAACAACCCCCTGATTTCACTGATGGTATAATATTCCCGCCCTGAACTGGCCGTGTGAATGAAATGAATGAAATGGGTAATAGCTACTGAATAAAATGCTCCCTGTAAATGTGTCACTTGCTTTAATTTAAAAGCTTTATAAAATCATTGTAATCTATATAGATAGACTCACAACAATTTTTCACCACAAGATGGCCCCAGACTCCTAGAATTCGTTCCAGTTTCCCATGCATAAGAATTCCTACAGTGCTGATAAGCCTCAAGGTGCCTCAAAGACTCTTCAGGTGCTATGAATACTTTGATGGCGTATTGTCTTTGGGGTTATGTTCCTGAAAAGTCTGCTTCTTCATCCATATCGTATATAGAGGCTGAGTAGAGGGAGAGTAATACATTTATATCCCAGTATGGTTGGAAGCTTTACGTTTAACCCGTTTTGTTAACGTATCCTTTTTTCATCCGTGTTGGTCATCCATAGCACTAGTTTGTTCTGCCATCCCTTTATTGCCTCAGCCTGTCTGTTTAGTGTAAAAGCATAGCACTGTAGTTCCTATCCATTGAACTCCATTGAGGTTCAGAGATTCAGTCTGTGTGTCCTCCCCTCCCTTTAACCCCCTTCAGGAGGATGAAAATGGTGGATATTGTAGCACAGAAAATGCCGTCAGAGAGTGACGTTCATGTGGCCCGGAGCTTTCTAACGAAGATTTTGCGAAGTTCAATGAGGTACAGTATTGATGTAACCACCGGCCAGTCCACCTTTTTTCCTGTGCCATCCCGTTCCATCCAGATCTTCTCCATGACTTCATTTCTTCCCATGTTGTCTTTGTCATCCTTTCTCCAAAAAACCTATTTGCAACAATTCTTAAGGCTTTCACTGTTGCTCTGTGTGGTAGTTTGTAGTCTTTCCTAGGGGATTCCAGTAGGATAGCATTCATGTTGTTAATGTCATGAATACAGTGTTACATGTGCGTTTGTGTTTGGTTTATCACACTTATGTAATATATGCCTATTGACTTTTCTCTTGCATGCATTGCAGAAAGAACCATTTCAAGGGGTATGTTTTAATGCAGTTTGTTTGATGTTATCATTTATTTGACTTTATTTGGGAGAGGTGTGCATCAGAGCATTGTTGGTACCTAAAGTTTATTTTTGTCAGTTTAGTCATTTTCAAAATTGATTTAGAAAGATGTTTTGCGAGTAGCTAGCAGTTTTGTGTTTTCCCCTCAACATCATTTACCAACACTGTTATGATTATGAATGTAGGTTTTATAGTGACTGTTGTAGTTGCATGTAGATTGCATTTTCCTCACTGATTTTTCTCTATTTCCCTTTTCTGTCCCTCTTCTTTCAGGAAAAATGAACCCATGAGCAGGCCTCACTCCTGGCATTCCACCAAATTCAATGAGAACCAATCAGACACTGCCAAAACACAGTCCACACCCTCACCAGTCTGTCAAACAAGATATGATGCAAGGTAAAGAACGCTGTTTAAACATATCATTATACCACTCTTAAATTAAGTTTTAAGTTTTCTTCCACTGGTATGTACTGTTTATGCAATCCTTCAGTGTCAGTGCAATTCTAAAACATGTGCTCATTTCCTTAGTTCATTCCCCTCCGACCTCACTACTGGTTGGGACCAGCCTAATTTACGCAGGGTATCAGACCAGTTCAGCTCCTTGGGCAGTATGGATAGTTTAGAACACGGCTCATACCCATATCCACCCGGACGCCTGTCTCCAAGCAAATCTAACAGCAACAGTGTTGAACATTTAGTGGGTGGAAAAAGAGATTCTGCCTATAGCTCCTTTTCAACCAGCTCAGGGACGCCTGATTATACACTGTCTAGAAGCAACGCAGCCTCTACAGAGAACATGCTGTATAAAGTTAACCAGTGGGACACAGGAAGTCGTCCTAGTAATGGCAGACATAGTCAAAGCCAAAGTGAAGCGGTCAGACAGGATGACAGGACCGGTTATCTTCAGCCACCCCCGGTAAGCAGTGGCCGAGAAAGCCCAAGAATAGAGGAGCAGCCAGGCTACCGGCATTCTGCTTCGGGAAGGTCCAGCATTGCACCCGTTTGGCATGTTCCAGATATGAAGAAGACCATGGCCCCATCACCCCCACCGCCTGCACCACCAACACGCAGTGATAGTTATGCTGCGACCAAGATTCATGAAAAGGGTCTGGTCTCCGGCTACCCTGAGAATCCTGGGATTCATGCCCCATCCAAGATCCAGGCCAAAGGATTAAAGATAGCAACAGAGATGTCTGAAAATAATCAAAGAATTTACCATGCAACCGAGTCGTTCCTTGAAACGTCTCAAAACTACAACCCACAACTTAAAAGTGGCACGGCCAATCCATATGACAGTTATAGTCAACAAGTTCCGCTTCCAAACCCAAACAAGAAATGCTCACCATCCAGTACTGAACCATCCTACATTCGCGTGGCCTACCACCAACGTCAGTACAGTGATGGAAGCCCTTTTTATGCACATCCTAAAACCCCAGCTACAGGAAAGTCTCAGAGTTGCTATAGCAGCATGCAAGAGTTATCCAACAACAACTATGCTCCGAACTATATCCAGAGCCATAACAGAAGGCATGTTGCATCGCAGTCCAGCACTGCTATTGACCAAAACCCTGACAGTCAAAGCTCCAACAGTTATTATTGTGTCACATCTCGACAAACGTCTCAGGGAGCGGCCCAGGCCTCTTTATTGCGGGTGGACGACAGGAATGCTAATTCTTTGAGTGAATTCGCCCAAAGTGAAGGTGATAGAACTTCCATAAGCTCTCAAGGACAGCTCAAGGACAGGTTCAGTACATCCCAGGTACCTCACACAGCAAAGACAAACAAAGACAGCAATGGATATTACAGACAAGTTGACAATCAGCAACGGGTATACACACCAGTTAATAGGTCTTCTTTTGATGAAGCAATAACTAAACCATCAGAGCATGAGGTCAGAGGACAAACCAATATAACAAACTCAGATAGCCATTTCATCAAGCACTTGGAGCAGGGAATGGTCTCAGACGCTTACAGATTAGGAGAATCCCATAAAGAAAATTTACTGTCTACAAATGAGACCACAGTAAGCCCACAGAGAACCCCAATGCTGCACTCTCTATCACATGAGCGTAGTAGATTGGTTGAACCACAGAGTGAAATGGGTAGTAGTGAAGGACAACAGGAATTTGTCGATCCCCTGAATTGCAAGCAGGCTCGGCGTACCGATCGTTTCGCCACAACATTGCGAAATGAAATTCAGATGAGGAGAGCTCAGCTTCAGAAAAGTCGAAGCGCAGCAGTCTTGAGTGGGCCGGCTGATCGTGAAGAAGAGCCTTCAGTTTGGAAGTCCGCAGATACATCTTCACCTTCATCTGATGGTCCCTTCACTAGTGCCTATAAAGACCATCTGAAGGAGGCCCAAGCTCGTGTCCTTAAAGCGACTTCATTCCGGAGGCGGGACTTGGAGCCAGTGCTCGTGGAGCACCCAGGAGCGGAAGTGCTGTCCACTTTTAACAAGGATACACCATCTCTGCCAAGTGTCTCTGAGCTCCCATCTAGTAAGCCTGCTTCGTGTACAAACCACGTGTCCCGTATATGCGGCCGAAAACGGTTTCCAGTAGAGAAAAAAGTAAGATCATTCTCTGAGCCTGAAAAAATTAATGAGGTGGGTGTTGCCGAGGAAATAACCCCACAAGATAATGACGTATCGATAGTCAACAGGCGTAAAGTCTTTGAGGCTGCGGGAAAACCTGCTTACAGTAAACCCATGCTGAAACAAAACCTTCACATATCTGAAGACTCCCGATTGGACAAGCCTGGAGATTTGTCTGAGTCTGGACAAAGTGAGAACGCCAAGAACAATGGTGAGAGTAAGACAGCAGATAGTGGCACAAATTCCTTGCAGAGACTGGGCACATTTGCAGAGTATGAGGCCACATGGAAAACGCAGAGAAAAGTGGATTCCAGGACATCTGGAAGGTACCACTCAGCTGATAACATTCTTGATCCCGGAGCGGATGAGCGATGTAAGCCCTCCTATTTCCATGAAAGGTCGCGCTCCTCTCCCTCAGAGGACTTCTATGGTCAGGTTAGCATTTTCCTTTTGACATTTACAAAAGCTGTGTTTCATCTGAAATTCGTTACTTATTGTTGTACGTTATATGTTTGTAGATTAATCTCTGTTTCGCCCTTTTAAAAAGCTTGTTTGATTTTTATGTTGTTTAGACAGGGTGGCTGAATGACTAGTATAAGAATAAAGGCAGGACCTTAGTCAAACATTAAGCCATGTCTAAACAAAAAGTCACGCCCTCAAACCAGAAAAGTAGCAAGTGTCAAGGTAGTCACCTGGTATATACTGAAGTTGATCTTCCTTTGAAACTGTAAAACCCTTCCATTGTTGGATACAAGACAAGAGCATCCACTGATATATGCTTTAAAATATTGATCGTCTTACGTGCTGTATTCTCTTCAGAACATCCCAGTGCAAGGAAGAAAGTCAGCAGAGTGCTGTCGACCTGAGAGAAATCTCTCTGATCATGACAACTCTACATCAAGGTGGGTGAACGTCTTTTTATATAAACAAATGTTTAATATTCAGACTAAGCTTACGACACGCGTTGAGTCTGTTGATTAAAACATGCATCTGTTGAAACAATTATTTTAATTATCTAGGTTTGACAAATTATGAGCCTAATAATTAACAAATTAAGCATTGTTGTTTAAAAAAAAATCTTCATTGTTTTTATGATTCAGTTGAGAAACATATTATTTTTAAACATTTATGGAAGCAGTCTCCCATGTGAGTGCACTGTACCAAAGGTAAAGTGGTCCCTACAAGTTTGGACACTGAAAATAAAATTTAACACTTGGAATTAGCAGCTTAATGTTTTTTGCAGTCATTTTATGTTTTAATTATAGACCTACAGTATGGTACCAGTCAAACATCTCGACACACCTTCTAATTCCATGGTCTTTTCTCATTTTTATTTCTTTCTACATTGTAAAACAATACTGAAACAATTTTCATCCAAAATATGCAATAATCTCATTCGAACAGTTGATATTGAGATGTGTCTTTTACTTACGCTCTGGAAAGCCTTTATAATGGCTCTAATCTGAGGTGCTGTTACTTGGTCATGTCTGAGGCCGATGACTCTAAATGAAGTTCTCTGCAGCGGAGGTAAGTTTCGGTCTTGCTTTCCTGGGATGTTCTTCATGAGAGCCAGCTTCATCATGGTGCTTGATGGGTTTTTGCAAATGCACTTGACACAATACTGTTCTTACATGAACTGTTCCGGAACAGCTGACAACTGATTTGTGGATTTTAATTAATTACCAATTACCAAATTCTATGTGTTATTTCATAGTATTGAAATATCCAGTATTGTTCTATAGTTCATAAAAAAATCATTAAACAAAGACATTGAATTAGAAGCTGTGTCTAACTAGTACTATGTGTTTTATAACTGACTTTGTATTGTCTTTTCAAATACAGTATGTATACATGATATTGCGATTTTATACAATAACTTTTCCGTCCTATTAGTATTTCTAAATAACACCCAATTTTGCTCTTCACTTATTGTGTTGCTTAGTTGTGTGTCCTTGGCTAAAACTGTCTCAGTAAAACAAAGCCAGTAGTATGCTGTTGGACCAAACAGCAGCCTCTTTGTTGTCCTCACAGGCATAACTAGAGTATCGCTTTGACTCAGCTGTGACAACACAACCATCCTCAGTGCCTGGGGTTTGTGTGATGAGGACATGACTTTGAGGTACAGATATTTGAGTGCCTGAATTGGGTTCTGAAAATAAAAAAATCCTGAAAAGAACATGATTTCACTCGATCAGTGAGAACACGAAGCCTTGTTAAAAATCTTTAGTCAAGCATCGTTGAAAATAATGATTATTATTGTATCCTCTTGTTATGTTTCTTCCCTGAAGGACTGCATTTTATTGTTCAATTGACTTGACTTTTCGGCCGTTACAACTTTTGTGTAATGAAATGCAGGAGTAAGCTCACCGATTCTACACTATAAACATTTCTCAAGGGCAACATGGAGATAAGAGTTATTATGCAACATAAAAGCATGTGTGAAATCTTGTACTGTGTGTACATTATAAAAGTTTAGTGGACAATTCCATCACTGGATTCAACAGGCAAACCTTACTGTATATACAGTCAGAAGCATTAGTTCTGAAATGTTTCAGTGTCTAATACCTTTCTGCTTCCCGAGCATACACATCTTTAAGCATACATTTAATTAATTAAATCAAAACTGCAAAGCTCTAAATGTTTAATCTGGGGAAATGTGTTGTTGAAAAATGCCATACAGAACCTACACCTTCTCCGTTCTTCACATACAGTAATTAGCCTTTTCAGATATGGGAGGATCCTGGGAGGACTTAAATATGAGGAAGATTTCAACTAACCTTAGACTGAAGAAGCTACTTGGTTACCAAGTCTAGTTGACATGACCCAACTTTCAGACATTTGACACCATATAAAAGAATAATAGGGTTTTGTGTGATACTGTGCTGTGGTAATCCATTAAGCATGCACAGAACAAGAGTCAGTGCAAACCGGGGTCACATTTTTTGCCTTTATTTTGTAAAAGACTGGTTTTTCTCCAAACAAATGCTTTTCTGTGAAGTTTCCAAGCTTGCACAGACAGAGATTTCACGTTTAGTTTCTCTTTTATGATGTGCTTGTTTTCCTCAAGCGGTATTTTGATTACTTTAGAAGAAGATGGGAATGTATGGTAAGCTTGGTAGCAATAATAGTTGATGTAATGAAATAATCTTAACATCTCTGTCATGATCTGGGAAAACCTTGGTGTGAGGGTTGTTTTTTTTCCCTCCCCTTCCAAAATATATATTTATCTGTGCAGATATAACCAGTTCCATTGTATTTTTTAGAAATGCTCTGTATAAGATACATTTCTGCTTCTGTATGTAAATTTTTTTCCCCGATCACAGAATTGACCCGACAGGTAGTTTCCTTCACTCTCATTCTTTCTGCATCATCTATCAGACTTGCAGTATTCTCTTCATTCTCTGTGTGTCCTTTGGGTAAAAGTAAGGGGTGGCTCACTTTAATTAGCATGTTGCCAACTAAACCAAACATCCATCATCATAAGCTTGTTAAATTGCACCCTATAAAATTGTCATGTCTTCTCCTGCCTGTAATTAAGGTGTTGTGAAGAGCATGTTTACTGGTCGCGCTGTCCGTAAGTCGCTTTGAAGCTAACGGAAGATTCAACAGCAGCCTTTTATATCACAGTCGGATAAAAATCGTATAAGCTTATTCAGGTGAAACTGTTAAAAATCCGGTTTAAATAGCATGTTGCACATAACCTTATTGTAGCGCGCAATCTAACTTGCATGACAAAAGCTAGCGAAAACCAGGGTTAAGCTGTAAGCAGCCCCACCCAGGTGAGCTTAAAGATCCATTGCTCCAGGAAGCACCTGTCACTGCTAGATCTTTCGCTACTATGAGGCAGCCTTGGTGAGTGCTCTTTCTGTAATATTAAATTTTAAGTTCTGAAAAATTGCTGCTGTTGAGGAGCTATGCTTCAGATTTTAGATATATTTTAAGTTGGTAATGTATGAATTGCTGATCAGCGCTGTGACTCTTCCAGTCTCTGTGAGTCTTTTTTGATTACAGACTGTCAACACTTAATCGGTGGCTCACTGCATGTCTATGCATGCTGACATTAAGTACACCGTATACTTCTCAGCACATGTATTTCACACAAATAACAAGTTTAAGTCATCTGCATACTCTATTACCAAACTATACCATTGCCTTCTCTAATTACAGCATGTGTGTTAATGTTGTTCATGCTCTTCACTTGCTTTGTTTTAGTAATCAGTCATACAGGCTGTGCATGCCTTTGCATGTCTCGTCTGAACTGCTCTTCAGATATTTCTTTACTCTTTTTTTTTTTTTTTTTTTTTTTCACCTCTCTTTTCTATTCTTCAGTCAAAATGCCACTTTGTTTCTCTCTGCGAAGTCCAGCTACCCCTTCTTTGTGCCTAACAGGTATTTGAACTGGCTACGTGGATGTGAATTGTGGTCAGGCATGTTTGTGTGGTCAGGCTAGAGTACTACTTCAAATAATTTTTTTATTTTATTTTAGTGAAGTAAAAATACATTCCGTCCTTAAAATGAAGTGATGTAAAGTATTTAGTTAAGCTGTAGGATTGAGAGAAAGAAAAAGAAATCTGAGTTTTTTTGAAGAAATATTTAGTCTGTCTATATCGTCTGTTTCTACCAAACTTCTTTTGCATGTCAGAAATGTTCTATAAAAGGCCTTCAGTGTCCCACTATTCCTACATAAAACAGCTCCACAAGTGGCTCGCTTGTCCCTCTTTGTTGCCACGACATATAAATCTACAATCACTGACAGCAAAATGAGTATTAAAAAAAAAAGAAAACAACCAAAACAATTGAGGCTGGGTGGAGAAAAGCGTACTGTTGGCCAGTGGCTGCAGGGAAAGAACATTCATTACCCAGATTGTGACAGGCTTGTGGGAACAGAAATATGCGGGGTATGACAACCAGCCCGGGAGTTACCATGGAGAGATGGTGAAATGTGGGAGAAACGTCTGCTCTCCTATCGATTTACGCAGCACACAGTGAAGCTTTGTGCTTTAGAAAGGACAAACACATTCACAGTTTCAGCTTTTGATATGCTTCTGCAGAGCCAGTGTACATATACTGTACTGAAATATCTATACATATTTTCCCTCAGGTTAAGTGACCGAGCATATAAGGATTTATTGCCCGAGGCAAATCAGGAACCAGCATCACTTTTGACAGAAGGAGAGTCAGAGAGACACTTCTCAGGTCCACCATCCACTCATAACTCTCCTCCCAGCCCTGCTGGTCCTTCTCAACATTTCCCTGATCGTAGCATCCTCACCGATCCCTCCTCCAATGCAATTGCCAAAGGCTCAATTTCTGAGAGACCTCCTCTGACACGCCCGGACAAGTACAAATGCCCCGAAGCCACCGCTCCTCTTTTCACCTCACAGGGCGGAACCTGTGACTCTCATTCTCCCGTTAGGGGCAACATTTCTAAAGACACCCAAGTCCACACCCCAGTGTCCTGGAAGGACGCAGAGCATAGCAAGGGCCCCAAAGGAGAGGAGGAGACGCAACCAGAGACCATACCCCTTTCTCCTCCTCCTGAACCTCCTGCCCACCTAACTCCACCCAGTATGGAAGTGCAGCGTTCACCATCACCTCACTTCGCTCCCCAGAGGCTGACAGATAAGCCCCCAGTTTCTGTCTCTCAGCAGGATGAAGCCACAGGAAGGTAAGACATTCCTCCAGATCTTAGTAACACCACCACTTAATGCCAGCAGGATGATTCTCAGCTTGTGAAGGTTTTCAACTGGCCCGGCACAGCTGGGTTTCTGTTTCAGCTGCACTCTACAAGCGACCACTGGAAGCTGTGTTCATCTTCAGAGCAGTGATTTAATTATGACCCTACTCTTGTTGTGCTCAGTCTCGTACAAGAGGCTTATTCACGTATGCGTGTACTGAAAATGACCTTTTTGCTACAGTAATCCATCATGCATGTCTCTTATTTAGACTTTCTTCGTCTCGCCTTTTGTTAGTCTCTATTTTTTTTTCCTCCTGAGCCCCAGCAGGATTTTTGTACAGGCTCACATTTTCTGTGAGTTCTCAGAACTCTTGTGACAGGGAGGAGTCTGAACGTTGGAGTGAGCTGTTATATTGGGCATAGAGGGAAAACCCTTGTCATTTCAAGGAAGGAAGATATATCAGAAGCAGAATATACACTGCCTGGCAAAAAAAAAAAAAAAAATCACTGGTTTGGAAGGGTCAAATTATTGACTTACATCAAGCAAAGGAAATGATGAAACAAAATATTAAAGTTCTGGAATTGGGTTAAGAATTTTCCAACGGATTTTAATACCTGGAAGGATAGTACTGTCAGCTGTCAACTTCTTGGAGGAATCAAGGTCGGAAAAAAATCCTTAATGTACTTTGTGGCCATAAGAAAAAAACGCTGTTGGTTAGATTAATTATGGAAAAGGAGCCTAAAGATTTGACTTTGGAGCAGTGAGAAAAAAGAGAAGCGCATGAAACGATGCACCCTTCATGCATAGTGGCCACTGTACAAATCTCTCTAGGCAGTGTTATGATCTGCGTTGCTCCAGTTGCGGAGGTCTAGGCTCAGAAATATTTGACAATAAAATGAAGTCAGTTGACTACCTGAATGTACTGAATGACCAGGTTATAACGTCAGTGCTTTTGGCTAGTGCTTTTGTAATCGAACAAAATGTGAGGGGTTTTTTTTGTTTTAGTTTTTTTTGTAAGATGTAGAGAGATTTAGAAATAAGTGGTTTGTTTTGCAAAATTAAATGATGTGGAATGGTTAAGCATTGATTATTCTCTTCTTGTATTTCTAAATAGTGAATGATGTGTGTTAAATATCACTGATGAAAAGATTATAATTAGGTTATGTAAAGTATTCTGTTTTTCCAAGAACTTGTAGCTTTTTAAAAAAAAAATTGCTGGCTTCTTATCTTATGTGTTCTGTTTTTAGGATGGACAAGGTGATTGATGACAGCAGCACAGTGAAAAAAGTGCCCATCAAGATTGTTCATTCTGAAAGCATCACAGAGAAAGAAAACCGACAGTACCTTCACCCAAGCCCTGAGGCACCTCACAGCTCACAGCCCACAGTCTTGTCTCGGACCTGTCTGGGAGCTCTCGAAGAATCATCCTCTCCATTTTGCACATACACACGTCAAAGAGAGCAGGAAAATGAAGCCATGGGCCCTCAGAAGGAGCAGGAGCTTTGTGCTAATGTCTCAGGTAGTCAGGCACCCCAAAAAGACCCCTGTGTGGATCAGCGCACTAACGGAGTCTCCGCAAGCAGCCATAGTGCATCCTTACTTTCTGAGGAAGACGAGAAGAGAGAGGTCTTGGCCAGGGACATCATGGACAAAGATAAGTCCTTGGCAGACATTTTAGACCCGAGTAAGAGAAGGACCACGATGGACCTGATGGAAGGGATTTTCCCAGTAGGAGAGCAGCTGGTTGAGGAGGCTCACCAACGCAGGAGAGCTGGACCCAAACTGACTTCCTCTCGCAGCTCTGAGGAGAGGTCAGGCCATGGTTTTACACTTCTTTTTTTTTTAACATGAGTTGTATGCGTTGGCCAAGGTTATGAATTCTAGTCTAAAGCAGTGGTTCTCAACCTTACCCCTGGATGACCACTGCTCTTCAGATTTTAGTGTTTTCCCCACTCTACCACAACCACATAATTTAAGAAAAGGCAGTTAATTGGTTGATTAGTTAAATCTAGTGTGCGAAGAGAAAGCACTAACATGTGCAGGGCAGTGGTCCTAGTATGTCACTTTGCCTTGGCCACCCATGACTTTGTCGCCAGTTCACCGGTTTTCCTTTCTCTGAGTACTTTTGGTAGATCCTGACCACTGCAGACCAGGAACTTCCCACAAGACCTGCAGTTTTGGAATTGGGCTTTCCTTTTTCTATCCATCACAATGTAGTCCTTGTCAGTCACTCAAATTCTTATGCTTGGCCTTTTTTTTTCACCTTCCAGCACATGAACTTCAGGAAAAAAGGTTCACTTGCTGCCTAATATATCCCACCCACTTCCAGCCACCACTGACATGAAATATTGAAAATATAGCTACTGTGAGAAGGGCCAAATTGTAATGGCTAGACAACTGGGTCAGAGCAACTTAAAAAACTGCAGGTCTTGTGGGATGTTCTCAGGCTGCAGTGGTCAGGACGTACCAAAAATGATGCAAGGAAGAAAAACGGTGAACTGGCAAAAGGGTCATGGGAGTGAAGGAACAATTCAATAGAAGAGCTACTGTGTGTGTGTGTGTGTGTGTGTGTGTATAAATACAATATATTTAAGCATTGCTATTTCTTAAATGCAAATTAATCATATGACCAAGTTTGACCCTAATGCCTTCCCATACTCGCAGCGTGGTTACTTGGCTGTGTGAGATAATGGCGCGTTTAACGCAGATAATTAAATGACTGAGGAAACATCACCAGGTGAATGGGAAGTTTAATTATTACCTTCAAAGGGAACTATTTTTTTTTTTTTAAAGATTTGATTAAGTGTAAGTCTCGCTGTCGCTGGGTTGCCACACCCCATATTACCCAGCCACGGCATGCTGTGCCCGTCCCACTTGAGAGACTGTTGTTGTTAATGTTTAAGATTTTATAAAACTGCGTAATCTGTTTCCATTTCTTTATTCTATTTCTTTGATATGTTTGCATTTATTTATTCCAACATTGCATGTTTATAATACAAACCTGATTCCAAAAAAGTTGGGACACTAAACAAATTGTGAATAAAAACTGAATGCAATGATGTGGAGATGGCAAATGTCAA
>JAOTQY010000015.1:18227624-18239944 GCA_026413445.1 Dolichallabes microphthalmus
GTGCGGACTGGATATTCCGCTGTGGCGACCCCTTGTTGGGAGCAGCCGAAAGACCAAAAAAAATTGTCGAATTCTTGTACCTGATTAGTTGGAAGGCATGGATTATAATTTTAATTAATATGTTCACTCTAATCTCTAGAGAATAGCTTTAAAGCCTAGAAAAGAAACGTATAGCACCAAAGTAAAAACATGAACGACTTTTGTTGACGTTATGTATTTCTTGGAAGTTAGTTCACCCTATTGTTTTTCTTTTTTATGCACTGCAATTATATACATGAATGTCTAGCACAGTACCAAGACAAATTTTACATGACTAAATTTTATGGAAGGAATAAAGTACAGGGGCGTTCCTCCATGTGGGAGCTTGGTGTGGTGCTAGTGTGGTGTGGTAGCGCAGAACTATGCGCGTGTGTGTGTGTGTTGAGGGTGGGGTGCTCAGTGTTGGGCTAATGGAGATGTGGAGCAGACTGGGCAGGGCTGCCCATGAAAGCTGCAGGTTTGAGGGGGAACAAAGGCCTGCTTGTGTGACGAGCATTGAGGAGGTGGAGGCAGTGTGAGTACCTGATGTTGGAGGAAGGTGGCTACAGGAAGGAGCACGTGGCAGGAGCTTGGGAACACGGCCAGAAAGTAGCTGATGGGGAAGACGAGTCTATCCATGATTGTTCTCAACTGATCCCTTTCTTTTCTCTTTAACATGGTGGTTATTTAAAGAAGGCCGATTTATTGGCTTTAAATACCTGAAAGAAAGAAAAAATAATAAACCCGGATTCTAGGGTTAAGTGCTCGGATGGCTCTGCCAAATCTTGTACAAGGAATTTTAACTTGCTGAGGAAATAATCTTGTGTATTTTGGCTGTTTAAATAATGTGTGTAGCACAGTGTTATGATGAATCAAATGATAATTAAAACCAAAAAAATGCCAATCAATCAATTGAACGCAGTTGCTGATCTAACCCTCAGTTTTTCCCCATGCTTTCTAATAGCATGTTCAGTCTAACGTGTAAAATAAAAGATTAGTAAAATAAAAGCCAAAAAAAATCACGATCATCGTGTTGGCACATTCAGTGGATCTGGACCGAGCTCTCCAAGTCAGCATTTCTGGAAGTGATCATGTGTTTTTAGTTGTCAGTGACGTTTCCTGATGATGTCTTTAGCTGAATTTTTTTTTTTCCCCTGCTTTTTCCATTATTCTTGTTTCTTTTCCTGAACCTGGAATTAAACAGAGCCAGATGTTGGTATGTTCACCATCATCATTGAAATAACTGCATTGTTTAAAGGAGGGGAAAAGCAAAGAAACTGAAGCTGAGTCTCGAGCTTTGCCATAACTTGAATATGTCCAAGTGTGTCAAATGCACTACAGGTGTTGAAAAAGTGTAGCATACATGACGGTACATTATGGAATGCCATTTTGTTTCTCGGCTCAACATTTCAAGCGTAACCCAGATGCACAGCCAAATCACGTCTCCAACCACGCAGCGTTACAGACATCTATTCTATTTTTCTATTCTTGTTTAGTGCGTGTTAGTGCTGTGTGCGTATGAGAGTAATATTACATGTCTTGATAAATGATGTCGTGCTTTTCACAGGTACTGTATCAGGGTATCGCAAGAGGTAAACAATTGGTTCAGTCAATGAAAAAAAACAAACAAAAAAAGATATATATATATATATTATTTCAGCGTTAACAATGGGTTAAGTGTTTTATCCAACTGAATCCTCAAGGTCTTCAAAGTCTTTCACAACCCTATGCCTCTTTCTGGGGAAACTGTACTGATGTACGATGAGACCCAAATGCTTTTTTTTTTTTTTGTGTGTGTAATAGTTTCATTTTGCTGGAAATAAATATGTGGCAGTTGTTCAGATGTTCACGAATCATCCTGGTTTTGTTGCAGAATTGACCGGAAAATGTCCAGCAGTCAGACAAATTACAAACTGGACGAAGCACAGGCCATCTTTAACGAGCTACGCAGCATAAAGAAGGCCATCAGCTCGGGCGAGAAGGAGAGGCAGGACCTCATCCAGGTGAGCTGCTGTTCTAACTCTTCCATCCACTCTTTTCTTATCTTACACTTTCACAAAATACCCCACTATTCAATTCAATTCCATTTTATTTGTATAGCACTTTTAGCAATTGACATTGTCGCAAAGCAGCTCTACACAATCAAAAGAATTATTTAAGTTATTTAAGTTAATTATTTAAGTTGAAGCGACAGTGGCGAGGAAAAACTCCCCGAGATGGTAATAGGAAGAAACCTTAAGAGGAACCAGACTCAACAGAGTAAAACACTGATAGCAGGGATTGATCTGCATCATACTGTGTGAGGCTGGAAGTTCAGTATAACAGGAGATGTGTTTAAGTCCAGTTCATTATTGGAGCCTCGGGTAGACTGTCGGAAACTCCAGTTCTGAACTATCGAGTGACGGAAGTCACACGTCCTCGGGGAACAGTTGTCTGCATCCCATCCGAGGACAGGACCGTCTTCGTGGAAAAGTGGAACCGTCCACAGTCACCACACGCATCCCAGGCAGACACCAGGACGAGTCCGACATCTCCAGGGGGCAGAGGCGGTCTGGATCACTGGCAGCTCAGAAGCGACACGTATAGCTCGACAGAGAGACAGGTAGAGGGGGAAAAGAGAGAGAGAGAGAGAGGAGAAGAGAGGTAATGCGGACCTGACATCATAAAGTATTTGAACATGCGTATGTACTATAAGGGAGGGAGCTAACCCTGTGGTCTTGATTGCTGGGCTTGGGGTTGGAGGAGGTGAGGCAGGACTTGAGATATAATTTAGTTCTCCTGAACTGTTCTTGCATGTATGGCTGAAGAGAAAGAAGAGAATCCTAAGATGATGAATAAAAACTGAGGATAAAAATGTATTTTATGTTTTTAGATTTTCATGAGCTTGTTCTTTGCTCTCATTAGCAATCTGAACATGTCTGAACAATCTTAACATGTGCCAAATGTTTTGTCCTAAAATAGAAGAGTTGTACATGAGCTTGCAACATAAGCATTAACTGCTTCATGTGCTCCTTTTCACTTCACAGTTAACAGCATTATTTTTATTTTATTTAATTTTTTACTTCATAGCATGCTTAATACTGCCCCCATGTGGTTAATATTTCTCCCCACCTTATAGTATAAAGTGCACTTCATAAATAGGCTCAATAAGAGAGGAAAGTAAAGGAAATTCTTGCTGTGCAGTATAAGATATTGGGACGGTAAAGTTTTATTAGGAAATCTGAACTTATGATTCAACATTGGGCAAGTGTTATCGCATCATAAAATATAAGAGCCAATCATGTTCTGATATGCAAATGCAGAGCATAACATGAAAAGATATGGACCCGTGTAAATTTCTGAGAGTTTTCAATTTGTGTATTCTTTTTGCCTAGGTTTTGTGCTTTTCTGTAATCTATTGACATATTTTTATTGGACAAGTATATCAAGCTGTTTTTATGTAATATAGAATTAAACAACGGCATTTACGCCATTCAAAAAGTTTTACCCGCCTTTAATTATTAATTAATTTCTAAATATGTTCTGAGTACACTGATTGGCCAAAGCAGTTCAAGTCAGGCTTGAGAGACTTGTGCTGTCATTTTGAACACATTAAATGAATTTGTGAACTCGTTTCCTAGTATTAAGTCTAAATGACTGGATTTGTACCTCCTGAGCAAAGTGGAAAGTCTGTTGCACCACCCATCACCTACTTGCAATGCTGTTCTGACATGTTTTACCCCAGTGATTTCAGGCTGGTTCACACCTCCAGACCATGACATAATGTTTACCCCATAACAATAATGTATGTTCAGGTGCAGCAGGGATTCCCCACCGTTTAGTAGAGGAGTGATGCAATTTAGTGCAAGTCCATTCACAAACAAACGCACCTTTACAACTGCATTGATTGATTCCTCATCAATACACAGATTTACATAATCAATCTCCTAGACGATTGGTGTAATAAATGAAAGCTTCATATACATACAGAGCTCTACCATTTACTTTAGTTGCCTTGACTTCCACTTGACCGATGAATATCCATGATTACATTACTATTAATAATGCATGCCTTTTTTTATTTTTTTTATTCACCTCTCCTCTTTCTGTCTTGTGCAGAGCCTGGCGAAGCTAACGGGGAATTTTCACAACCTTTCCATCAGTGACTCTGTAAATGAGGTGGCCACCGGCTCCGTGGCTCCGGGTGACTCGGTCAGCGGGCATCGGTACACCGACGCCGGCTGTCAGACTGACCTGATTGGAGAGGTCAGTAATGAAAAAAATAAATAAATAAATTGAAAGAGCCTGGAGAGTGTTACATTAGAATTAGAAAGCAAAAAGAGAGAGATTTTGGCACTGACACAATGGTCTGTATGTAAGAAATAAAGTAACCGAGTGTGCTGTTATAGGAAACTAATTAACGTTGGTTATGTGACGTGTTCCTGCTCAAAGCTGTTGTTGTCTATAGTAACCTGTCCTGTTATGTTTCTCCATTCCCACTGCAATATGCCTGTGATTAATGCTTTTTAACCCACATGCCTAAGAACCCGAGTTCTTTAGACATTGTTTAAAGGCTGCGAGTGACTCAGCTGTACACACATCTAAAGGAAGTTCTTTCTACCTCCTGGGCGCCAGAACAGAAAACAGTCTAGATTCCCGTCTTCCTCGATGCGGTTTCTCGATTCCCTGCGAGATGCTGACAGCAGTCAAGCAGTCCTAATAAGTGATGAGTGCTCTGAGGTAAGTTGGTACAGGGCCATTTTTGGCTTTGTAGGCAAGCATCAACGTTTCGAATCTGATGCAGGAAGCTGCAGGAAGCTAGTGGAAGAGAGTGGGAGAACTGAGGAAGGTTGAAAACAAGTCACGCAGCTGCATTCTGGATCAACTGCAGAGGTCGAATGGCGCACAGAGGCAGACCTGCCAGGAGTGAGCTGCAGTAGTCCAGTCTCAAAATAACAAGGGACTGAACTGAACAAGCACCTGATCGGTCTGTGTGGAGAGAAATGGACAAATTTTTTTTCTCTGATGTTACAAAGACGAAATTGATATCCCAACAGGGATATCCCAAGGTTGCGGGCATTGACTGAAGGTGTAGTCTGAGATTTGTCCAGAGAGATAATAAGATTCTGATGGCGGGATAAATCGCCTGGGACGAACACCAGTTCGGTTTTGCTGAGATTACGTTTCAGTTGATGAGCTGCCATTCAAGATAAGACGTCTTCCAAACATTCTTTGATCCGAGCGCAAACATGAGGGAGAAAATGAGAGAAGGATTTAAGAGAGAAGGAGTTGAGTATCATCCACATAACGGATGGTATGAAAAACCGTCTGCGGATACAGTATGACCTCACTAAGAGTTCAAGTATAGACGGGGGAAAAAAGACGACCAAGAATAGTCTGCATGAATCAGACTAGTGATGACTAGCGATGGATGACTAGTGATTGAGAAGGGGAGTCCTGAAATTGTGGAGGGCGTGAAGGTCTGGCAGATCTTCCCACCATAAAAGGTGGCAAAATTTACAGCAGTCAGGGAGAAATGAGCGGGAGGAGCCCATGGGTTGAGTAGTGAGGAGATGATGTGGAGCTTGCAAGGATCACAAGCTGAAAATGATATATTTTTCCCTAGTAGAATGCAGTTTTAGTAGAAGTTCCTTCACAAGAGAATTTGCTGAGAAGATAATAAGAGACCAGATATGCGTGAACTTTGATTGCTTCACAGTACATCCCATAGCCAATGAGCAGGGCAAGACATCATCTTTGGTTTAGGTCAATGGATGATGAAAGAGGAAGGAAAGTTATCTGTGGCTGTCTCCAGTAGTCGAGGAGAAAAGGAGCCAGGGTCTTGGAGGGATAATAGTATACAAGAAGACATGGAAGACGGATAAATAGAGTGGAGGTTTTTGTGGATATATGAGAAAAGTTGATTTTATAGTGAAGGAAGATGATGATGATCCATGGGATTTCCTTCCTTGTGTGGGAGGGTAGGTGTTAAGTGTTAGTGAGAATGAATTAAGAAGAGGAAGAAGGAAAGAGGATTGGAGGTTGTCTGAGAAGTCTTCAAGAACTTCAAGAAGTGTTGTTAGAAGGAAAAAGACTAGGAAATGTGTCCATTCTCTATGTGTCCAAGAAAAAAATGTGTCCAAGAAAGTCTCCAAGGGGCCCAGGAGAGCTACAGAAAATGATGTGAATGTTGATTGAAGACGTTGCCTTAACAACATGGAATTCCAATAATGAAGTGTTGAAAGGAGACATGGGAGACGTGTCAAAGACCATGTCCTAGACAACAGCGGGCCTGTACTTCCACCTCTGCCTGTTTCTCTTGGAGTATAGGCAGAAGATGGAGCAGTGAGTTTAGATGAGTTTTGTGCACATACAGAGGAGAGAAAGTTTCTCAGTGTTCTTAGACCTCTGCTTTGTGAAAGAAAGTGTCTTGGAAAAAGAAAAGCTACAACAGAGAGAGGTTTGAGGCACGTCCTACGTCCTAGTGGAGATGCCTTCAATATATCTTCTTATGCCCTGCCCACAATTCACACCTTAAGAACTCACCCGAGAACTGTTGACACTTCAGTCAACATTTACAGTACCGTTGACATTTACCGTTGACATTTACAGTAGGTCCACCCGAGTCAGAGTACCAAAGTCAAAAACCTGTCCTACCAGTAGAGAATAAATCCAAAGCACAAAGTGAGTTGCTAGTAAAAATATGAGAACAAGAATATTAATATAGACCGACTATTTGAATTACTGTCAGAGCCATACTTTTGGAGGAAATTAATCAATTCTGACCAGTAAAACTAGAGAATGTAATAGTTTTGTACTTTAATTGACATGATGCAGCATATTCTGTGTAGTGTACATGATTACACCGATTCACAGTTTCTATATTTCACACCATAGAAGTAAAAGTGTTTTACTTTTGTGTTTTACTTGTGTTTTTAAAACATAAACAGACTGAAGGCAGGCATCTAAAAAAAAAATTTCTATAAAAAGCACAATTGCACGTTTTTGTTGCCCCAAATCTAATTGGGTGCAGATTCAGTTATGTTTAATTAAAGATAAGAATCTGCTTTTTCAGCTCCACCAGACACGATTGCACTTAAAAAATCGTTCCCCTTAAAGCAAATCAAGACATGTCCTCTGCTAAATATTTAGCTTTGTAAATGCAATGCATCTTTAAATAATTCAAATAATTTACAGCATACATTGACACTGAGACACCAGATATATATATATATATATAATAGATAGATAGATAGATTGTTATTATAATTTTTTTTTCACGGTTCACAGCAGGATGATTACTGTCATTGACGAACTTGTTTTTCCACTTTGATTCTCAGGAATCGTCCCCATTAGTTGACAGAGTCAGGCTCACCTGGCAGTATGAAGAGGCCAAGAAAAAGTAAGTCCAACTTTCCACAAAGCACCACGTAAAGTTGCTTGAATTATCAAATGGATATTTTTACCCAATAAAATTTATTAATCTCAGTACATTTTGTTTAGTTTCATTTGCCGATGACAAATGATTGCCGATGTCTCCATTTAAAATAAGGGCTAGAAGTCCAGTGTGTTGTGTAAGAATGCTTGTTTTTATTCGCACCATCTCTGTGTTAAAGCTCTCATCAAGAGTTTTTGAAGATTAATCTTTTCTGGGCGGAGAGTCTGGTGATCCCACGCTTTATCAGCTGTGTGACTGTCAGGCTCTGTCTGGTTTTTCTGTGAAACGCAGACTTGCCCAGGGCAGATGAGTTTTCTCAGTCATGTTCACACTGCTCTCATTAAGGGTCATTTAGCTTCGTTCCGCCTCACCGATACCGATTTAATGTTTATATGTTTGACCCAAAAACACTTGTTACAACACCTCAGTGTGTGTTATCCTCCTGTGCATCCTGCATATAACCATCAAAATAGCACTATAGACGATGCAGGACTGCTGCATTTATTGCACAGACACCGAGTGGACCTTCCTTATGAGTCGCTTGTTGCCATAGTGACGGCGTACGCTAGCTATGGAAAAATGAGTGCACAGGGGAAACGTGTGGAAACTTGCATGCTCTCCGACTGAGTCATGCCTTCTGAAAACCAAAACACACATTTCAGGATCTAGCGATGGCTCATGCTTGGTCTACGACATGCTGTTAGCAGACAGGAGTTATAGAATCCGAACTGACAGCGTCTCTCACCTTACTGATGTGGACCTGTTATTTTGGACTTTTTAGAACCGAGTTATCTGCTATACAGTTTCATCTTGATTCTTATCTTGTTTTATTTTGATGTTTGACTCCACAAGCATCACCCAAGCAGTGTCATGCTCAATTTAGTTTTATAGAAAGGGAAAACAAAATTTCAAAGAGTTTGAAACTCTTGATCTATGGACTGATCTATATTTGTGTAAATGATAGATGAATGTTTTAGCTTTTTCTTCTTCTTTTTTTTCAATCTTTACTTCTGTTTATCAAATCTACAGTATAATATATGGGGAAATTGCTACAAAATAAGAATTTGGCAGGAATCATTGCCTCCACAATCTCTCCACAGTGTTTGGTTTACTGCCGGCGTGGAGTTTCAAATGATCTCATGTCAGTTTGGGTTTGCTTCTGATATTCCATGGTGTTCTCCCATCTCCCTAAATGGTGTATGAAGGTGAATTGGCTAGGGCGAATGGGTGTGCCCTGTGATGGACTCGTCTCTCAATCAGGATTGTAATTCCTGACTCTGGGAATGACTCCAGATACACCTGGACCCTACCCAGGATAAGATTCAATTATTTGTCACATGTACCTTGAAATTATTATTTCGCACACCACTCAGTTAAGACGCTGGGGTCAGAGTGCAGGGTCAGCCAGGATACAGCACCCCTGGAGCAGATAGTGCCTTGCTCAAGGTCTCAACATGCATTGGTGCCAATGGAACCCCCGACCTTATGATCAGTATCACAGAGCCTTAACCATTTGAGCCGCCTGTGCCTAATGCATTAAACGAAGATGAATGAGTGAATGACCGAATCTATTAATGAAGACTCCTTGTACCGAGGTAGAAATGGAAAACCACTGTATTGGCTTAATTTTAATCCACATTCAGCTGAGAGAAACATGTAGAAATTCTTCTCTCTCGTTATCATGGCACATCTAGAGCTTTGCTTTTCTGTATAAACCCTTAATCATGCTCTACAGATCCCTGCTGGAACTGTTAACCATCTACTAAACCCATGAAAGATTACAACATTCCTCTTTAGAATTACACATATCTGCATATCCTCACTATAACCATCATCTCCCTTTCAGGGTGTCCAGCATTCAGCACCAGCTGGCCAAGTTGGACAGTGAAAGCTGGTCGGGACGTGCCGAGGCCGATCGGGATCGTGACTGTCTGCAGCTGCTGAAGGAGAAGGAAGCACTCCTGCAGGAGCTTACCCTCCTCAGTGAGCAGCATCACCCCCAGGAAGTGCTGGTCCAGCTTGAGGAGGAGAGACACCGGCTGGAGGAGGAGGTGCAGAAAGCCCAGAGTGCACAGAGCCAGGGGGCCAATCAAAGGTCAGCATCCAAATACTAACCAAGTATGGTGATGAGTTTTGAGACTGCAGTTATATGCATGTTCTGGTTTGTTGGGTTGCATCTGGGCTAACTGCTGGCTTTTAGAATAAATCTAGGAGCCTCCATGATGAGAGATATCATCAGCAAGAAGGCACAGAAGAGCAGTAAACATGTGATCTTGCATTCCAACCCATCATCCTGGAGGCATTGTTGTGCAGCACAATCACTCAGCCATGGTGGTCTAGTGTAGATGCTTTTGTGTAAATAAAGGCACCCTCATTGCCTCAGCAGGAGCGAAAAAAAAGAAACCATAAGGCAAAGCTGATTTGCTGCTCATGATAGTGGCGCCAGTATATTGTCCATAAAAGGTTATGGACTTAAAAACTTATTTTTCCATGTTAGACATTAGTTTAAGACCAGTCTAAAGTTCACTAAGTGAACCAGGTCACTTGGACTGCATTCAGACTTAGCGATTGTGTGTGTTTGTGTGGGTAGGATACTGCAGCAAGAGAAGAGGAATGTGTTACTGAGACAGTTGGAGGAGGCGACCCGCATCACAACCTATCTCCACTCCCAGCTTAAAAGGTATCTTATACACTTACAATACAGTATATAATGTAACGCGGTGTACACCGTTCTTGGACTTAAGGATGCTTTCATCGCTATAACCAGACTAGTAAGAGTATGCAGTGTTGAAAAGTCCACTGTGGCAGGTTACATACATGTACCAGCATCACACATGCTACCATGACAGTAGCACATAAATTTGTGTAAATTGTCCACAACCCATACAATTGTCGCTTTTTCCTACATTATTGTTTAATCTGTTAATGTAGTCAAAAATAAGCTAATAATCTCTCTCGTCTCTCTTCGCAGTCTCTCGGCCAGCACCCTGACCGTGTCCTCCAGCAGCAGCCGCGGTTCTCTGGCCTCAAGTCGGGGTTCATTAGCATCCAGCCGTGGCTCTCTGAGCTCATTAAGCTTTACCGACATCTACGGCATGCCCCAATACGAGCGCCAGGAGGCCTGCCTGGACATTCCTGAATCCACCTGGCGCTACCCCATGCCTGTTGAGCCTTCCTGCAGAGACGCCTCATCTGCGATGGGGCCCAAACGGATCCACGAGGCTCCGCAGTCTCTCACCTCCCTTTCGTCGCGCTCTTCTCTCTCGTCCCTGTCCCCCCCCAGTTCTCCCATGGACACGCCGTACCACTCGGGCCCTCCGGACTGCCCCTTGACACAAATGACTGAGGAGTACATGGAGCTAGCCGGCCGAGGCCTGGTGCTAGAGGGCCATCGGGGTCAAAGCCACACTCAAACCCAGCAAGTAGCCGCTCTTCCTGGAGACACAGAGATGGGAGGCTCTACGACAGCGCACGTACTGGAGGGCAAGGGGAGTCGAGATGCTGGTGTTCAGGGCCTGTATAGCTCTGCAGGTATGGAATGACATCAGAATAAAATTAGGAAATCCTCACTTTTCATTTGCCGTCTCATTTCTGAAGGTTTAATTTTGTTGAGATATACATTATATATAAATGATTATACATTTGAATGTAAAAGTTTACACACCGTTCTGAGTAGAAACGTATATAGTCCATGGTTGACTATTAAATGTCTAATGTTGTGTTTTGTGCCTTTGTGTCTTTTCCGGCGATGTTGCAGGAGTGACTCTACGTTCCAACAGCGTGAAGCGGAGCGGCCGCCGCAGGGCTCGCCGTATCTCTGCCGGCATGAACGAAGACGTATTGGCCACAGACAGCGGGGTGTTTGAGGCCTGGAGCAGAAGGTTAAAATGCCATTTTAACAAAGAAACGCACACGTACATCACACACGCACTTAGCAAAAAGAATTTCTCAAATGCACACGGAAGAATTTTGGCCAAGAATACGTTTTGTGGCCTTGCAGCCATCTAGAAGAACATGAACCATAGACAAAGATTCGGTCCTCCATGATCTTTTCACACCGAAATCCATGGAGATTATTGATCTACATTTGTTAATACTATTCAGACTGTTATTTATTTAGACTTACCAGCATTCTAACAAATTCACCCTATAATGGATTTATTAAATAGTTTCTGATGTAAGAAGGCAAGAGAAACCTTGTCCATGCCATGCATACATTTCTCAAATTAATATACTGTACTGTACTCCTATACCCTGTTTCCAAACTGTGGTTTACTGTATGCACACATCATATGTTCTCTGTGTAAATTAGTTTGGAATAATTTAGTTTCTCGTTTAAATGGTTGTCTGTTATTGTCATTGTATTTTTTCCTGTTGACGTGTTTGTTGTAAAAATGTGCGAAATGGTTCTTCCCAGCAGGACAGAGGAGACGGACGAGGTCGTGCTTAGCCGAGATGCAATCAGCACTCCAGAATCCCCTCAGGTCCAGCTGGGACTCCTGTAAGCACGTCTATTTCACCCTTTCTTTCTTTATCTCTCCCTCTATCTCTCTAGTTCTCCACTCATCCCACGGACATGTTTTTGCTCCTAGGGATCATTTTCGCTGTAAAATAATTTAGATAAAATGACTCGCTGTTTACAACGTAGATTTTCCAAATATTTTCAGTTATATAAACACCATTCTTCCTGCTTTGTTTAAAAATGCAGTTGGATGTAATTTGATTTTCCATACTAGAAATACTTTTGAAATGAAAGTTTAGCACAAAAGTAAGAAGAGAAAAAAAAAAATCATTATAATAGTAATTTTCCTACTGACTTCATATTTGATTCATACTGTATATTATGGTTTTACATTTCAATATAATCCTTGTAAAAGTATTTGAA
>JAOTQY010000015.1:18351763-18363401 GCA_026413445.1 Dolichallabes microphthalmus
TCCTGCCTATTCGTGTCTCTCCGCGTTTGGGTTTACCAGTCACGCTACAAAGGGCTAACCGCTAAAGCTAAGGTTTTCTGGTCTCTTCAGGTTAGTTCACGACACTTTCATCACAACTTATGTAGGTGCCATGTACCGTAGCTCTATGATCTATTGTAGGTGTCATGTAGCTCTATGATGATGGTTTATGAAGGTGTCTGGTACTAAATTCTATAAGGAAACAAACAACTATATTCCTTGTTTACTTAAACCTATAATGCCCAATTTATTTTAAAATGTATTTTAAAACTCTATGTTACCAATAAAAAAAAAACATTTACATTTTACAAGACCTACATAAAACACTGATACAACAAGGAGACTCAGTTGCAACCACGATTTTCAATTGCAACCATGCCTAGAACTGCCCATGAACCCTTGGCCATAAGAAAGAGAGCACAGCACTCCTGAAGAGACAGATGGGGAAAGAGCTTACCGGACTGCTCCTCTGAGGAGGCCAGCATCGGGGAGAGGCAGAAGAAAAGAAAAAAAAGAGGTACTACATTAGTGCAGGTGTGGTCTCATAAGCTCAGGACTGCAGGTGAATGCAATTTTATAAAATACACGTTTAACAAAACTACACAAATGTGCGTAAAAATGTGACAAAACAGACGGTTATGAATTTATTGTACAGTAGATACAGTGGTTGGTTAAAAAGGGACCCAGAAAGAGTATTTGATTTATAGTTTCTGATTTTAGGAAACAAACAAACATAGGAGTGTTTCTTTCTTGGAGCTTTGTAAACATTTAAATGGATGACTAACCATGTACAAGAGTCCTAACTGAAATGCAGGCCTAATCAATAAAGCCCAAACAGCACCTGCAACCCAGCACATGGTTCCTCTACAGTATGTGCTATATTAGGAAAGCCTTTCTGTAATGTTTCAGCCCTTCTCAACTCACTCCCCAGAGAATATAACAGCCTACACAAATAATCAGTGTTCTCAAGTACAGCATCGAATACAATGAAAGCCACATTTCTCTTGTTGAGCTTATCAGGCCTGTTAACCTTTGATCAGATCCATCACTATAGTTACAAGTCTGGTTGGGAAATAAACCTAAAATTTCATATCATGACTTGGAGTAAAATGAATAGTTAATGCATCATTTAAATTGACTCCAACGACCAGACATTTCTAGACCACACACACACAAAAAAAAGTCATAGCAGATCTGGAGGGTATAAAAAAAAAAAACACACACACAGTGGATAGGAAACTGTTCTGCTGCAGGGCACCATGCACACCCATATATACACACGCACACCTAGGATCAAATTTCACATAACCAATCCATCCAGTCACATGGATTATGAAACCCGCGACACTGGAGTGGTTACACGGCATTACAGTGTCAAGTCATGTAAAAGTGTATAAAACTAAAACTGAACAGGTTTTATAAATCTATATCCGTAACTCCCCTGTGATTTTTGCTTTAGTGCATATGTGTGAATTATTCAGTGTGGCTTTCATACGACACACGCTGCACTTGTGCTTCTGTTCTTACGCGGGGTGTTATGTCATCGGCGTCACTGCACCTAGTTTCCGAGATAAATTATTGAGGAAGAACACTCAGTCCTCCAGCACACCTGAGACTTGGTGTGCATTAGACCTTTTGCACTAGGTCAGAGAGAACACACATCTCACCTCGAGTGCACCGTAACAGTTAATCATGCTGTGCAATAATTGCAATATATGTTTGCTTCGCGATTATCTGCAAATGCTACAGTACAGTATGTAGCCTAATGTTTATAAAATCCAAAAGGAAGCATGCGGTTTGCTTTAATCAGAAGGCGGCTTGGTTTCCTAGGTGGTGGGCAGCATTTCGGGCAGTGTTTATGCATTCCTAAGATAAGCACAGTCCTGGTCAGAAGGACGCTGCCCACCAAAGTGTTGTATCTGGGCAGAATTACATGCACCTGTCTCGACTTAGGAACTTCGATAAATCCGTTTCAGACGAACAATGAAAGTAGGAGAAACTGTCGCTCTGACAGAACACATTTACAGGTAGAATCAAATTGCTTGGGGGAGTAAATGGATGGGAAGGAAAAAAAATTTTTTAAATTTATTTTTGAATATAGGTCTTTTACATATGCTTTTTCAATATCTCTTGTAAAACCTGTGTCATGGGACTGATATTTTTGTTGTAAAAACTGACTGATCCCTAGCCAGCGTCTAATTCATCCACGCGTATTTAAACAAATTTTTGAAGACCTAAGAGGTGCAAACCTGTTTTATCAACACAACGCCCCTGTGCACTAAGCGAGGTCCATGAAGGCATGATTTGCCAAGTTTCGGAGTGGAAGAACACAGAGTGCTGGCCTCAGCGCCACTGAATGAATTGGTACTCAGAGTGCATCCGGGGCCTTCTCACTTGACATCACGGCCTGATCTCACTAACTCCCAGCTGAATGAACACAAATCCCTGTGGACATACTAGAAAAATCTAGTGGAAAAACCTCAGCAAAGTGCAGGTTATTATAACAGAAAGTGGGAATAAATTTGGAAGGAGATGCTTAAAAAGTCCATACGAGTGTTTACAAATCATTTGACCATATAGTCACAGCAACTGTGTACTTTCCGGATGCTACAGTAGCTAAGTCAAATATGAACTTTATATCTTTTTAAATTACACTAATAAACTCCAAGTCACTATTTATTTAACTTGACAGAAAATAAGAAAACCATGCTTTGAGATTCGAGTACATTAGTGACAAGACTACTAATATGAAACGGATTGATTTGTTGATTGATTCCATTTTAGTGGGAAAAATTAAAAGACTGCTCTGTTTCATTCTGTACACTGCACATTTCATGCTAAATCCATCACTATGGTTACAAGCCTGTTTGGGCAATAATCCAAAAACTTCATATCATGACTTGAAGTAAAATGAATAGTTAATGCATCGTTTAAATTTACTCCAATGACCAGACATTACTGGATCTGCCAAAGCAGATCTGGAGGCTATCAAAAAAATACACACTGGATGTGAAACTGTTCTGCTGCAGGGCACCACACACACACACACATACTGTATATACACACTCACACCTGGGGTCAAATTTCACATAACCAATCCATACACTCGCATGGGTAATTATGACATTTTCTTAGAATTTCCCCTTAAGGGAACTAAGGATTAGGACTAAATCTTAGTAAAGATAAAAATTATTCACAAAACATCTTACCCCTAAAAAACAGCTCTTAAAATGGTTAAGAGTAGAGATGAGGACTTTTAAGAGGCTAAAGAGTTTCTATAGCAGAGGACAAAATGGTGAAAAGAAGAAATAGTCTCCAAACACTGAACGTAAAGCTAAACCCGGGACCTTGGAGTGGTGACACTGAGTTTATTCGACACATACAATACAACTCCGTGTTTATAGATTAGAAGTGGTTTTGTGGTCAAAAATAAAATACGCAGCTAGCTTAGGCTACCAAAATTCCAATAACACAGAATTGTCAAATTATGACGATGCTTGTGCTGCCTTGTTGACTACGCCATCTTAGAAGTCAATATTTTAAGGCAGCCTTTAAAGAGCTACAAATCCGTAAGGATAAAAGGAAATAAAAGGAAATGCTTTGAGTCTGGCTTTAAAGGCCACATCATTAAGATACCAACACATTTGCTAACAGGGCACAAACCACACTCGTCTGTAGGATAGTTTGAATAAACTACCATTGAGGAAAATATATGAAATATTCCGTGACCACATGAGGAGATTTCTCCTCAGAAACGATGACTCAAGTCAAAACCATAAAATTTTTCATGAGCATATAACTTGAGTAAGCAGTGAACATCTGATGAAGATGATGATCGTTGTCATTAATTAAACAGATGCTAAATGCGCTCACTGACAGAACCTGACCTTATAAAACATGGCTTTGGCAGTACAACACTGCACATTTGACTTAATATCAGCAGTAGCTAAAAAAACAGACCGACATGTAGCTCATTAAATGAGGAAATGTAGGAAGTGAAGAGTCCAAAAACCTAAGGCCACACCCTAAGAGTTGTGCCTTAATCACAGGGAACATTACAGCCCTTATGCATGTAGTGTCTATAATTAAGCCCAACAGTGCATCAAATCAGTTCATGCATTCCTAAGTGTTTTTTTTTTTCTTCGGTCAGTGCAATAAAAAAGTAATGTGGTATGAATGAGCATCATTGTCAAATTGAATATTCTCACAAACTAAGCTAACTAAAAACATGAGCAGTAATCAAAACAAAGCAACAGTGTGGGACACAGGAGGAAATACCATAAATGGACAAGAAAATTATAGGTAACGTAGGCAGGACTCACCAGAGGAGAAGGAGACAGAGCTATGTTGCCTATGGAGGCTTTTAACTCATCCACCGAAGGAGACACAAAATCAGCATTGTCAGCAAGCAGGGGTTTGATCTTGATCTTGAACTTTTTGCGGTGGTCCTCCTCTTCCTCTGACTCGCTGGATGAGAAGAAGTGGGACTTGTCTTTAGGGGATCGTAGATAGCTGTTAAGGAAAGCACTCCCAATTCGAGGATGGACGTTATTGTTGGTCAAACAGGAAAAAAAACACTTTATACATTTCCCCCTCATGTGCTGTAATGTGTTTCCAACTGACAAATTTCCGCCCTTGTAGACAAATAACAGGAGGTATTCTAATCAATTTGGTTCTTATAAAGAACAGGTAGAGGTCAGGATATCTCCATCTTCATCTGGTCTGATGCTATAACCTTCTTCATCCACCATGGGAGAGTTCTACAACATAGAGCAGTAAAAGTCAGCTAAATGCATTTTCCCCACAACCAGATATGCAGGGTGTCCTGTTAAAATATGTTAAAAGTCTCAAAGCTTGGGCCCGTATCCACAACGCTTCTTAAGCCTAAAAGTTGCTCCTAGTTACTCTTCCTAATTCTAAGAAGAAAATTCTTAGAATTATGATAAACATTTTAAAGATAATTATTGATGAAACTTCTTAGCCCTAAAACAGCTCCTAAGGTAAAAATTGTTAAGAGTAGAGATGAGGACTTTTAAGAGGCTAAAGAGTTTCTACAGCAGAGGACAAAATGGCGGAACGAAGAAATATTCTCCAAACACTAAGCGTAAAGCTAAAAGTAAACACTGCTCTTTTGTCCAACTTGGTTTACTTGTTCTTTTACTTCCTTCCATCTCTCCTGGATTGATGGGCTACATTACATCCAAAAGTGCAACGTACAGTAAATAGACGGTCTAGCAATCATGTAAATTGGTAAAAGTCATTTTTGAGTCATTTTGCTCCCATCAATCTAAAATGGATAACAAGTAATAAAATCAGTATTGTCAATAAATGTAAGAAATTAAATAAAGTAACTACTGCGTGGTAATTGGTTGCTTCAAAAATAGACTCATTTTCAACATTTGGCTCTTTTAATTAACTTAAAGATCTTTAGCCTATAACAGAAACTTTGCATAAAGTAGCCGATATTCATGATTGTACACTTTCTTTATATATAAACATTATGATTTCCCTGTCTGTTCTACAGTATTATCATATATTCTATTTTTACAAAGAGAGCATTTAAAGACCTTTAACAGATTTTTTTATCAACCAATCACAGTTTTTGAATTGCTGAGTCATCCCTAGCAACGGGGTCAAGGTTTTGTACTTTCCTTTTTCGGAGATGCTCTGAGAAGTTTCCTAAATCCCTTTTAGTTTAAGTGATTAGACATTTAGTCTAAGACTACCAGCTAGGGCTTTTTAGGCTAAGATAGGCTGAGAGAATTTTAGGAAGCTCTATCAATACGGGCCCTGCATATCTAGGTGCACTCGATCTGGGGTGCCGATCCATCGCAGGGCACAAGAACACACACACTCACACAAATTATTGGGAATTTGGAAATTCCAATTAGCCTAATCCTCATGTATTTGAACTATTGTACAAAGCCAGAGTACAGGGCACACTGAGAATTCCACATACAAACTTTAAAGTGAGACTTGTACAAGGTGTGAGGCCACAGTGCTAACCCCTATGCCACAGAGCTGTCTGGCCGAGTTTAACACATTTACACACAACCTCGACATGATTGCAATTTATTTTGTTGTTTTTTTTCCCACTATCAATGGCTTAACTTCTTAATTATGTCCCTTTCCTGTACTGTATGTATAGAGACTTTTAGCGCATCCTGTAATTATATAAATATGAGTTTTTAAAATGATACGATATAATATGATGCCTGTATTTTACAAAGTAATAGAAATTTTAAATGTTAAAAATTAAATATGAGCTTTCTCCCAGACCAGGGATTAGAAATGTCACAAGAGGAAAAACTAAAAAATGCAGTCTTTATTTAAACAGAATGTATTGTACAAAGGAAAAACAAAATCTAAGTTACTAAGGTATTCTAGACTAAAAAGGTTATGTGAAACTGGTTAAAAAGATTGATGAACTTAAAGTTTACACCTAAATTCCTGTACTAAAGTGATCGCTTTCTACAGATTTGGCTGCATTTACAGTAGATTTATTGTCAAGGACCTGTTTCTGGTTAAATGCAATGTTTGATTTTCATTACATCTTGTTGTATGAGTAGAGTAGGCTCTCATGTGAAAGCATGTTATTAACTATTCCTTTATTTCATTCTTGTCATTTTCCAACTACAGAAGGAGTGCTGAAGAAGGAATGTAAAAATAGTGTAAAAGTATTGTTTGACTTTATATATTTTAACTCGACTAATTAAAATAATAATAATAATAATAATTGCTTACATATCGGTCCCAGTCAATCTCGCCATAGAATCCATTGGGAGCTCCATTACTCTTTCTCGGTGGCTATGAATGAATCAAATCAGAAATTAGGTACATGTCACAATTTTATCCATATCCAGTAAGTTTTATATGCACAGTGAGCTACAGATCAGTGTTTTTCAATCCTGGTCCTTAGGATCATCATCACCCTACACATTCTGTAGTGATTGTGCTGTCTCAGAATGATGAGCTGAGTAAAAATTTGACCTGAGACATGTCTATAAATATTTTATTACACAGGACATAAATGCATCATGGAAAAAGTCAGTGTGTGAATTAACTAAAGCAGATACGGCTGTGCAAAGAACAGAACAGCAAAACAGAAAGAGTCAGACTGCCTGAGACAATGAGTCTTTATACTGGGAAAGGTTTAACCCCTGACAAAAGGATCATGACCAATGAAATAACCCTGTACTGAATTTCTTAGGAAGAAGGGATAGCTGATCAAACAGCGTCAGAATGGATTGATAGTGACCTGGCACAGGGAAGGGTGGTCTTGATCACCCTCATTTCTTCATCTTTTTCATAGAGCAAGACCGTGTTGTTTGTTTTAATACTCCTAAGAAATAGTTTTCCAGGCTTCCTGAAGGAATTTTTTGGCTCTCATTTTCAGTCCAGTCCCTGTACCGGAATGTTTTTTTTTTTTTCCATTTGTTAAGCCTCACAGTGACCATATGAATCATTCACGCATAAAAAACATCTAATGTGAGACATGAACCAGTAAGAAACAGGTGCAGATGATGACAGATGATCTGGGCGGTGATTACTACTATATACTGGTGATGCTGAAAGCTGAGTGGTTGAGACAGACAAGAGGGGAAATGAGGTTGCTTCTCATGAGTTTTGTTACACAAACAACCATTTTTTAGAGTCTTTTGCAGTAAGAATCTTCATAATTTTATTCATATTTGATTATTATTATTATTATTATTTATTTATTTATATGAAGAAATGAGGGGTGGCTCAAGACTCAAGTATTTCATGAACCAGACATTCAGCTGTTTCAACTAATCAGTAAGCCCACAATACAGTGCCTTGCACTAGTAAAGGTTAAAACAAATGTTTCAGGGGGGTAAATACTTATACAAGGTATTGTAGGTTGAACGGGGAGTAGGAAAAATACCAAAATGTGCAGGGTGGTGGCATTTTGTGGGGTCTTTTTTCACTACAAGAAACGTTTCAGTGATGATTCCAGCTGGTCCTTTTGTGGAAGCCCACAGCAGTCTGAAAATATTCTTTCATTCATAAATGTGATAATTTCATATTGATCAAATTCTTTGGTAGTTTATAAACATCGGCTTAGTGCAAAATCTTGCTTGAAAATGACAAACCTGGCAAATTATTACCATTAATGAGAGCTGAATATACTGTAGATAAAAAGTTATTTATAAATGTAGACATGTAACTATCGAGGAAATAGTTTTATATATAAAGTGCAAACAAAAGCTGCCAAATAAGTACTTACTCCCCCTTCTCTGTCTGGTGAACCTCTGTAAGAGAAGAAGAGAAAACCCAATTTTAATTTTAACTCAAACACAATTACAAACCCAAAGAGACACAAAAATATAGGTTATGGCTATGTTGATCCTTAACGGATAATTTTTTTTTTTAATGCTCCCTAAAACACTCAAACATGCTTTCTATCAATCATTACACATACAGTTTAGACTCCTAAACAACTGTACAGTATGGACAACAGCTTTGCAGACAAATATGAACCATCATATACCTTTAAACCATCAAATATGATTTAATTCCCATTTTCAGTTCTTTAAATTTCAAAAACATAATGCAATACAGTACATCAGCCTTTAAAGACTGTTTCACATACTGGATTAAATAAATAAATAAATAGAAATTTAACTTACGTGGAATCAGTGTCCTTCTCTTTTTTCCGTATCCCGAAGGCCTTCCTGGTGCGTTTTTTCAATCCTGTGGATAAAGTGAGAGATGAACTCAGACACCAGCATACCACCTTGCACAAAACACGAACGCTCAGAGATTCAAAGGGATTTATCCAGACATTACTCACTGCAACAGACAGCCTGTACTTTGTGTCTATGCGTTTGTAAAACGACTGCTAGTTCAAAAAGACGAGGAGAGACTGACCAATGACGTCAGAGATCAGAACAGAGGCCTTCATGCATTATTAAATCATACTGTGTCAGTATTTATAGTCTTACTGAATGGCTTGTTTCACCCTTACACCACAGGACTGTTGAGTTTATGATCGGTAAGAAGGTGTTGATTAAGTTTCCATCGTAGCAGCTCTTACATTAGTGCTGAATGTAAATCAGTAATAATGACTCATTCGCAGGCTGCACCCCATAATCTAAAAATTATATGAAAACACATTCATTTTACACATACAGTACCACTTATCCTGAGTCAGACAGGGGGGCTAGAGCCAATACCTGGGAACTCAGGTATACCCTGAATCAGCTGCCAACCCATCACAGGTCACAGACACACCTAGTGTACACACACACTCCAAATCACACACTAAGAACAAACAAGCAACAACAATCAGCCCACACCTCATGTCTTTAGACTGCGGAGAAACAGGAATACCCGGAGGAAACACACCAAGCACGAGAAGAACATGCTAACTCCAAGCAAGATTCAACCCCCCAATCACAGAGGTGCTTACCACAGTGCTAACATCTAAGCACCATAACAAAGACAGATTCAAAAAATATATTTTATTATGGAAGGAGTCTCCAGTGTGAACACGTCGTGCCATTAAAAAAATAAAGCTTTTGTCTTTGAGGTGGAACATTTTCAGAATAAAGGACACTGTGTGTTGCATCTAATCTACAACATTTTTATATATTTTTTTAAACTATAGTGAAGGAACGACTGCTACTGTATAATGTAAGTGACATAAGGAACTAACTTGTTTTATGTGTCCACAACATTAAAGGAAACTGTAACTGGGTAAAAAAGTTCAGTTCAGTTCAGCCTTTATTCGTCACACATACATTACTTCACAGTGAAATTCTTTATTCTTCGCATATCCCAGCTTCTTGTTAGTAGGCAGGGGTCAGAGCACAGGATCAGCCATTTTTAATGGCGCCCCTGGAGTAGACAGTGGTAAGGGCCTTGCTCAAGGGCCCAACAGCGGCAACCTGACGGAGTCGGGGCTTGAACCGCCAATCTTCCCGACCCGTAACTCAGAGCCTTAACACCCTTTAGCAACTTAGTAAGGTAATAGTAATAACAGAAATAAAATACTGATATTAGACAAAAAATTTAATTCGAGTATTTCCCCGATAACAACACTCTGTGCTGTGTTTTATTTCTTTAAACCTTAACGAGCTGCTAGGATGTGTCAGTTGTGAAATTGCAAAGATAGCAAGCAAAAACCCAAGAGGTGCCCAAGAGGTCATAAAGGCTTTCAAGGAAACACAAGGCTGTTCTGCAGAAATTGGGCACATCACTTGTCGCAAACATGAACTATCAAAAGGCTCATTTGGGATTAGTTGTAACAACCAGGCAGAAAGTATATCAAAGTTGGACTAAGCTCTAAGCACTCCTCAGGGCCAGGAGGAGCGTCTGGCGCACATCAATCCAGCCAGGAATTGAGGAAGTGAGAGGGAGCTGCTGCAAAACAACTGGCTTTATTGATCTATGCTAAATATTTCTCCACTCCTCCTCACAGAGTGCCATCTGGCCCACAAAGCAGCGCTAAGCCTTCTGCAGAATTTCCCATCCATCCCGTCAATATGATATCTTTTTTTCTTTGCTTGATTTTAATCCAAGTCGTCCTTTACCTTTAATAAAATACAAAATATTTCTTGACTTTCCAGAAATAAATGGCATAGAGATTCCACAATGTATACAAGGCTCTGTATCTGTTTCTGACACGCCAGCGCTCAATTCACGCAGCACAGTTGACCACATGCGTACACCCACGCCCACACGCATTCGCTTTGATTTACCGCCAGTGATTCTAATCCAGCATGTACCAGATTGTAGCCAGGGACTTGTTTAGAGCATTAAGAAGATAGAAGGAGGCCCACGGAGACCCCGGAGGATTGAATCAAACGGCAGATCAGGATAATCAAACAGCCGTCTCTCCCACTCCCTGCTGCGCAGCCTGCCGCACGTACCCACTGAGGGCCAAACACACGGGCCGGGATACGAGTCAGTGTGCCAGAGGTGATGCCAGCCTAAAGACTCGTCCAAATTAGTGTTGCATAAAAGTGGATGCCTGACGGTGGGCGTTTTCCGGAGAGCGTCTGTAACGAATACTGCAACATGTAAACTGACAAGCAGAAATAAGCAGATATTGAGGAAAAATTTCTGATTAAGCTCAGAGATCCTACTGGAAACTGATCAGCTTTAATTCTGACACACGCCGTTTACATTACTCTCTGTATTTGCCTTAAGAGATGATTCCGTTGTAATTCAGCTGTTCCCAACAGACACAGTGGCGTAATAACATCCATACGTTCGCACATCTGAAAGAAGCGGTAACATAATTAGCAGGGACTAGCCAGGTCTAATCTGATCTAGGAACAACCACAGTAACATGGCTTCCCAGCAAACAGGAAGTGAGGAGAACCATAGAAATAAACTACGCAGTCTAAAAATGCCTAATAGTGATGTGTTGTGTATATTATTGCATAGTAATCTGTAGCACTAGTATTAGTAAAAACTACAGACACACATAGAAGGTAGAAATGATACTTAGTTTAGAGTGGACACTAATATTGAACTTTTTTTGGGGAAGAAAAAAAGGTCATACTTTAAGTGTAGATTTTAGCCCCTCATGCATATACTGTACAGTACACATCACAGCTGTTATGAAACATCATCCTCTGCTCTGTTTACC
>JAOTQY010000015.1:18422547-18433598 GCA_026413445.1 Dolichallabes microphthalmus
AATATTTATTACAAAAAAATAAGGATTTTTCTATCTCTGTAAATCACATAGACTCAATCCAAGAGCCCACTACACAAAGAACACCACCAATTTTCGGTAATGCAAGTGCATATAAATTAAAAATAAATTTACAAAGAAACATCATTCCGTATTTACAAAAGGTAATAAATACACTGTTATAAACAGCAAAGGACCGACTTCAGCTAGTATAAACAAACCAAACAGAGAAGGTGTGTAAGGAAAGGGAAAAAAAAACCATGGGTAGATGATAAAGGGGGGAAAATGTGCACACGCGCAAACACACGGATGTACATACACTCGTACACACACACGCGTGCGCGCGCTACTTTGGCCAGAACATACACCTACAGGTGATAAACAGAACAATAACATGTATAATGAGGTCCAATAGAACTTTCTAATGCGGGTGGAAAGTAGCTTGATGCTTTAAACACTAAATATTTAAAGCTGGAACTGTTTCTACTAATTGCTGCTGAAATTCACCAATAAAATCATGACAGCGTTATCCCATAGAGAATGTATTCTGTGAGAAATCAGTTTCCTGAAACGCGTCCTGTGAAATAAAAACCTACTCATTGGGGAATGCTTTCTGTGAGAACTGACGTTAATGAATGAAAGCTGAAGGAACTTGTTTTCTAGAAAGACCCGAGGGAAAGTTTCCTTCGTGAAAAAGGAAGTTCTGCACTGATGTTTTCAGTTTATTTATTTAATAAAGATATTTTTAAACTAAATATAGCTTCAGTTTTTTTTTATTAAATTAAATCTTATTTTTAGGAGCTCTGTACTTGAAGTGCACCGAATTTAAATTGTCTGAATTTGAAAATCATCATCAAATGCTTATGTGAATATTGTGTGTGTGTGTGTCTGTGTGTATACAAAACGAGCTCGTAGGAAATTCACAACCGGACAAAGGTTAAAAGAACGGGACGAGTATAAAAAAATGACAAAGTGCATCCTTGACTGGAATATACATTTCAGACATTTGGATTATTTCGCTCTATTGCCTAATATAAAGGAAGACACTGAGTTTTCTCTTCGGTTTATAGAAAACGACTCTGCGTGTAAGCTGTCTGGTTTGTCTTTAGAAAACAAAAAAAAAAACCATGTACAATTATACTAAAGTGTGTTCAATAAATAAAAAAGACCATTAAAAAGACGATAGTAAAAAAGGCACACAAAGTCTTTAGACAAATGGTACAGAAACGTAAACAGTTTCTTTCTTTACAAATACTTGTTCATCAGTAGTTCGTATGCTACCCCGACTTTTCCCGATAGCTTTAGAAAAAAAAGTCACTTGGTACAAAAAAAATCTCTCAGTAGTGTCAACTCCATGGATGTATTCGCCTGTTCGACAAACACAATGTCAATGATTGGCCCCAAACCTTCCTGTATCTCAGAGTCACGTGTCAGTCTTTCAGCTCCAAAAAAAAATGTCTGCAGCATTTATTTCCTGAGAGCTCCAACCCAACTGGCTCCAAACTTAAGTGCAAGGAGGGCCAGTCTCGCTCCTCCCAAGAAGAAAAAAACTCTCTCTCTCTCTCTCTCTCTCTGGGCTTTGTTAAAAAGCTTCAACTGCCAGATTGCGAGGGGGACAAAAAATGGTTACTAGCCATTAAATTGGGCTACAAGGTCCTATGTGTCCACTGCGGAGGCGTCTTCAGTTACAATCTGGATGTGCGTGGTCGCCGGCTCCATCTCCTCCTCTCGATCCTCGTCCTCTGCCTCTTCCTCCTCCGCTTCGTCCTCCTCGTCTCCCTGACTCTGTTCATCTTTTTCCGTGCCTTCCGAGTCCTCCTCCTCCAGGGTGAGCTCGAACTGGAACTTGTCAGCCACCGGTCCTCCACCGTGTCCTTCTTTTTCGGGCTGGTAGAAGGGTGGGGAGGGACTCTGAGGAATCATGCTCTGGTACCAGTTCCGATTGTCTTCCAGTGTGTCGAGGATGTCCTGCGCATCGGGGTGGACCAGGTCGGCCCAGGTCTCCCATAGCGGGTGGACGATATAGTCAATAAACCCAACCTGGATGGAGATGAGACATAATAAGTTAGGACTTCAAAGTCTTTTACATACATTAGTGCAATCCGACGTGAGTCACATTAGCGATTGTTTATTTGCTAATACGGACCTGTGACTTTTCCACGGAAGCCGTGTGTTTGTCGCACATCGGGCTGATCTCCATGCCGCGCTCTCTCTCCCGGTCGCCCTGGTGGAAGAACTCCTCCATGATGCGGTCAGTCCACTGGCGGTACAGCTCCAGAGACTTGGTGGGGTTGCTCAGGTCAGCGCAGTGCACCATATTTCGAAGAACCTGAATGAACAACAATAAGAAAATATTAGATGGAGATAATCATTGTATTCCTACAGAAGTAGGATTGACTGATTGACACACATCACACCAGAGTACAAGGTTCGTACCTGTATCCTGTCTGTGTAGTTGTCCAAAAGCAGCACCCCTGAACTGGTCACTTTCTTCGTCTCCACCATTGTCTTGAGATCAGCTAGTAAGCTCATGTGTTTAGACATATCTGTAGCAAGTACCTAAAGACAGAAGGGGAAAAAAAGCACATGGTCTTAGACACATATCCAAACAAGAAAGACGTTGTCTTAAGCGTTGTGTTTAATTAAGACAAGATCAGCTCACCATGTCGATGACCATCTTCCTGAGCGACTGCCTCTGTTTCTTCGTGAGGTTCTGGAAGATATCGCAGTTGTCCTCCTGAAGAAGCTTGAAGCCTACAGCTAGGTGATGGTTCTCCAGCACCGACTCATCGTTATACATGAGGGCCAGCTCAGAGTCTATGGGGGGGCGGGGCGGTGGGAAGAAGGAGATATTGAGCTATCTTGTTCAGATTAACATATTAGCTACTGGAAAATAATTTGGAAAGGTGTACGTAGATATGTTCTTACTTGTGTTGATGAGGAACTGATTGGAGACGCCTGGATGATCCACATCATGGATGGCTGCTGCGAAAATGGCAGCCAGGATCTCCAGATCAGTGAAGACAGCCTGGGGACAAACATGAAGCAAGAAAATAAACAACCAGGTCTAACACATCCAAGATGATCCGAGTAAATAAATAATGTAATAAAACGGCCCTTACATCTAGAGCAGGTGTAGAGAGGAGAATATGCGTGGACTGGGCCACGTCAGCAGCATGAAGACTATTGTGATAGGCTACATCCGAGTGGTAGTGATCCTCCAGCGTCATCATGTACGTCACAAACGTGTCTGTTGGGATCTTAAACGTCTTGAGCAAATCACGTTCCTGTTGAGGACAGATTAAGAGTTAGACGGTGGACTGTCAAGCGCTTCTGATTTTTTTTCTTTTTTTTTTTATAAATGAATGAATTTAAAAATGAGAGAGGACGGACCTGGAAGATGGCGTACATGATGCACGTCAGAGGACGATGGTTGGAATATTCCGACACGGTAAAGATATTCAGCCCCCACTTGTTCAGATCTTCTAATTCCTGCAGACAGAAAAAAAACCCACACAGACACATTTCAGTAAGACTTTTCCGAACTCGAACTCTCCGTCACACTCTTTCGTCAGCTCGTTTGGTGGCCATTACCTTAGACAGCAGATCTTCCTTATCGGTTTTGACGCCGAAGCGGGTGATGCTGCTGTTGAGGCTGGGCCCGTGAGACACCTTCTTCACGCCGCTGATCTGAGTCATCAGCTGCTGCTTCTTCTTCTTCTCCCGGGCCTTCGGTGTGGGCGGAGGAATCTCTACCTCGTTCTGTTTGTCTGCAAGAGCAACATCAGGACATGGTCAGAATTTGTCCGATTGGTTTTAATAGCAGAAAGAAATGTTTTTTTTAACTTGAATACAAGCTTTACAACTTCCATGTGTCGGTTTGTTCTTGAAGTAATAAGAGATGGCATTCCTAGGTACTTAGTCTCATCTTTAGAATATTCATGCCGAGAATACAGCCATTGTTCGCGAACCAGTGAAGGTGAAAAGGTTTTGTTTGAATGATGTCGGCGGCTGCCTTCAACCCGATCCAGCCCAGGTGCGCTCGACAGCTGAACGCCTCACACCTGCTTTTCAGTATGTGTGTGTGTGTGTGTGTGTGTGTGTGTGCGTGTGAGTGAGTGTAGCCGACGCAGTAAAGCCTCTGACTGAGCTTTTTTTCTTTGCTGAGAAGAGACCGCATCTCGCCTTGTTTCTTACATTTACAGCTCTATCATCGAGCCACGGCAGGGGTCGCTTGCATTAATGTGATGTCTCTAAAGGTCAGCCCTTAGGAGCCGTCCATTGACGGTGAACTAGAAAGACAGCGAAGTCGGGGTGCAGTTTCCTGAGACTGAAAACACCGATGAAGAGCTTCATTCATAAGCTATTGCTGTGTAGAGCTTCCTAACGTATTAATATTTTGGCTTTTTCGTGTAAAATCCTCATCTGAACTGTTGTGCAAAGCCAAAATATGGTCTCATCTGTTTCTCTTATAATGAATTTTTACTTACGCCGGAAGATATCATTATCTAATGAATGACATTAGATGTCATTCATTCATAAGCAGCGGTGGTGCTATCTGTGGTGCAACTCAAGTAGAAATCACAGGATTTACTGTAGATTCGTCCTGCATCATCACCGGACGCCTTGTCTTGTAGGCGTGTGCATTCTGTCTTCTCAGCACTTCACCTCTCTTAGCTGCTTCTAACTGTTATTAAAAATTGAAGAGCTGCATATGCTTCCTCTGACTTCCTGACGCATAAGAAAGAGAGAGAACCCTTGGGAGGGAGGCTTTTGTGCTTCAATACTGAGAGACAAAACGGACCGGACTAGAGAGGGAGAGAGGGAGAGAGAGAGAGATTCCCAGTGAAAATATATACCGAGGAATCAACGGCATAAAAATGCGTCATGAGCCGATTATTCACAGGACCGTTTCAGATGATGAATCTTTGCTCAGAATAACCAGAAACTGCAGGAACAATGAGAGCGGATGTGTGTGTGTGTGTGTGTGTGTGTGTGTGGACGAGTGCGTGGTGATGGTGTCCCAATCTGATATATAGAACTAGATGAGTCATAGATTTACTGCCTGGCTCTTCCATAACAGGGGTTTCACCATGAGCATCGCTGTACAGCAGAATCCCCCCCGCCCAACCAGACTCCATCCCACCTGCATCTCCAGCTTTCTCTGCTACACCCCCCCCCCTTCTTCTTCTTCTGTTGACTGCAGCATTGGGGATCTCTCTCGTACTTTCACAAATACCAAGCTCATGGTGTGGCGTGCCTGAGAGTTATAGTCAAGGTTTTTTTCCCGATGGAAAAGTAAAAACGAGTGTAATATTTTCAAAGCATTAAAGGGGTTTACACATCTTCGGCTTTTGGAGTATGGCTTTTTTTTAAAATGGTTTGTAATTCATCCTTGTTAACCGTAGGACAATTCCGACCAGTTCCTTGGACATCTGTGAGATTTTATGCGGATATGTTGTGTGTGTGTGTGTGTGTGTGGGTTGGTGGTCACCTAGGAAGGTGTTGGAGATGAACTCTGACACCTGGTTGCCAGATCTGCTCATCTCGGAGAGGTGCGTCAGCTCCCTGTTCAGCATTCTCTTGAACTGGGAAAAAAACAAACAGAGGAATAATCATTAATGCAAAATCTCTACAGATAGATAGATATGCTTATAAACCCGGCAGTTACAAACACAAAATTGTAACTGTGGCCATATTAATAATTTACATATTAATCTATATTTATAGAAAATGCTATGATATTATACTGTATGCAATTATATCATATAACGGATATGACTAAATAAACTGTACCTATGAACCGATACATGGTTCTGAAACTGGAGTCCATAAACAGGTGAATAAAACAAGTTCTGATCAATTTGTCCCGACAAGCACGCAATGTCTTCCAGAAATAAATAAACAAATGAATATATAATTAAATAAGTCAACATGGCAGCCATATCCTGCGTCACATCGGAAAACCTGCACGGGCTGCTAGATATGAGCGCGCGCCCCCAATGAAAACTCCATCAAACAGTTCTTAAATAGGTTTTTTATCACATCTGTGTGAAAATAAAAACCATTTCAACCAAGCAAACGAAAGGAA
This sequence comes from Dolichallabes microphthalmus, assembly GCA_026413445.1. Lineage (NCBI taxonomy): Eukaryota > Metazoa > Chordata > Actinopteri > Siluriformes > Clariidae > Dolichallabes > Dolichallabes microphthalmus. Next base: position 18,428,636 of record JAOTQY010000015.1, read on the forward strand.
ACCCAAGGCTGCGCATTCCAGCAGAGGCACCCCCCACACACACGGCAATGGTAGACGTTTCTCAGAACCTCCCGCCAGACCACCAAGACTGCAGAACACACACGTCGTAGAACCAATACCCGAACCAATAACCAAACCACACAGCCTCCATTTCCTGTCTATACACACCTTAATGTAACCCCAGGACACAGAGAGAAGGTAGTTCGCTTCGGGCATTTTGGATCCTGGTTTGTATCCAAAAACCGACAAAAATCCACAATGGTACGCTCTTATTCACGGAAGGGAAGCTAGCGAGAGAGAGGCAGATGATAGGGAGTGCGGGGGGAAAAAAATCCCTTCTTCTCTCCTCTTCTCCTTTGCTCGGTCTGGATCAACGAGCGAACAGCGGATTGAAGCTGACGTCTCGGCTCTCGGCCGACGCGCTCCGGTGTGTGGTCTCCATGTCCTGGGCAGGAGGGTCCGGCGAGGTGGTCCACAGCAATCTGAGCTGGAGCTGAAGCTGACTGGAAGAGTCTGCTAGCACCAATGAATTATGGAGGAGATGAAGCGAGGGAGCACATGGAGGGAGGGAGGGAGTGAGTGATGGAGGAATGAGGAAAAACACAGGGATGCTCATCTAGCTGGAGGGGGGCTTCCTCTTTCGGATTAGTGCTGCTCTGCTGCTGCAGCTTGCTCGCTCTCTCTCTCTCCGTCTCTCCCTCTCTTTTTTTTTTCTGAGTTAGCTCATTTTACCCCCTCCCTTCTGCTTTCCTCTCCCCCTCTCTGAAGTCTGTCAACCCCAGCAACATGCACACCAGCACAGATATGATTTGACAAAAAGACAATAGAGGAGGGGGAGACCCCGCTTTGTTATGCAGGGAAAGGAGAGGAAGAACACAAAGATGGAGGGATAAGGATGCCCTCGCAATCTCCCGCATCCAGGAATCGTTTTTTTTTTTTTAATGGGCGTTATTTTGGGTGATGTGAAACTCACCAAGCTGCGTTTTTTATTATTAGAACCGAGGGAACTTTGCTAGAAGGGTGGGAACAATTTCGGCAAACCACACTTGATTTAAATCGCACTCTGTTCTGTGCTATTTTTATTCTACAGACGTGAGGGCAGAGAAAAAGTAAGAAAAAAAAAAAACAACAACAGGGAGAGGAGAGACCAGGATAATTGCTTTCGCTTGTCTGCTTTTTCGTGACATCAGCTCTCATCTCTCTCTCTTTCCATGCTGCCACCTTCTACACCCCAACGCCATGGCAACAGCATCACGTGGCTCTGACTGCTGCAGAAGCATCTATTTTTTTTTTTAGCCAGGCATCTCCCTCCCTCCTCATGTCTCCCTATTACCTCTGTCAGTGCACACTGGGACATCACTGCATATCAGGACTAAATGCCACACACTGCCAGTGCAGCAACCCTTACCAAACACCGTCCCCTTCCACGTGCACATACACACACACACATACACACACACACACTGGTGAGAAGAGGCAGACAGCCAAAATCAATAGGCTGTCCTTGCTACATCCAGTCACTGGGAAAACCCTATTAAATTCGACTGATGACTAAGGACATTAGTTTTAAATTCTAGTCCTAGTCCCAACTTTCCTTTAGCAGATTTTGATATTGGTATTGTGCTGCAGTATAAAGACAGCATGACACGCAATGGAAGAAGAAAGAAAATCTGATCTGTGGGAAACAAAGTCTCGAGACGAGAGAGAGAGAGAGAGAGAGAGAGAACAACAGCAGAAAGTCTCTCTGCAATGTGCTGCAGTGGGGAAACCTGTCTAAGTGTCTGTGCTATTCTGGACCCACAACATCGAATGCCATCTTTTTCCTTCAGTACCAAAAACAGAAACAAGGACTTCCATGCAAACCTGATCTCTTAGAATAGGCGTCTTAGAAATAGGAGCTTTGATTCTACGACGGTGGAAAAAAATGAACCATGTGTTTGTTACGTAACTAAATCATTGTGTATATCCCTAATTGCAAAAAAATCTCTCTTAAAAAAAAAAACGGAAAATAACGATAGAAAAATCCATGTTAACCTCATGTTAGTTTCAAAGCCATAACTTGTATCTCCTCTCCATCTCTATTATTAACAGCTATTAACATTGACCAAAAACAATAAAAAAAAAATAATATAAAGCATTTAATAGTCCTATTCTAATTGCACTCATTATATTTTAGATAATGTCACAAGCCATTTCTCTGGGACATGTAACAAAAAATAAAAAAAAGACAATCAAGATATGTTAGATTACTGTGAGGGGAAAAAAGAAATGCATTCATTTTGAAATCCAGCTAAACTCAGTGACCTACAGTGTCCACTAGTGGGCAGTATAAACTTGTAATGTTGACTAAGGGTTTGTGAGATTCCCCCAAACCTACAGTATATGTACACTGCGATCTGTAACAAACCTGTTCAACATTATAAATTACACGTCTCCAATTTTTCATAATCATCAACACTGAAGTGTGCGTTAAACCCAGGGGCAACATTTCCTCTGCTTGTACATTACGGCTGACATTAAGGTGTTGGAATGCCCCTTGGTGCGCTCATTACTTATGGTTGTGTCATTCGGCGGCGCAATAGTGGTAAATCCATTATGCATACATCCATCCGTACGACGCTGGCATTGGTAAGAACCCGATGACGCACTTCTAGCTGACAAACCGGTTCACGGACAGCTCACTGGTTATGACATAGCGGCTTTCTTGAGAAACAGACGGGTGTGAGCCGAGTAAGATTCGGAGAATCCAGAAGCTGTGAGATGTTTAAGGGTTTCGTTTTGGTGTTTCACTTCCTCTAAGTAATGCTAAGTCTTTGAGTGAAAGTGCAGCTGTGCGATGGTGTATTAAAACACCAGAGCGCCGCGCATTATAGTTCTACCTGTGTACAACGCTAATTAGTTGCAGCCTGAAGAGTCGCGTTAATTAGCTGAAGAAACGAATGATCAACTGGATATGTGCGAATAATATTCAGCCGTGGCCTGGGTCAGTGCCAGATCCTAAACCCAAAAGCAAACTGTTGGACAATGATGAAGAAGGCAGAAAGCGTCTTCTGTACACGATCAAGCATGCATGGATTGAGGAGACGCACCAGACGTCTTTTCTTGACTATGTCCAGCCAGATCCAGCAGTTTTTGAACAATAAAGCAGGTCATACGAAACACTGATTGTTGCATATTGCATGTAATAATTCATTATTTGTATCATCTTGATTGTCCATAAAAAAGAAAAAAAAGTCCCCTAGAGAAATATAGATATAATGAATATAATTGGAATAGGACTATTACATGATTTATATCATTTTTCGTTTTTTGTCAATTTCGACAATTGTATAAGTCTGGACTTGCACTCAGCATTGTTGGTGAAAGAAAAAAAAATCCTCTCTAGTTAACAAGAACTAGTAAAAGCAGTGAAATAAACAGCCTGGCTTTATTTTCTGTCTTGGTTTGTTAAACTGTTCTGTAGCTCCGATAAAGTTTGCACTGAGATTAAAGGGTTAAACTCCTAAATGTAGATGTGTAAAAATCTTTCTCGCAACTTTCACGCCCGTCTGTCGCCTTTCAGATTCCGTTACATTAATCTGCATTACGGAACGATCCGCTTGGTTAGAAATAGTCTTTTCACATCAGACACTGAAACACACACTAGACTGGGGTTGAACTGTGAGCTAACAGCGGTTTGAGAGAAACAGATGTTTGAGGAGTGTGTAGAAATGTATTTAAAAAAAAAACGAAGACTTGAAAAGTTTGTCCAAAAGACTTTAAAACTTTTAAAAAAGTTTTACCATGAAAACATGCAACACGTTTAGACCACATAAAGCATAAAACACACAAAGATAAAGTTTCTCGTTTTAGTGAATGCTCACCTTTTTCCAGCAATTAATCTTTCCAAACTTTTTGTGTTCCTTTCTTTCGAAGCAACAAGCTCCCATTTTGAGGCTGAGTGTGAAGTCTTACTTGGCGCAGACACGTGTGCGTTAGTGTCGAGCGGCGCTGAGATCTGGCATCTGACGCACTCGGCGGAGAGATACTGAGAGTCACTCCGGGCTGTTCGTTCTGACTACCCTTAACAGTGTGAGTGTGTCACTGTCTACATGCGCACGCCCTCTCGATGCTAGGACGTCCCACTTCTGCCTCAGGCACTCACTCACTCACTCACACACACACACACAAATGCACCCAGTTGCAACATAGTTTACACTTTAAACAGTATTCTTTGCACTGGAATGAGATCAAGTATACAAATGAGATCACGGCTTTTCCTGCCTTCGAGTTAACACAACACACACACACACTCAGACACACACACTCCCACGGTCACTTCACATAGGGTGCTCCATTCCTAAAGACTCGAGTAACAACGCAGGGGTCCGAATACTCTCTTCGTAGCACATCGCAGAATTTCTGAGACCTCCATCATCTTAACTCCCAACATCTGTTTAAGTAAGAAGAGGAATACTTACATCATCATCGTCATACTTGTTCTGTGCTTTTTGGTTCTCCATAGAGAACCATAACCATAGATCCATAACCATCCCATTCGACCTCCTGAGCTCCTAAACCTCCTCCTTCCACTTTCCACCTTGACTTCAGCTGTATTGGATCCTAACCTGTTTTTACTTCTGATCAGACTGGAGCATGACCTATTATATGCCCTATGTGTGTAGACTGGTGTACAGTATATTTCTCAGTTTGCTCTCCAAATACACTGTATGCACACACTCCCATACATGTAACGTACAGCACACGGCGTACCTTGTGCGAGACCTGGTGTACTATTACAGCTAATTAGCAATATGTACAACATGTGAAACTGAAAACGATGCCTCCAGTTTAATCGCTTTGTGTTTACAGGAACAAATACGCTATAAAGATATAATTAAACGAGACAAGGCGGCACGGTGGTGTAGTGGTTAGCACTGTCGCCTTGCACCGCCAGGGTCTGGGTTCGATTCCCCGGCCAGGC
>JAOTQY010000015.1:18498732-18510701 GCA_026413445.1 Dolichallabes microphthalmus
GGGGCAAATAGTTTTTCACACCACTGTATATCATCATATATATTAGCTATATCATTCGGTAACAGCGTTTGCATAGCCCGGTTTTGCAGTTTCGGGGGAAAAAAAGTCAAAAATCAATCCCCAAAAAGCAGAAAATGAAATATAAATGTATTTATGATAACTGTCTGCCAACATTAAGAGGCAATAAATGGCCTTCTCTGCTTGACCTGGATTGAAGAATACAGTGTATTAGAGTATAATCTGGAACGGTTATAACATAATCCAATAAAAAAAAGTAATCAAAGTGGTTAGCGATGGAGAAAGCCGAAAATTATGTTAACTTTCGTTAACTAATTTCATTTAGCATAGATTATTTGAGCGTATTTGTTAAACCTATCTACTGTACATGCATGCATTCATGGAGATTGGTGACAATTTCAAGGAAAAAATAAAACAGAAGGCATCAGTGCAAATCAAATCAATGTTCTTTGATGAAAGGTCTGGAAGATCAGGACGACTCCGGCCGCATCCACGTGTCAGGAGAACTCACGTCACTTTTTGAAGGCTATGACCTTATATAACCGGTGTTCATTTTATTCAGTAAAGCTCTAGATGCTTGTAGAATTGATGCCGAAGCCTCAAAGCTGTTCTTGGGTCTCATGATAAACCAACACATTACCAAGATTGATTATTTTTGTTTATTTTCCTTTAATCTGCGAACAGACGCTTAAACAAATACAGAAAGCCTGTCCATATATGGAAAACGCGACTTGAGTGTGGCGCGCGTTATGAAAAATGTTGCTGGACACCAGCCATCCTACAGCAACAGCTATTGTAACACTCACCAAACCCAGGAATGCCGACGGTAAGAAAATGTGCTCACGTTCAGCGAAGCCTTTTTGTCCTCCAGCAAAGCCAGAGCCATCACGTTCAGCTGCTAAGCGCATGCACCACTCATTGTGCATGAAACTTCGGAACGCTCAAACATATCCGGCTCTCTCTTGCATGTCGCCGAAAGGCTAAACTGGCTCCGGTTACAGCCTCGTGCTTTTTTTTCTCTTGACGGGGTCGTGTGTCATCGGGCTGCTCTCCCACCTGGCAGGAATAGTATGCAAGTGTCCTAGATGTTCAGAGTCACTGCTGTAAACCTATGCTGGAGTCATTAGGATAATGCACAACAATGAGGAAGCCCTGTCCTGAGTAAATAAACTTCAAGCCGGGGCTATTGTAAACCAAACAAAGGCACAAGATAAAAATAAACAATCGGCAGAAGTACCTCAGGGCTTAAGGAGAAACTGTTCAAGTGAGTCGCACCATTGTGGCCTTAGTGCTGTTTACAATGTCACGTCTCCATTCTCTATTCCTTATGAAGCAGAAATGCATGCAGGAATTGAATTGGTCCAGTCATTATTGGAAGAAGCTTGCTGCATAAGCTTATTTTAATAATGACCCAACCCACTGAAAGTATTACATGGATGGATGGATGGATGGATGGATGGATACGGTAAACTTCAAAAACGTATTAAAAAGAGAAACAAGCATATGAGAATGGATGAATAAGATAATAAAGAAGTTTATATGAGGAAGTTTGATTTGTTCTCATAAACTTAGATTTGGTAGCGTTAACTCATTCAGTGCTTCTGTTGTGAATGAGACGATGCTATGGAATATGCTGCGTTTTATGCTCCATAAAATGATGTGCAGGTAACGTTAACTTATTTTTTTGTTGTTGTTATTTCAAGCTTTCGAATTAACAGCTCACAAACTGTCCGGGGGTTCAAATCACATGAAAAAGGTCTACACACGTTCAAGTCATCCTGGGACTTAAGGTAAATGAATATTTCAAGAACAGTACATTGACAAGATGCTTAGCAGCAGTAAAACATTTAAATAATGCAAACGTTTTAAAGAAGGCCGTACGTCGTTGAATGACGATCACAGCTGAGGTCGCTCAGAGCACACTGCAGTTGTTCACCGTTCTTATAACTTCGTGAACACCACTTGCACATTACAGGAACTCGTCTGGGAGTTAATGTGACATCCCACGTACAGTCTGGACCTCATTTTCAAAAGTTGGGCCATTAAAAGAGTTCCTGGGAGGAAAGGGTTTCAGATGTGGAGCAGGCAGTCCGATCATGACTCGGGCGTACTGAGGAAACTTTTAATGCAATTCCCCTGGAAGCGCTAATGAAACTCTGGGTAATTGCATTGGTGTAGCTGGGGACTGTTTTCTGGTATTTTGTACAATCAAAAGTCCCGGTTTGACTTGAACACCCCACGGTCAAGTACATTTCAATTGTAATACTAACAAATGGAAAAGTTCAAAGAGGGGTGAATACAACATGACACCTAGTGTAAATATTCAGTGATATTCAGTAAAGACTTCTACCAAAAGGTGGAAAGTATTAGATCAGCACATAGTATAAACAGCACAGAGACTGAGCAAATTATCTGACAATCTGTGCTTTAAGACAGGAAGCGTTTTCTAGGTCGAGGCTCTGTTTCACACTTCTTCATCGACTGTGTGACAGATGCTGCTCTGGATCTGCTCACGCAAGATGATACAAAAAAGAAATCTCTCTCTCTCTCTCTTTCTATCTTGATGCAATACACGGGATCTTCACTATTACACAGCACCATAGCGGTGTCCTCACTGCACCGTCTCTCTCTCTCAGTTAGCTTCATGTTTAAATCATTGTGTGCTGCTAACGTGATTGGATTTTTGTAATCATATGAGCCTTTACGGGGCATCAAACTGACTCAGTGATGACGCATGCAAAGTCGTGCTCAAGCAACACGAGGAAGCTGACCTCGTAACTTCAAGCAACATACTGTACTCTACAGTACTAAACACACACACACACACACACACACAAACACCTTAGGTAACCACTAAGCTATAAGAATTAAATAAACTTATTTTTGGTGTAAGTATTATGATTAAGTGCTGTACATTCAGGACGCATTCTGTAATTATATGAGTCCCTTAGGATTTACAGTATTTAAGTTTATATACTGGCTTTTACTGGTGTGATTTAGAAAATTTAAGCATGCTGGGTGATTAAGCTCACAGATCTTGGAAAAGTCATGAAAGGAGGGTCCTGGATTTTGATCGAGTGTGAAGTATCCCCCCCCCTTGCAGTCATATGACCGCTGCTTGGCGCTTCTAGTGTTAAACAATTCAATTATTTGTGAAACTTAGACAGCTTTTAATTTTTTCACAAATGACTCGACATTTCTGTTTCGTTAGATTCAAATCTCGGCATGCGCAAATCTCGGTATGAACTACGTCTGCAGACTTTTCAATGCAAACTCAGTACTTTTGCATCCGACGTTAAACATGCACATGCAAAACATTGAAAAAAAAAACGAAAAAGGCAAGAAATGAGCAAGCTTAAATTGGTTTTGTGTTCAGGTTTGGTTCAGACGTTCTCTATCAATACATAAAATACTGAATTTTGAATATAGTAATAAACTGTATTGGGAAAATGTGAAATGTAACTTATTACTATGAACAAACAGTTTTCGTTTACTGCCATTTAGTTAAATCAACTGTAAAGTGCACAAATTTCTCAAAACAACAAAAAAAAAGTTAAATCCACCGGATAATATAGCCACAATTATCATTTTTGACTCATAAGTGAAATAGCTGAAACTGTAGCTGGAGAGTCAAAAACTATTTAGTGAAAATGATTTTGAAATTTGCTTATAAAATACAGATAGTGCAGATAATTTGTTTCAGTTGGTAACTCAATATAGCTGGATAAAAACGTTTGACATCTCATTTTCTGAAGAAGAAAAAAGAACGATGTGTATGATATTTCTGTTGCAAAGATTTTCTAGCAATTGATTTTCTAAACTCTTAAGCAACATTATTGAACTACTACTATAAAAGTAGTCTAAGGGTCTTAGGTTTGCATTGTTGGTTTGGGTCTACTTATAACCTATTCAATAAGTATAATAAGTATTCAATGCCTTGGACTTGTCGCAAAATATGTAAAATTTTGGTTTCGAAAAAAAAAAGATTTAGATTTGTTCTCTAACAAACTCTACGGCCTTTAGGAACAGACGTAGCATTACACTTTAATTGCACACAGTTTCACTGCATTCAGCTAATTACAGTACATGACTCATGATACTACAGTAACTGGAGGCATCAGAGCTAATGTAGGAGTTTCACAGCAACAGGAGTGAAAGGTCATGCAACTTATCTATACCTTATTTCTAAACATGAACCATTTTCGAACTATCTGCCACGACACACACATACACACACACATACTTTAATATTATCGTCAAATTCTATATAGATTCATGACATAAATCAACATATACTGTACTGTATTCACCTCAGTTGTGTGAAAAAGTTCAAGTCAGCTGAATGCTTATACAAATCGCTCAAAATGACCATCAAAATCTGCTCCTGCCTTTTGGTTCCATGTCGTTACTGTTTAACACGAGTGCATTTGCTGCTGCGGTGAAACCTCATAATTAACCTCACTGACGTGTTAATTATTGCAGCATGGCTTATCCTACTGTCACGCATGAAAGCTGAGCAGAATTATGTAATGCTCAAAGCTCACAGTGGCTCTGAGGGGTTTCACGTTTCGTGAAAATATTTTTTACCAAACTGGCAACTTCAATCTATTTTATATTAAGGTCGCGTCAGGTTTTTTTTTCCTTCTTTGAAACTGAACTGGTATATCTGCATGCCATATATGGTAACTTATGAGTATGTTTGTATATCTTATTTCACTACAGCAAATCCAGTTTTGTCATTTATAAATACATTTCTTTTAAAATAACGTTTCCATCCTTTGCGCCAGCAGAAGCACCTGCTGTCACCTCATTTCCATCATCCGAGTCCTGCATCGTTGCTTTGGTAGCCGCTTGCGTATGACTGCACGGATGCAAATTTGGCCATGCACACACGTACGCACATGCACGTGGCATGCATGGGCAACCTGTCACGAATCTCCTAGTAATCTAATCCCTTTAACGCCCAGCCTGTTTCCATAGCAACCCAAGTTTGCACCCCTGGATTCCTAGTGTTAGATGGAATCCCTGGAGCCTTGTTGTGCTGCTTAATGTATGGCATCGGTGTGTGTGTGTGTGTGTTTGTATATGTGAGAGTGTGAGACATCTCGTGTAAGACCTGTTATATTGAAAGGCTGTATAGAATTTACAACCTTGACTTTAAAACATTCTTTGATGACAGTGAAGCATACACATTAGATAACTGCACAAGAGGGATCTATATTTATATCTGTATGCACCACAATGCTGGAGCAAGCACAGCTGTGGGTCTGTTTGTGTGTGTGTGTGTGTGTGTCAGAGAGAGACCAGACGGACAAAGACAGATGGAGTTCCCGTGTTACAGTCTCTGTAATTGGCTAGGTCAGCAAGGGCAACCTGGCATTGTCATAACACTCATATATACACTGACACACACACATTGCACATGTATACAAGTAAAATAATGCACAAAATCAGTAGAGATAATGTGTGCCAAAGAGCACAAGTAAACAACAGGGCTGTTGATTTAACCTGAAGAAGGCTGAGCATATTAATTGTAAGGTTGTACGATAAAAAGGGCTCTATTGCAACGCAGCGAGTGAATGACGCAAGCAAATAACAAAGAACTCCTTAGCTGGCATAACTGCAGGGTATCAGATGACTGATAAACATCTCCCTCTCTCTGTCTCTGATCCTAGTCCCGGAAGGCTTCTCTCTTTCCTGCTTTAGGTCAGAGATACAGTATAACTGGAGTTTCATCCTGAAGCAAAAGCATGCATTATAATTATACAATTTCAACAGAAGCATGAAACTATAAAAAGAAAAACTTGTATTCTAGTGCTGTACAGTAAATCCAGGATGCACCAAGTACAGTACTACCTGTGTGTGTGTCTGGGAAGTGATAACACTAATGTAAACAGCACCTGGATGATTAGAGCGCGTATAGAGGGTCTGTATTAACACCAAAATTTAACGACCTCACCTACGCATTAAATTGAGTAAGATATCGAAAAATATTCCCTTTGTATCCTTCCGTAAAATGTGAACTAAACTCAAGTTCACTGGGTTGGTCCCGCAGAGGGCCTGCAGTCATCATCGCTCTAACAAACAGAGCTTCATATTGTGTTTTAATCGAAAATCGACTCTGCAAAGGCTGACCCCCTCCTCCAATTAATTCTTCGATTCAACTTTGAAATAAAACCTGACCTCAACCTTTCCCCAGAACTGCAGCCAACACAATGCAGACTCACCCACATGACCCTGCAGCCGGTTCTCTAATGACATCACTGGTGACGTGGGTCTTTTATCTGGGCGACGTTTGTGTGAGGGTTCGGTTTCCCCATAGCATTGTAACCGGGAGCCTGTGTTTACCTCCTTTCACGTGGGTCTCGTCTCCTGGAGATCGGCTTTATAAACGAACCCGAAATATCAAAACACAGCTCCATAGTAACTAAACTCGGGTGCTGAAAACACAGATGATGTTACCGATCTGTCATTGTCGAGGCCTGCAAGATTATCCCTGTGCTGAAATCGGCCAGCATCCACGTGTGAATAAAAGAATTTCTCAAAGATTTGCTTTCTTTCTTGCTCTTTAAAGAGCTGCAAAATGGAAGAGGTTTTTAACAAGTCCCAAAATTATGAAGTGTTGAAACATAGCGCTGAAACTGTGACTGCAATGGGGAAGGTAAAATGGGACACTTTCTTTTCCGTTCCCATGAAAAAGCTTTTGCAGGATCAGTTCAGAAACGGATACGGCCTTTTCCAGGTCTGTGCTTAAACCAAAGTGAGATTTTCCGATCATATAAATCACAATTAAGAAGAGGTAAATATTTTTCCTTGCATAAAGACGATTACTTACAGTAATTGTTGTATTCAACCTGGTCCCTCTGACTTAAAACCCTTAAAACCTAAGCAACACAGCATAGGTCGATGATGATTAAAAAAATATATGTGCTTACATGGAAGCCTTGCCAGTGTGTGTTAACAGGGAGGCTTCAGACATCAAACTGTGTACTGTATTTAGGTTTTCAGATATGTCAGATATAAGAAAAATTATAATTAATGTTAGTTTTATAAAGAGTAACTTTTACCACTACCAGAATATGCCAATGAAATCACAAAATGTAGAAAATTTGCATAATATTATAATATTATTATTATTATTACAGTAAGTCCCCGACTTACGAACGAGTACCATTTCGGGAGCATGTTCATAAGTCAGATTTGTTCGTAAGGCCAACAAAGTGAATCTTAATCTTTGACACAAATATACAATGTAAAGCATTAAAAAAACACATTATACTCTCACGAGACTGTGCCTCACGAGACGCCGGGCTGACCTCAGGAAGACGTCAGGGGTGTTTACGCAAACTCAGATGGACCCCATTTGTCTCAGAGAGAATCTACCAATGTTCGGTCCGTTCGTATTGGCAGAAATTCGTAACTCGAAGTCCGTAAGTCTGGAACTTAAGTCTGGAACCGTAAGTTTGGTCATAAAAACTACCGAAAACATCCAAATGCTATTTGGACACGTTTCCTGCGACTTATTGAGAACGTCATAGACGGCTGCTTTGACTTCATCGCTCTGTGAACGATAGGATCCTTTTATATTAAGTGTAACTTTCTGTTTTTATTTTATATTGGCAAACCTATGCTATTTCTTTGCAAATGTAACCCTTTTTTTTTTGTTGCTCAGTCATGTTTGTATAGTTGGTTAAAATGAACTAGAATTCAGTTGATCTTGTTACCTTTTTTTGCATAGAAAAAAATTATACAGGTACATTGCTCTATAATGAACAATCCTGAGCATTATACATATATTTATACAAAATAAAAAAAGGGCTTTAAGGGCTACACTAATAGACATTAAGGCCACATTGTTCAAACCCACCTTGACCGTAAGGCATCGTAATCCTAATTAAAACCCTTTCCTAACCTATTAATCATAGTTCAATGAAAAGTCCAGGTTTATAATTAGTACAGAGCTTTCAGAGATCCCTAACCCTGGCAGAACTCACAGAATCACTGGTACAGTATGTTTAGCAAATGTGTGTGTGTGTGTGTGTGTGTGTGTGTGTGTGTGTGTGTGTGTGTGGTAAGATTGGATTGGTTTGTTTCTCAGTAACCATGGCATCTCTACTTGTGAGTGGATACTTTTATGTTAAAAGCACCTTCAACAGTAAATCCTAGGGTTTAATTGGCTTCGACATTGTTTAGTGTCATATAAACCCTTTATACAGATAGAGATCAAATTCTATAAAAATAACAAAACTTTAAGATAAATGCAGAAGGAAACGAATCATTTGCAATATAATGATAATAATAATTAAAAAAAAAACTCTTGTATGATGATGATGATGATGAGCCTACTTTTAGTATTCTTAGCTACAGATTTCCATCATTCAATATTCTGATTTTACACTGACATCCTCACCCGAATGATTTATGGATTAGGCACTGTTTTATTCTGGAATTGACCGGACCTGAAATCCTGTTCAATATATGAACAAACTTTTTAAAAACTAACTTAAAATAGGAAACGTTGCACTTTGAGAGCATGTCGTCTTGAAATCACGGCTGGGTGTTTGGAGACTTTCACATGTCAGCACCATTATATCGTCAAACTGAGAGTGAGGGGGGGGGGTAAAAGAAAGTCTCACATGAATTAACAGCTGACCCATTTGGAGCTGATGCAATCACACCAGCTGCTGGGCTGCTGAAAAGTCAATTGGGCCCTGAAGCTTCTTATGTGAACAAAAAAAGAGAGAGAGAGAGCTGGCAATTTCTGGAGGCACCAGAAGTGTCCATTAATTGAAAGCTCATCACCTCATTCCAGAGGGAGGGATGGAAAGATGGAGGGAGTGAAGGGGAAATAAATAGCCTTGCTATAAGTAATAGGGTCTTAACTCTGAGCTCTCTGTGGTTTTATGGCTCGGTGTGCTGAGGAGGCGAGTTAGACCCTAGTTAATTCACCTTACACTGAGCTGAAGCTTGAGTTACAGAGCGCAAAGCTATAGGAGAGAGGATAGCGTAACATCCGGATGAAGAAGACGAAAAAATGATAACTATGCATGCATAATGTCCTTGTTTTGTCTGCTCCAATTAACACATGACTCGGCACAGGTTTTACTCCAGATGCCCTTTCTGATATAACCTTCCAATTTAATCTAAGGTTCCCCTGCATCCAGTGGCTGGGTTTCGACCTTGGGCTTTCCACATGGTAGGTGAGAATCCTCCCACTGACCCATCACCTGCTACCTGTGTGTCCTGCTGAAACTGGTGTCATTGGAGCTGGATGCATAGTAGACTTAAAATAAGTATTATGCGTGAACCGAATTTTTTTGGTTTTTACATTTTCTGTGTGTTCTAATCAAATCACAAACTCAGGTCGAACAATTCCTACCAACAATTCCTCCAATTTCAAGTTCGAGAGAAGTGTCAAATCAGGAATCATTTCAGGCTACATTCACATTATAAGCCACATTCTTCAAGATCATCAGATTCGAATGTCATGGCGGTTCACATTCATAATTATGAGTGACTTTTACCAGACTCTAATGTAAACACATTTGTCCACTTATGAGATAGATAACAAGTAATAACTTGTGTCTTTGCTCGCACTATCTGGGTTAAAACGTCATATTTGTGACGTCAATAATATGCTTGAGGTTATGCTCTGGAGAATGGCAAGCAGTTAGTCGTCGGTATTAGTTAAAGTAAAATAGGACGACGGAAGCCAGGTAAACCGATGTAGCTATTTTAGCAGCTATTGCTAGCACTAGTATGAAATGCTGCTGGTGCTGAGTGAACACGTCAGCGGGCTCCCAATGCATGTGCAGCAGCAAACAATTGCATGAATTCCGATTCAAAGTTGCATGACCAATCAGCATACATAATCATACAGATTTGTGAAGTCAGACAGCCCTAATGATCTGCATCACATTAAGGTAAAAAATAAAATAAACGGATTTGAGTCACATCAGGCTGGTAACGTGAATGTGTCCTCAGGCATACTGAAGTCAACAGGTCTCAAGTCTTAAATCAGGAGTTCTAACGTCCAAGTCGAGTGTCAATTTAGCGATTTAAGTCTGCAAATCAGATCTCAGATCAGACCTTATCCAGGCCATGATGAATCTAAGTCATGTCACTGTCACATCAAAAGACAAGCCTTAAGGAAGGAGATTTTACATCCATTCAAGTTTCAATAGGGTTCTCAATTCCTAGTCGGAGTGCAAATCATCAGTTCTCATGCTCATGGTAAATCTCAGATCATCTCACCCTCACGTACGTATAAGACAAATCCAAAGTTCAGTTTTACGTCTGAGAATCACTGATTAAGACTAACAACTCACATCTTACTTACAGTACATGTATGACTTATTTCTCACAGATTTGCCCTAACCAATTTTGCTACATTTTCGTCCCACTTCATGCATAGGTGGTCAACAGACATGTGTG
The DNA here is from genome assembly GCA_026413445.1 of Dolichallabes microphthalmus. Lineage (NCBI taxonomy): Eukaryota > Metazoa > Chordata > Actinopteri > Siluriformes > Clariidae > Dolichallabes > Dolichallabes microphthalmus. The sequence goes on from JAOTQY010000015.1 coordinate 18,509,185, forward strand.
TTGCATGTGTTGTTTTTCTCACTACCAAATGCTCCCTCTTTCCCTCTCGCTCTGCCTCTCTGATCAGGAACACTGAGAATGTGAAGGGACAGATGGCAGAAATTGGCAAGCCCGAAGCCATGTGTGGCGTGGGCATAACCACTCTCCACAGAGGCCCCGGGACACCAGGGGAAAGGTGCTTTGGAATGGCATGCCCCACATAGCAGCATGGGGCAAAACATGACTGCAACCTGCTCTAGTCTTTTTTTTCATGAGCTGAGACAAAAATGCCACAGTAACCTTCTGCTATGGGGCAGGTGCTTTAAAGCCCTCACTGACATCTCGTTATACCCGTAAACATCCTCTAACTCATGTCAACAATAGTCACAATCTGTTCAATCGTCTGCCCTCTGGAAAATTACTTACCTGTCAATCATCGCCTGTTTTCATCAACTATGAATCTTAAGTATATCTTATTTATGGTCTTTCCTCTGTGTTTATTCAGCTCACCTTTGACACAGCATTTGTGGCAGAATGAAAAGAGGAAGTGGCTAGTGTCTTGAAGAAAGCATGTGCCTTTCTCTACATTTGTTAGTAGCGGTAACAGTTATGAGTAAATACACATGATCACAAACATATATAAATATACTGTAAGAGGTTTGTTCAAATCAAATTTTGCAGAAAAACAGAACACAGTTATGAGAGTTAAAACCCCATTCTACATTAATCAACCTATCCCAGTGTTTCATTAGTACTTGAATACCATCAATGTAAAACAGTTCTCAGTATTCTGGAGCCATGATCTGACTTGCCTGCTTCATACTGTAGCTGAAACGCCGGCCTCCCAGGAACTCCTTTAATGGCCCAAACTTGTGAAAATGGTTTGGAATGAGATAAAGACTGTACAGTGTATGTTGCAATATGTCCCAGCAAAGTTCATGTAATGTGTAACGTGGTGCGGTATGAGGTTGTGCATTGTTCGGCAGAAACAGAACGCCTTTGGTCATCAAACCAGGCCATTTTTTTTCCCCATTAAAGCAAAGGGCCATTAAAGACTTTCCTGTGAGGCCAGCAGCATTTCAGCAGTGACAATGACGTGAAGCAGGCAGTCCGATCATGGGTCTGGTGTAATGAGGAATCTCTCTACCTTGATGGTATCCAAGCACTAGTGGAACACGGACATAAGTGCATTAGTGCAGCATGGGATCATATAGAGACATAAAGGGAGTTTTTACTCTCAGGACAGTGTTCTGTTATGCACTATAATGAAAATTTTTTGTGTGTGTGTTTGTGCTGAGTGTGTGCATGTACAGTATTATACATATATATATATATACACATACATACATGTATGTTTATCATGTCTTCATAATTATGTACAAAATCATGCAGTATTTCCATATATAACATAAAAATTTATAAATAAATAACATTGCAGGAGAAATATATGTATGGATGTATCCATCCATCCATCCATCCATCCATTTTCTCCCGCTTATCCGAGGTCGGGTCGCGGGGGCAGCAGTTTCAGCAGGGAT
>JAOTQY010000015.1:18667443-18680093 GCA_026413445.1 Dolichallabes microphthalmus
TTTAACTGATAGTAATAATCGGTCAAACTTCATTCTTTCGGTTAACGGTTAATCGGTTAATATGAGCATCCCTACTTGCAACACGTGCAGATTTCACAAGTGCACGTTCATTCCGTGAATCTCACGTTCGATCACATTCCAAATCCGCTCTAATGGATTTCGATCCGGCGACTGGGAAGGACACAGAAGAACACCGAACTCATTGTCATGTTCATGAAACCAGTTTGAGACGACCTCTGCTTTGTGTCTCTGTGCGTTAAAATCCTGGAAGAAGATGAGTCAGCTGTGGACGTTAAGGGATACAATCGACCTGTAGTGATCGATTGGTATTAACACTCCCAGAACGTGCCAAGAAAACATTCCCTAGTCCTTTACACAACCTTCACCAGTTGACACAAGTAAGGTTGGGTTCATGAATTCATTCTTTTGGGGTCTGATCCTGACACCTGTGTGCCTCAGCAGAAACGGGGGTGCTTCATTAGACCATGCTTTGTTTCTTCTAATATCCTTTTAATATTTTTTGGGGAAAAAAACAAAGGACATGGAAGCTGACATGCTCTTCTATCTTCTCCTTCTTGTGCATACATGTTGTGCATTCTGAGATGCTTTTCTGCGCACCATTAATTGTTCATATTGTTTTTTTTCTGTGCTGTTTCTGCCAGTTAAAACCAGTCTGACCATACTCTATAGTCTGCTGTCATCAACATGTTTCTTTCCTCAGACCTACTACACCTTGGATGTTGTTTCATTATCACACCATTTTGAGTAAACCCTAGAAAATCTCAAGAGGTCATCCGTTGTAAAAACATTCCAATCCAGCCTATCTTGCACCAACACACACGCCACAATGAGAATCAGTGAGATCTCTTTTTTCCCCCTCCTCTTACTTTGATGATTGATATAAATGTTACCCGAAGTGCCTGGCATGTATCTGCAGGATTTTGTGCACATGATGTAGCCGATGAGACGATTGCATGAATGAGCAGGCTTTCCTAGTAAATGTTTGGTGCATGCGAATAAGCAAGTTTATCTTATATGTTATTGAGTAAGGATGGATTTGTACCATGAAAGAAACGATTCTTTCACTTGCGTTCCGATACAGCAGGTGTGTTTGTGTTCTCACTGATTAAAACGAACTAAACTTTTGGGGTCAAGTGTTCTTGGAAACCCTAATGTGAAAACGCCCACATTAGGTAACTTGGACGGAAATTGGAAAAATAAAAGAACACTATGGTTGTTTTCAGTTATGTCTATGACCCAAAAAAAGAATAATGATAATATGTAGTGTTAAAATTTACCCTTTATAAAAGTAATGATAACAAGTAACTCTCGATCAGCAAGTTACTCTACAGGACATATTCAAAAACCCAAATGCACAATTTGAAGTCTTAAGCAAGACTTCCATATAAGCACACACACATATACAGGGGAGTTGGACAATGAAACTGAAACACTGGCCAATTTAGTGTTGGAGGTTTCATGGCTGAATTTGACCAGCCTGGTGGCCAATCTTCATTGGGTGAAATATCAGAATTCAAAAGAGGACAGATTGTTGGTGCACGTCTCACTTGCGCATCTGTGACCAAGACAGCAAGTCTTTGTGATGTATCAAGAGCCACGGTATCCAGGGAGATGTCAGCATACTGCCAAGAAGGACGAGCCACATCCAACAGGAGTAACTGTGAACCCAACAGGAAGCTGTCTGAAAGGGATGTATCCAAAAAACATAAAACCACAGCTGCTCAGCTCACTGCAGAATTAAATGTTGTTGTGGCAAATTTGTTGTAGACTATGTCAATTTTCCAAGCAATATCAATAACTAGTCAAATACTGAAATAGCAAGAGAGTTTATTGCAACCAAAAGTAAATGGACAGCATCGGATCAGCCAAAACAAAAGACCAACAAGCAAAAGTTTGCAAGATTCAGCTCCTTCTCCCCTTCCTCCCCAGTGTCTAGTATACCTGGTTTATATACCCTCATCTACCCCTTACATCACCTCAACTCTCCTCATCAGGAGCTCCACAGGGTCAATGTACATGGCTGGGCTGCTACAGCCAAACCTTTGGTCACTCGTGCCAATGTCAAACGTCAGTTTCAATGGATCCAGCAGTGAAAGTCTTGGGCTGTGGACAATGTGAAACATGTATTGTTCTCTGACGAGTCCACCTGCACTGTATTTCCCACATCCGAGAGAGTTACAGTGTGGAGAAGCCCCAAAGAAGTGTTGCATGTCCACAGTGAAGCATGGGGGTGGATCAGTGATGGTTTGGGCTGCAATATCATGGCGTTCTCTAGACCCAGTACTTGTGCTAAGAGGCCCTACACCATACTAATGAATTATTGTGGTCTAAAACCAGGCATTTCAGTTTCATTGTCCAACCCCTGTGTATCAGATCAGACAGTATCGGACAGAACACCACAGCTCATACCGTAGCAAAAAATGTTGCACCATTGACTTTTTGGCTAAGACACAAACACTTCATTTTCCACTTTATATATTTTGTAAGAAAAAAAGAATAAATAAAGACCTAATACCTGACCCTTGTTGTGTGTTAATGCACTTCACTAGCTATTTAGCTAGCTTGTACTCAAAGGGTGATTTTGTTGTTCTGGTGATTAGGGAGAACATCTGGGTCTGGGCACCAGGACCAACATCTACGCAGGTGTTCTGAAGATGAAAAATGAGGATGAGGATGGTTTGGGGAGCTACTACGCATCACAGGAGGTGAAGGTGGTGCTGAAAGTGCTCGGCTCTGGACACAGGGATATATCTCTGGTGAGTGAGGACGAATCCTTTTCTTTCTTTCTCTGTGTTTGTCTCATGTCTCACAAAAAATAAATGAATAAACCATCGCTGTGGTTCTCCAGGCCTTCTTCGAGACAGCCAGCATGATGCGACAGATCTCGCACAAACACATCGCCTTGCTTTATGGAGTGTGTGTGCGTCACCAGGAGAGTAAGTGTTTGTGTGCTTTTGCATTTAATTTTGCATTAGTCCTTTAAAAAGGATGGTGTTCTCTGTGTTTTCTGTTTTTTTGTTTTATTTATTTTTTTACATCTGATATTTGATTGCATAAGGTGCAGCAATCTAATGTGTTTTTATTGGCAAATTAACTGAAATTAAGCAGTACTTCCCGAAAAACACAAGCAGTCTGGTGACAACGCAATAAATTTTTTTTGTGTGTGTGTGTGCAATACCGGAATGCCAGGATTGTTGATTTTTCCTGCTTGATTTTTAGCCTAATATACTTTAAGCCTCATGCTGTCTATCTGTCTTGCTGTAGATATCATGGTGGAGGAGTTTGTGCAGTACGGTCCTCTCGATCTGTTCATGCGCAGAGAGACCATTCCTCTCAGCACTCTGTGGAAGTTCCAGGTGGCCAAACAGCTGGCAAGCGCCCTCAGTTATCTGGTAAACACATGCTGAATTGTCTTAAAAAAAGACAAACATGTACAATGCTCTACATTCACGTGTAACCGGTTGAGTTTAGGGCAGGCAGAATTTTTCCCTCACTGTAAACCGTGGAACAATATGCGCAAAGAAACCCTCTTATTTTTTTTAAGTACCCCCTCCTTAAAAAAATAAATAAATAAAAAGGATTGCTTAAAAGGATTGTGTGTGTTAACCGTGGGAGCAGGACTCCCAGCTTTGTCCTTACACAGTGATGAAAGGTCCTGTGATTATTGTCATTACAGTGGATTTTCTGCATTTTTCACAAAGGAAATTGGAGTTTTCCTTCCTACACATGACTATTTTGAAGTATATTATCTTCCAGACACTAGTGAGATATGCAGTGTGAGATGGAAGAGGCCATGTGTGGGCAGTGTTGTCTTAAATTCAGATAGTTGCAACATTTTTGTCTCCTTATTGCAGTGGTCGTGGGTGTTCGATAGTTTTTCTTTCCTCTTTCGGTGCCTCGTCAATGCTCCCGCACAACGCCAAAGACAAACAACGCTTCTTCACTGGGTGTTTATTCTACTCGACATGTGAAAATTTTGCTTTAGGTACATGTTAGACACTCCACTTTGTGTTTGAATCATTTTAAATTCACACTGTTTTGTGCATAAGCTTCTATCAACATTATTTCGAAAGAAATGTTAGGTGATAATATAATGACCATGCTGGTGCATTTCCTTCAGGGTCTCTGGTTTCCTCCCACTTCCAAAATAAAAATTCATCCTGCATTGCCACTGTAAGTAAAGGAGAGAGACAGAATGTGTGTGTGTGTATGTGTGAGCAGCCATGTGTTGCTCTGTAATGGACTTACGCCCAGTGTTTCTCGGATAGGCTCCGGATCCACCATGACCCTGACCAGGATAAAGCAATTACTGAAGATGAATGACATTTTAAATCTGCCGGTTCATTTTGTAATATCATTATTTAATGCCACGTCCAGCTTAAAGACTGTGATGTATAGCTTGGAAATTTTTTTGTCCAATCCTTTTTTTGTCCTTAAGTGAAACAAATTTGTATCTTACACGTTGTATGAGCTGTTTTCATATCATTTATATTTATAAGATTTTGTTGTAAACTGAAGTTTTAGAGCGGTTTCACATTAGTCCTTCCCCCCGTTGGCCCACGTTCACATTGTTTTTTCTTCAAGAGAACGAGAACAAGGAAGTTAACTTTCGCGCTACGCTGATTTCCTGGGTTATTGATATTTAAAAAAAAAAACTACTATCTTCCTACTTTATCAGCTATGACCGTGTAGGTCCAAGGATGAGATTGGCGCGTGCTGCGTGCACTGATGATGTCGCATTTAAACAGCGATCTACTTCCGTTCTCGTATGTGAATGGTTCCACATCTGATTCGATCCGTACCCTAATCCTGATTCGTTTCCTAGTGGACTTGGGTTCTCGAGCGCGGAACGATTGTGTTCTCATTGATCAAAACGAAATGGACTTTGTGTGACAACACCCTTAGCAGGTCTTAATGCTGTCCTTAAAGAAATGACCAACCTTATGTGAAAACTGTTTGAGACGGAGCTCCTCTCACAGGTACAGGATTCTGTACAGACGCGATCCTAAATTATAATGCCGGTCATAAATTCCAGTTTGCTTTTATTCCAAACATGTAATGATTTTTTTTTTCAGCTTAGTGAAATGAAATGTTTGTGTTTGTGTGCATATTCTAGGAGGATAAGAAGCTTGTGCATGGGTACGTTTGTGCTAAAAACATTCTATTGGCTCGAGATGGACTTGACAGCGACGGGGGTCCCTTCATCAAACTCAGTGACCCTGGCATCCCCATCACCGTGCTAACACGAGAGGGTAAGAGCCTTGCTGGTCTTCATACGACAAATCATTTGTGGTTGTATATATACGAACCGAAGGGCCTGAAATGAGCTGGCTGGCTAAGCCGAGCTAGCTACTTTGGATTCCAGTCCTGTTAGTTCGAGGTCTTTCACAAGTATGTGCGAAGGAAAAAGGAAGGAGGGAAGAACTTTCCATGAGCATGGCGTTACTGTCAGTCCAAAAAAAGCTACGTTTCCTGGATGCCTTCAGCAGAGAAGAGTGTGATACAGATACGGCATAGTGTTTTGTATTAGCATTGAGTATTAGCGGATGACTCTTTCCATTAGGATATTGTTTTTCCTTGAACAATAAAACAGGAGAACTAGCTATGATTTTTATTTTTTTTTCATTTCAGTTACTTTACTAATGAAAAGTTATATTATAAAATAGCATGAAACATGCATACACTTTACGCTTTCAATTATCCTGTCTTGAGGGTTACATCTCAACAACATACTATTAAACACATTTTACTGCCCTACTTTTCTACGTTTTCAACACCTAAAGGTGTTGTAGGCTTTTATTTTTTACGACAGACACACACATGTGAGGCGAAGGTGTGTGCGGATTGTGCGGGAACAGATTGGTGTAACTGACAGGAATCCTGCTGGCTCTCATCCAGCCGCTCAGTACTGAATCACCGTGACCCGGCATGGTCCTGTCGAGCTCAGAGGAAAGACTGGTTTTGTGTGTTCGTGTGAGGGAGGAACAGAATCCTGACAGTTTAGAAAGTCTCTCTCGCTTTGGAGAGAGACTTTCTTTCAGTGCCAAAAGTAATTAAACAAGTTCAGCACGAGAGATGTTTTTTAAACTAAAATTCGTCTGTAGAATCTGACTTCTGTGGTGAAAAATAAATGTTCATTATCGACTGGCTGTATTTACTTCCTGCACTACAGAAGATCCAAAATAGAGAAAGCGCTAATTTTAGGTCGGGCTTCCTGACCTAATTATAATTATAATAATAATACTTATTATGGTGTAATAAATAAATAAATAAAAAAGAAACACATGCATGATAAGCGTGCTGCGTTAGACGGTGGTCGACTTGTATTTAATAAAGTGCGCAGAGTGTGTTAGACATGTTAGAAAGCGATGACTAAAGCAGTAATGCATTTACTAAGCAGGTGCATCATTACCAGCACGATCATCACTGGTTCCAGCTGCAGTCTCTGCCTAGACCAGTTATTTTCGTTGGATATCTTCCAGTTCCAACATTTGTTACTCTTCTTTTCCAAGGAGATTACAGTTTGCATTGTCACACTAAGCTGAAACCAGTGGCATGAATGTAGTAGCAACATATTTATATTGTGCAGCAAACCGTGCATGTTTGTGCTTGCTTCAGAGTGCGTGGACCGGATTCCATGGATCGCTCCTGAGTGTGTGCAGGATACAGCCAACCTGAGCGTAGCAGCAGATAAGTGGGGCTTTGGCACGACTCTGTGGGAGATATGTTATAATGGAGAAATTCCTCTGAAAGACAAGAAACTCACAGAGGTAAACACACCTACACACACACACCTACTCACAGGTACATTCATACATAGGAATAAAACTGTAACGTTTTCTCAGTGTTCATCCCTGCCTTTTTCCCCTGCCCCCTCCTCCCCACCCGAGTAGAAGGAAAGGTTTTACGCAGCTCAGTGTCACTTGGCCACACCGGACTGTGAAGAGCTTGCTAATCTCATGACCCACTGCATGACCTACGACCCCCATCAAAGACCCTTCTTCAGGGCCATCGTCCGAGATATCGACATGGTGGAAAAACAGAGTAAGAATTGCTCTATTCAAGATCTAAATACAGTGCTTGACTTGAATGTGTCAGGATTCTGAATTCAATTCAAATGCAGCTCCTTATAGAAGTTTTATTCAGATCTCTGCACCAAATTATTGTACTGTATCAACTGTACTGGAGCCAAGTGGTCTGAGTCTTGTTACTTGTATTTTTTATTTTTATTTTTTTATTAGTTTGGAAAAAGGATTTATTTCTCACCAATCTGCTTTTAGTTAGAACAGCTAACTAAACAGATAACCGATCTAACTAACCATGGTTTTTAAATCTTTGAATGTGTACAATCTTCTCGCATTTCTTTTTCATGCATTATTTATGAACCTACTGTACATTCATGACCATAAATCAGAATGCACATACACTATATTGCCAAAAGTATTTGAACTTGAGTAACACCCAATTCTTATGGTTTAATGTGATGTTGGCCCACCCTTTACAGCTATAACAGCTTCAGCTCTGTTGGAACTTGTGTGGGGTTGTCTTTAAGGCGTTCGGCTCGGCCCCTTACTTCCAGTGAAATGAATTCTTAATGTTTCAGCACACCAAGACATTTTTGGAAATTTCATGCTATCAACTTTGTGAGAACAGTTTGGAGACGGCCCCTTCCTGTTCCAACATCACAGCGCACCAGTGCACAAAGCAACATCCATAAAGACATGAATTATCGAGATAGACCTGATGGAACACCTTTGGGATGAATTAGAGCGGAGACGGCGAGCCAGGCCTTCTCGTCCAACATCAGTGTCTCACCTCACAAATGCACTTCTGGACGAATGATCAAAGATTCCCATAAACACACTCGTAAACCTTGTGGAAAGCCTTCCCAGAAGAGTTGAAGCTGTTATAGCTGTAAAGGGGGGGGGGGGGGGGCAACATCATATTAAACGCTATGGATTAGGAATTGGACGTTACTTCAGTTCATGTGCATGTGAAGGCAGGCGAGCGAATGTTTTTGGCAGTATAGTGTATATCTGTGGTCCCATAAGGTTATTTTCTTTTTAACATATCCTGACTCCCAAATGCAGAAGCAAGATACAAAGGAGAAGTATTGATTTAACCTGAAACAAAAGGTTACACTGTAGTACCCTATAGAGCGTTGCTCAGTATAGAGTACAGTGTTTTAAAAAAATCTCCAGATCACATAATATCCAGTTTCACAGAACACAACTTGGACATTGAGTGACGCTGTTGTTGTCGCTGTTCTTTCTACTGCTGAGTAGACACACTGTGTGTACAGGACCATCGGATTTGTTCACAACTTTGGCGCATGTCTTACGCCGGACACCGTTCCTCCCATTTTACCCAGGCTTAGGACCAGTACTGCGTCCAGTGGCTGGGGATTGGGCATCGATTGGCCTTGGTGTCAGACGAGAACCCCACCACTGAGCCACCAATCTCTGAAGTAGCCATGTGACTGTAATTCGATAAAAAAGAACAAATTTAAAAAGAAAAACATCTACGTAATACAGACACCTTGTGTAATCAAAAACATCTGCTTCGGTTTGGGGTGTGTACGTAAATGTTTTTTACTAGTTGATACAGAATAATTAGGTTACTAATGAGCTCTGCTGCATATATCAGCCAAATGACTTGAGAAATACTTTTTTAAATAGTTTTATAAGAAACTGTTGTAAAAATCTCACTGAAAATGAACTATTAATTAAACACAAACAAATTATTGTGGCGGTATTTATAAGCCTTTTTTTTTCTTGTGTCACTTCTAGTCAATCAAGGCATGTGGCACTGTTATTCAAACAAAATGTGACTGAATTTTAATTGCACTTGGTGATATAATTATATGTCCTTTTCAAAATTTACACAATACGTGAGCAGTACAGTAAGTGTTGCGACTCAGTTAAGCTTCTCATGTCCCTGCAGCTTTGTTTAAAACACTGACCCCGTGTGGTTTGAAATGAGACCTGCAAGACTGAGTAGTGATGCAAAAAAAAAAAAATCCATATATCAATAAAATGTCAATATACGTCACTAAAAAAATCTAAATGCTTTTCTTCGCCGGTCGCTCATAGCCATTGGTTTGGACACCCTAGATTGAGTATGTTTCCAGATTCCCATATGTAAGTTGAGCCTTTATTTGCCACATATACATCACAGCACAGTGAAATTCTTTCTTTGCATATCCCAGCTTAACTGGGGTCAGCCATGATCCAGCACCTCTGGAGCAGATAGGGTTAAGGGCCCAACAGTGGCAACCTGGTGGAGCTGGGGATCGAACCTCCGACCTTCCGATCAGTAACCCAGTGCCTTAGCCCTCTGAGCCACCACTGCAACTGCCTTCTTAAAAGAAGTTTTTAGCAAAGCTGGCTGAGAAGCTGCTAAGTGTTTCCCTGCTTCATTACTAATGCTGTTGAAAGTGTGACATACAGAATAGTTTTGTGTTTTTGTGTTACACCTTTCTTGGCTGTGCTGTGTATAAGATTCTAAAGTTTGATGCATTATGTGTTTTTTGTCTGTAGATCCCTCGATTAAACCTGTACCCACCCTAGAGGTCGACCCCACAGTGTTTGAGAAGAGATTCCTCAAGAAGATCAGAGACCTAGGAGAGGTAATGTCCCATCTGTAGCTCCGATACTGAAATGATATTGCTTTGTCGCTTTTTTTTTGAGTTCATGTATTGGTCATTGGTCATTTTGGTGTTTGTGTGTTCTACAGGGGCATTTCGGAAAGGTGGAGCTGTGTCGATATGACCCGCGCGGGGATCGGACAGGAGAGTTGGTGGCGGTAAAGTCCCTGAAACCAGAGAGCCGGGAAGAGCAAAGCGGCAACCTGTGGCGCGAGATTGACATCCTGAGGGAACTCTACCACGAGAACATCGTGAAATACAAAGGCATCTGCCAGGAGGAGGGTAATGAACCCAAACCAACACACTTATTTTCTTGTCAGGATATATTTTATTGTAAAACTACAAACTCTTGTATAAAAAGCATAAAGTGGAATATAAGAAAATACGTTTTTCATTACTGTGTTTTAGGTGGCAGATCCATCAAACTCATTATGGAGTATTTACCAGCAGGCAGTCTGAAGGAATACTTGCCCAGAAACAAACTACAGACCAATATGAAGACCCTGCTGAGCTACTCTGTCCAAATCTGCCAGGTCGGCTACTCTAGACTTTCCTGTTAATACAGCCACATGAGCACTGTATCGTCTTCTAGGTCACAGATCCACGGTTTACTGTTACTGTTTCTTCAGAACAGAAGATTTTTAGTATTTAGTATGATTCTGAGTTCAAGAGTCAATAAGAAATCTGATGTCAGTCAGCTTTCAACACATTTCGAATACAGAGTTTTTACAGGATATAAAAGCGGTCATATTGCTGTAGTACAGTGTCGCTAGAATATAGTGTAAAAATAAAATTTTGGATATACAGTAAGTCCCCGACTTACAAACATTCGAATTATGAATTTCCGCAGATACGGACAGACCTCGCATCTACGAACGAATCGTGGAATTAGCTCACGTGTATTGTACAAAAAAATAGACACTGTGGTGCACCAGATACCAATAATTAGCAATTATTTCATACAATATTTTCAGAGTGTGAGTGAATGTATTAAATGTCCAAAGTCCGGTATATTATATGTGTGTGTGGGGATGCGGGAGAAATGAGTCGGCCTCACGGGTTTCACTGAATCAGTCCAGGAGCACGATGATAGGAAATGGCTGTCCTGTACAGCTGTCCTGATGGTGAATAATCCTAATTCATGAAAATCCCGATCGAGACAGAGTTCACAGTCCGCAACAGTTCTGAGACAAATTGGCGTCCGTTCAAGTGCACAGTAAACAGCAAATAATGATGTCTTCCTGGGTTCCCTTTAAACAAGGTCAGCTGACCTCGTTGCATCACCGGGATTCCCCTTGCGATTTGGAGGCAAGACTATAATGCGGAACCAAAACACCAAACCTTTTTGTTTTTTTTTTGCTTCATATTGTTTGTGTGTCCAAAGTGTATAAGACTCACTTTGTCAGACTTACGAACTAATCTGACTTACGAACGAGGACTTACTGTACTAGATTAACATGCATTGCCATGTGTAGCTCTGACACCATAACATTTTTCTTTACTTGTGTTTACTCCATTAATTCAGGGTATGGATTATCTGGGCTCTCGGAATTACATCCACCGAGACCTGGCTGCTCGGAACGTCCTGGTGGAGAACGAGAGCACGGTGAAGATTGGAGACTTTGGCCTGACTAAAAGCATTAAAGACAACGAGGGCTACTATACAGTGAAGGATGACCTGGACAGTCCAGTATTTTGGTGAGCCATTCTGAACATACAGAAATATCGTGCAGCATAAAGTCATTTATTGCCATATGTGCACACATAAAGGATGTGCAAAGGTTATTTAAATACTAACATCATTGTTTGGGTAGGTACTGTATTATTCCGTGTCCACATGAAGTCAGTAAAAATATAAGCCATGCTTGGGGATATTTTGATCCAGAGAGCAGCAGAGCATTGTGGTGTGCAAGCCTGAGGTCTACAGCAGGACCGAAGTCTCAAAGGCAGGGGGTTTAAACTTTCATGAGCAGGAGTAGTAAAAAGAGAAAAACACTAAACACGTCTTTCACAGAGTTTACATTTTAATAGAAATCACAGTGGATGCTGCTTTACAGGAGATACATATGTAGGGGAAAAAATTGCATGATTCCACCACAACAAATATGATATTTTCCCTCTTTAGCAATAAACAAAATATTTCTGTTTGTCTAATGATGTCCAAGCACCTGCCCCTTTGCACTTTCATGTTCAAAACGCTCTTTTGTCAAGGCATTTTTTAAAATGAAATAATAAAATAATAATAATAATAATAATTTAGCTCTAAATAACTTACCTGGCTCAGTCAGTTCACGTCACATGATGGCTTTTAACCTTTTTTCGTGATGTGCCCTGGGTAATGGAGTTATACTTGCCTGGACGCCGCAGGCAGACGCACAGTGGGGGAAATTTCTCGTAATAGTTCTCTGAGAAATACTAATCAGGAGCTTTAGCTGCCGGTAAGTGGGGTTTGCAGGGGTATTATGTAGGCATTGTGCGTCACATTTGTGCAGCTCTGGAAAAGTACAAGTGGGTTTTAAAGGCTCGCGTTCTTCCTGTAAGTCTCAGTAACACTCTTGTGTCACAGCCAAAAGTATTTATGGTCATTAATAGTTCAAGTATAAAGTTGCCCAGTTTTAACTGTGTGTATATTTTGTAGTTTGTTGCAGTAAACATGATGATTTTACTGTAATTTATTCATAAAAGAAATGATTGATCTCATGAATAGAGAGGGAGAGAAGATTAGAAATAAAACGCAGCAGTGTGAAGCCAGTGGCCAGATGGATTAGAAAGTTCAAGTTCAGTTTATTTGTATAGCACATTTACAACAGCGGTCAGGCTGATCAAAGTGCTTCACATACTCATAAAACACACCCTAAAACAAAAAACACAAAAGTAGCACAACCTGTTTAACACTGCTATATAACGAAATTAATATACTAAGGAAAAAAGATGGGTTTTGAGCAAGGATTTAAAAGAGGATAGAGAAGGTGCCAATCTGATC
>JAOTQY010000015.1:18883563-18897398 GCA_026413445.1 Dolichallabes microphthalmus
CCCTATATATATATGAGCAGTTTAATGCTTCTGTGTATATTTAAATACATTGAAATATAAATCTCAAGTACACACTTGAGTAAGTATATTGGATGAACAGTCATTAACAGATCATTAACAGCCAGATTCCGCTGCCCAGATGATTATGTTGCACATTGTATGCTCAGTAGTTAATCTGAGAATAAACGTGACAGCCGGAGGCCAGAGTGGAAGATGATTGACTATTTGAGAAACTGAGAAGGCTTTTTGTTCCTATTCTCTCTTCAGGTCAAGGGCATCAGACCCAGACAGTGGCCTCTTTTATCCAGAGGTCAAACACAGAGCGACATATAACAACAGTTCACATGGCCTGACAACCGAGGGTTTGTCTTGTTCCTGGGTGGGTGTGTACGTGTGTGGGTGGAGGTGTACCTGCTTACTTATCCCGTTTCTCCTTTCAGCTTTTCATCTCGACACAAAGCCTAGTCAGTCGTCACACTCCCTTTGATTGTCCATGTCTCTCTTATGAATCTCGGATCGCTGTGTAACCCGGGTTGCAACATAGTTAGATTTCGATTTCTGCTGGTGACAGAAACAGCAAAGATTAATGGTTTTTTTGTTATTACAAGCAACCAGATTTATGGATTAAAAGATTTCAAGATGAATCTGCTATTGTATACTCTCAGACACTCCACACATCATACCACAATATATAGCCTGTAATAGTAGAGTTCATGCAGTGAAGGCTGATTAAGGTTCTGTGTTAAGAGAAGGAATGCCACAGAGCTGATGTTGGGCCCCTTTAACTGCCTTTACACATGCTTTGGATTTTGCCTGACTTCTTAGATTAACTAATACAGGGAAAAGAATTTTTTTTTTTGTCACATTAAGTCTTCTTTTTGCATTGTAGATGAAAAACACTGTGATCAAGGCAGTCATATATGATATGTCTCTAAAAAAACAAAAAAACCTATAAGGCTCAAGAACATATAATGATAATTCAATGTAGACTTTTAATATAAATAATGACCTTTAACACTTCGATTTATATTAGTTGAGTAACCGTTTTATAAACAGTCTAACAGTAACAATAAAAAAAAAAAAAACTCCAGTCATTCTATTTATAGAATCTATATTTATAAAAAGGGCAAACTAATGTACGGAAATCTCCAAAGCAGTGACGTAGAGAAACTTTATAAAGGAACTTTCCAAAGCAGTGACACTTGAGAATACTGGTTTAAATGTTACATAGACGTCTCACAGACGTTTCACAATATCATATGTATATTTTGACACCGTGTTATTGGTGTCTATTATGCTTAAATTATGAGATGAGTCTCTGATTTAGCTGTTACCACCTTGTGACATCCATCCATCCATCCATCCATCCATCAGTAAAACACTTAATCATACACGACAGGTTACTGCTGTTATAGAATGAAAATCAGTTTTGAGAATTTGTCAGCACTGGGTTTTAATGCAAGTGTCATTTTAAATGACCTTGTTTTTACCTGTATTCCGCTCGGTCGACCTCTTGCCGGGAGCAGCCAAAAGAAAGTGTGTTTATAGCCTCTCACATGAACTGAGAATCCTACAGTAAGGCTACAGGACCCCAAGTCTTAGGAGTTCATGACTCCCTTCGCAGCTTGAGCGTCTCCCCAAAGTAAACTGCTGTTGTCAGTGCAGAGCTCTCAGGTTGGATTTAAACTACCCAAATTATAGAGAAAAAGGAACACACAAAAAGCAAAATAAATACATGAAGAAATAAACAATATAAGTCTGGCATATTAACCGTCTACATATTTGTGACATTTCAGACATGTGGCCAATTGATCGAGTGGTGCAGAATGTAGAAGGCCTTGTATACATCAATTCTGAATAAGCAAAATAAAAATAATAAGGGGCATGGAGACTGAAAGGCAGGGAGCAAAAAACAAGGAGTGTCATGCGGAACATGAAAGGCACAAATCATGTCAGTGGGTGATTAAGAGTCAGTCAGTCAGCAAGCGGCATCTGCTTTCTCTTGCACCAATTACCCATCTCCCTCTCGGAGCCACAGCCTTTCATGGGATTTGGGAGCTACACATCTCTCTCTCTCTCTCTCTCGCTCCTCATCCTCATCCTCATGACTACTTGTCAGCGATATCTATATATAACACCTTATCAGACTAAATCTATATCTTATTAAATAAAATACACTAACTCATCATTTATGTATTTATAAAGCTTCATTTATACTGTATTTCACCTGGAAGTGTGTTTCAGCATCAAAGGAATTTGGATATCACTTACAGTACTATATACTGTAAAGAGTCCTCTGTAGGAATGCCAGACAGATCCACATGCACCCACTTATTCACACACTCAGCTATTTACTTTCTCACTCAGCCATTGTCTATATCGCTTTATCTTATACACAGGGTCTTATATACTGGAGCCTATCCCAGGAGGGCTGTGATAAGTCCACTTAGGGCACTAGGGCACGCGGCGGGGTACACACTGGATGATGGACACGCTCACTAATACTGTACACTACGGGAAATTCGGGAACGCTACTTAGCCTAACGTGCATGTCTTTGGACTGGATTACATAGAGGAAACTCTTGGAATATTCCAGCAATCGATCTAATTATTTTAGAAATGTAACCTTTTAACCATGAATTGAAATAGTTAAATGAATCCATGAAAATTGGATTCACTCCATGTTTAATGCACAGGAGCAGCATGCCTAGTGTTCACAACAGGATTCCCAGGTGATGCTGTAACCTCTCGCAGCCGGAGGTCTTGAGAGAGCTGATTGGCCGAGCTCCCTCAGAGACCTCAGGCAAGCGGAAGGAGCGGATAGCGCTGTCCTCGGAGCGTGTTACTCCGCCTCTAATGGTGACTGAGCGAGCAGGTCGAGAAGATGCGGTCGGCTGGCGTCACGTGGTTCGGGGGAAACACGTGATAGTCCTCGGCCCTCCCGACTGAGTGGTAGTAGTAGCTTAATGTGGAGCCCCCTAGTGAAGGTGGAGGATTTGGACACGACTAAATTAGGGAAAAAATCAGGGAACAAAACCATCACAATTTAATCAAGTATTAAATTACAGATTTTTATTTCAAATGTAATTAATTTCATATTAAATCTGAATGTTTGTTAAAGCGCTGTTCTCACATGGCAAGAAATAAAAATAAACAAATTCCTTCAAATATTAAAGTTTTGAGCTGAATTCACAGAAATCCTGAAACATTCCTGAACTCCGAAGCCTTAATGCACATTAATATACAAATAAAATAAGGATCTGTCTCATTTATCTCTAGACAATTCTGCATTTCACACAGAGTTGGGAAGCAGGGTCTCATTAAAATGTACATGAATAAATAACACACTCATGGCCTTACCAAGCCTCGCAGGTTTCAGTGTAATTACATTAAAGGTCCCACATGTGTGAAAAAGCCGTCAGATAATGCTTTGTCCCCCCAGACATCTTAACTCCTTTTATTCCACTTCACTTTTGAACATGCAATTTCATTGTCTATGTAAATGAGCTACGTCTCAGCCACGCCCATCAAGAGTATAGTAACAAGACAGGGGATGGAGTATAGTCTTATATGAGGTCACATTAGGGGAAAAAATATAACTAGCATGTTTAAGCCAATACAAATATGGAAAAAAGAAAGAATACTTTTTCTCACATTGTTGTTTATATACGCACACTGGATACCCATATAAATATCTAAAAATGACTACAAAGTGAATTTTGCATATTCTTGTTACACACACACACACGAACACCTGCGATATGACGGATCGGGTCGGTTTCCTCACTCCACATTCCAGGCTGACTGGTCATTTCTGCGGCTGTTTCAGATAAGCAGTGCTGGAAACCGGAGAGCAGAACTGATCAAAAACATTCCCAACATCAAACTCCTTTCGATCCCTGAGCCAGTTTATATGTGTGTGTGTGCGCGCATTTAATCATTTTTCCATATGCAAAACATTACTCTTCTATTGCCTTGGCAAACACGCAGGACTCATGTTCTTCTCTTTAAAGAAGAATTTAAAGAGAGTAAAGGACCTTTTTTCCATAAAGGTCTTTTGTTTATTGAGAAACAAGAACAAGCTTTTCTAGGTACCTTTGAAGAGTGAGTTAATGAAAAGCACTATCATATA
Organism: Dolichallabes microphthalmus; assembly: GCA_026413445.1. NCBI lineage: Eukaryota > Metazoa > Chordata > Actinopteri > Siluriformes > Clariidae > Dolichallabes > Dolichallabes microphthalmus. The sequence continues at coordinate 18,887,696 of JAOTQY010000015.1, forward strand.
AACCCAGGGGTAGCTGAGTTAAAGCGTTGGACTATTGATCAGAAGGTCTCAAGTTCAAACCCCAGCACCACCAAGTTGCCGCTGTTGGGCCCCTGAGCAAGGCCCTTACCCTGGATAAGGTCATCTGCCAAATGCCATAAATGTAAATATAAACTATACTCGGCAGCACACATACAGATGTGCAAAGGGTAGGTCATAAATACAAGTAGCCAGGAAGCTCAGTAAGTCCTACTGTAACAACTCTTTTACTTAAAAGACTGGGCAAAGGTCTTGGGCCCATACAAAACTATGGCATAAAGCAAAAGATGATTTTGAAAACATTTCTGCATTTAAAAAAAACATCTATAGTATAAAGATCAATAAAGAGTAATTAAATAAACAGTCAATATTTGGAGTGAAAACTTTGCTTAAAATCAGGAGTTTTAGACACAGATTTGTGCAGTTTTATAAGAAAACAGCTGTTAGGTTTTACTGAGCTTGCTGGAGAATTTGAGTTCTTCTGGTAACTTTGTCGCTTCTTTCTATTTTTATGTAAATCCCAGGAGCGTACATCAGGTTTTTTGTTTCCATCTGAAAGCTGGTCTGTCTTGTACTATATATTTTTTCTTCACGGCCTGCATACATTCTCCTGTAATGTTATTTATTTATTCATTTTTTAAGTTATATATGGAAATACTGAAGGATTTTGTGCAACACAAATCAGAAAGAGTTGGGACAGTTTGGAAAACGCAAAAAAAAAAACAACAACAACAAAGTAGTGATTTCTAAATGTACTTTGACTTGTATTTCATTGCAGACAATACTACAGCAATCCAACTTCTTTTGCAATTATCTTTTGAGGCTTTCCCTCCTTATCATGTCAGTGATGTTTTTGTCAGGTCAGCAGTCTTTCCCATGATTGTGCTTCCTACTGAACCAGACTGAGAGACCATTTAAAGGCTCAGGAACTCTTTGCATGTGTTATGGCTTAATTTGCTGATTAGAGTGGAATATTGAAGGTTTTCACAATATTCTAATTTTCTGAGATTGTGGATTTGGGGTTTTCATGAGCTGTAAGCCATAATCTTCTCAATTATGACAGATCCTGGCCTGAACTATCTTGCTTTGCATCTAATGTGTCTATCTTATATATTAGTTTCACCTTTTAAGTTGAATTACTGAAATTAATGAACTTTTGCACGGTATTCTAATTTTTCAAGTTTCACCTGTATATATATATATTTACATACTATATATATAATTTATTTAAATTTTTGATGATTATGGCTCATAGATAATGAAAACCCAAAATTCAGTATCTCAGAAAAGTTTAACATTGCTAATATTCAGCTAATTCACTTAAAACACCTGGAAAGTTTTCCTGAGCCTTTAAATGCTCTCTTAGTCCGGTTCACTCTGCACATGCAGGGTTAGACACAAAAAGTCATTGCTAAAGAAGCTGGCTGTTCTGTATGTAAGCACATTAATGTAAAGTTAAATGGAAGGAATAAATGTGGTAGAAAAAGGTGCACAAGCAGTAGGGATAACCGCAGCCTTAACAGGATTGTGAAGCAAAGCTTATTCAAGAATTTGTGGGAGATTCACAAGGAGTGGACAGAAGCTAGAGTCAGTGCTTCAAGAGCCACCACACATAGACGTATCCAAGACATGGGCTACAACTGTCGCATTCCTTGTGTCAAGCCACTCTTAAACCAGAGACAACCATCAGAGACATCTTATCTGGGCTAAGGACAAAAAGGACTGCGCTGTTGCTCAGTGAGCCAAAGTCCTCTTTTCAGATGAAAGTAAATTTTGTATTTCATTTGGAAATCAAGAGTCTGGAGAGACACAGAATCCAAGTTGCTTGAGGTCCACTGTAAAGTTTGCACAGTCTGTGGTGGTTTGGGGAGCCATGTCCTCTGGTGGTCTACCAGGAGGTTATAGAGAACTCAATGCTTCCCTCTACTGACCAGCTTTATAGAGATGTAGATTTCATTTTCCAGCAGGATTTGGCACCTGCCAACACAGCCAAAAGTACTAATACCTGTGTGTGTAAGGACCATGGTGTCCCTGTACTTGATTGGCCAGCAAACACTCCCGACCTAAACCCCATAGAGAATCTATGGGATATTGTAAAGAGGAAGATGTCAGACACCAGACCGAACAACACAGAAGAGCTGAAGGACGCCATCAGAGCAACCGGAGCATGGGCATAGCATTGTCAGAGTGCCACAGACTGATCGCCTCCATGCCACGCCGCATTGCTGCAGTAATTCATGCAATGGGATCCCCGACCAAGTATTTAGTGCAGCACATGTTCATTCTTTTCAGTAGTCCAACATTTCTGTTTTAAAAATATATTTTTATTGGACTTAAGTAATATAAAAATTTTCTGAAATACTGAATTTTGGGTTTTCATTAGCTGAAAGCCATAATTATCAAATTAAAAGAAACATGTGAATAATATCAGTGTGTGCGCAATGAATCTGTGAGTTTCACTTTTTGAATTGTTGCGAACATAAACTGGAATTATGAAGTCTCTATGCCTTTTTTCAGATTCGTAGGTTTATTTCTCACTTCCCAAACATACCAGCATTTGGACATGTCACATGTCATCTAGATGAGAGTGTGTGCCCTGGATGGGATAAATGAATGAATAAATGAATGAATGAATTAATACATATTTATTGCAGTCTATTTGAATAGTATACACTTTCACCCTTCTGCCATATTTAGTTTTTATTTACTATGTTTCAATAATGATATGAGATATACAATAAATAATTTGCATAAAATGAACAATTTCTGTTTTAACTATTAGGGTTTATATTACAACATAATATAAGAAACGACCACAGCGAGTAAGCGTAGCTCAGAAACATCTGCTTTGCAGCCCCAGCTGGATCTTTACTGCATTTTGTACTGTTTTACCGTACTTGACCACAAGAGGCCGCTAAAGAGAAACTTTTTAACTTAAGTAATCTTTCACGGTTAGGATTGTCACTTACATTGATCTTTGTCACCCTCTTGTGGTAAAACATCGTTATGACAGCAATTCTTTGCAATAAGCCATATGATCATCACAGCTCCATTTGTAATGCTTTCTATACAAAATGAAAATTTTTACCTACTCGCACCTCTGAATAAATTAATCTCTAAAGAGACAATTTCTTGCTAGTTTTGAAAAGAACATTTAAAAATGAAATCAGGTTTGTAACATTATATGTTTCATATAGTGAATAAGAAAATTATTTGTATGATTTATTCTCAAGGCCAAAATAATCAATAAACAACCTCAACATGACAAAAGAAATTTGTTTAATAGCAATTTTGCCATACAAACTATTTGTGCAAAAAATCTTTTCTCACAATGACAAAAAAGAAAATCAAGGCCACATAAGTTGGCATATAAAGAGTGTAAACGTTTAGCATGTATTTAATGGGTCCTTAATCGAGCCCCTTTATGGAGAGCCAAAAAAAAAAAGAAAAAAAGATAAAGATTCACAGTCATGAGTATTAAGTGGTTTTTTGACTTTCCCTACAAGCGAATATGGTTGCAAATCAAACAGCTGTATAAATCTCCGCTCTTCCCGGAAGCAAACATTTGAAGACATGAAGGAAGATCCGAAACGCAATTTGTTCGAATGTTACAAACTCATGAGCTCATATCATAATGAGTCTCAATATGGTTAGAGGTACACAAATACTGCAATATTGTTAATACAAAAACGTTGTACAAAAATAAACCATTAATTCAAACACAAACTAGTAATTCAAATATCAGTTATTACATGCATAGCAAGGCGATGTTCGTTCATAATATGCCATAACATGTTATGACACAGACAAAAAGGCATTTCTGGAGAAGATTGTTCTAGCTTTGTATGTGTAAGCAGTATTAGCTTTACCCTGAATGAAAGCCTGAACCCATGGTGCACATCTGCATTTGATAGTTGCATAGCAACTAACTAAAATAAACATAAAAGTGATAGTGACTAGACATTGCAGCTAATCCCTGTGAGGGTTAGATGAAGCTCCTAGTCCAGCCTAGACAAGTCGATACACAAAGAGAATGTGATAATACTAGCTGGCAGAAACAGGATTTGTCAATAATATGAGGGAAGAAGAAGAAGAAAAAAAAGGACAATGCACTCACTTCATTTATGCAGTAAGAAAACTCTTAGCCCTTGTAAACCCTGTGCATATACTCAATAGCCAACTTTCATTAGACAGATTCATTACGATGGAGTTGAATTTTGCTTATACAGTGGACCTGATGAATTCTGACATCTGATCAAAATTCTCTAACAAACCAAATTATTGCTTTAAGTTAATACATGCTTTCTATTTAGCCTAAATTTCTACAGTTTAATTAACATTAAGAAAGTGAAAATTGAGAAGCTAGTGAGAGAATGGTTTAAAAGCTATTCGACCTTAAAACAAGGCACTAATTTGTTTCATGAACGATAAACGAACATAATATTAAATGTATCTATAAACAAGTGTCATTCTTTAAGAGAATAATACATTCTAATAGCTGAACAAGTTCACTAGTCGTATCACTCAAATATGACATTTTGTAGACGTCCTCAATAATACACTATAATAATTGATGAACATCTGTATAGATGAACATCTGTATAGATGCAATTTGGTTATCCACGGACATTTATCCATACAGCTAAAAGTACAAAGCACGAATAGGACGTTTAGATAAGATAGGTAGGTAGATAGTCGAATTTGACAATCAAGTATAATTAGATGGAGCGATAGACATGATCAGACGGCCAATTGTACAGAGACAGCACAACTAAACAAATAGACAGCTCAGCTGAACAGTGACGAAGATAGTCAGACTTAGGAGACCAGGACTCTACCGAGCCGCCATTAAGCAAGATCCTTAACCTTCATCTGCAAGCTGCTTTGGATAAAAGGTTCCGCCAAATAATTTAATGTAACTGTAAATGGAATGTAAATGCAGAGGCAAAAATGCCATGATTACAGTCAGTATTATTCAGTGAGTGGTAGTTTGTTCGTCTTACCTACAAGGGGCGTTCAATTCAAACCGGTACTTGTGAATGGAGGCATAAAACTTATGGATGCACAGTGATGAGACTCTTAGCTACAGTTTTAAAGAAGGCCGTACAGTACATCCATGAATAACAATCAATCTGCGAGTGGAACGTCTGATCCTTGAAAATCAACAGATAATTTATCAAAAACGTGCAGAGATGATGCATCTGCCTATGAGAACTGGACACATGATCATTCTAACTCCAAGCCATTTTCACATGCTTGGGTCATTCAAGGAGTTCCTGGGAGGCCAGCATTTCCGACGTGAAGCAGACATTCCGATCAGACGTCTGGGCTCCAGCGTATTGAGAGAACTTTTACCTTGATGGTATCCAAGCACTAGTGAAAGGCTGGGATAAGTGCATTAGAGTGGCAGGAGGTTATATAAAGAAATGAAGGTAGTTTTTACTCTTATAACTGTGTTTTGTTATTCTGCACAATCCCGGTACGGTTTGAACATCCCACATGTTTTTTAATATTAAGTATTTTAATATTGATCATTCAGGAAACGTGAAGCAAATTTTGGTCAGAAAACTGCATTTTCCTATCAAACATAATATAAATGCAAGTAAAAGGTAAAATTTGCAGCCACTGTTGTTTATAAACGGAAGCAAAATCAACAGAAAAGACAAGGATTTCATGCCATCTGACACAGCTACAGGTATGTCTGTTAAGACTTGCCGAAGATTGGTTGATTAGAACAGATCAGGTAAGAGAGACGACAATGAATGTAATATTTTTGTGGGAATTTTGACCCTATGGTATGCAAACGTTTATGACCAGGAACAGTGCAATAAGCTTTAAGAGAGGATTTAAAACGATAATTTGGTAATAATTATATCTACCTGAAGAGGAAATGATCATAGGGCATCAACTGATTTCTCAAAGCAGTTTCAATTGAAATAGTTAAAATGTGGACTTGAGCTCAGCCACAGTTATTTCTAAATGACATTAAAGCAGATATCAGGGAAAAAGGCACAATTTTTTTGGGGGCTGTGAACAAGATGAGGATTTCTGTACAGCAAGCTCAATGCAGCTGGAAAAAGAGTAAGAGTAAGAGAGTAAAAGGGTCCCAAAATCTTCTTCAGGTATCATACTGATATCATCAGTACAATGAGATGAGGAGGCATTCCTTTATTCGTTTTTTGTATTTTTCATATAAAAAAACATAGAATATAATTCTTTTACATTCCATTCCGGCTAGTTGGTATTTACATAGTGAAGGAAAACATTTTAAAATATCAATAATTATAATCATTTACAAGAAAAGGCAAGGTGTATTCACAAGTCAGCGGTAATGATCGATTCGCTGTACATGATTCTGTTGGCGTCGGCTAAAAGCGCCGCCTGAGCCGGGTCCATGGGAAGTCCCTTCTGTGCCATGTGTCCGAACATGGACACCGTGCCGCCCTGCATGGTGGCCACAGGAGCTAGAGTGACGCAGTGTGAAAGCAGTGGCGTGTTTGCATCATGGTTCGAGCCTGTGGAGGGCACGCTAGTAACGTGGCCAGTGCTGGTGGAACCACTGGCGCTGCTGGGGGAGCGACTCTTAGGAGGAGGACAGTGCTGCACCACTCGTGGGGGTGCCTGAGCTGAGGCAAAATGGGCAGCTGGGAATGCAGTATATCCTGGAGGGATGGCGTATCCATTCACAGGGATGAAGCGTTGGTTCTGCGGCATTGCTGCTGCCACAAAACCTGCAATTTGACCTGCTGGTATCCCCTGAGGAGCTCCATAGATGTATCCGGCATAGCGTGAGCTGCTGAGGTTGCTGACAGGGCTGGCACTGAGCGAGGTCGTCTGGGTAGTGGCGTTGCCTCCAGACGGTGTGCTGGAGCTGGCGTGGGATGACAAGCCCTCCCAGGCACGCAGTCTAGCATGGATATCCTTAAACCTGGGTCTCCGCGCTGGTCCTTCCTGCCAGCACTCGTTCATCAGTGTGTAGACGCGAGGCGGGCAGTCGTCTGGGCAAGGCAGCAGCTGCCTCTTGCGCACCATATCGATCACTTCCTGATTGCTGAAGCCGTAGTAGGGTTGAAGGCCGAAGCTGAAGATCTCCCAGAGGATGACCCCGAAAGCCCAGATGTCTGAATCTGTGGTGAACTTTCCATATGCGATGGCTTCTGGAGGCATCCAGCGGATAGGAAGCAGCATTTTAGGCTGCACACGATAGTAATCAGAAGCGTAGATCTCCCTCGAGAGTCCCAGGTCTGAAATTTTAACATGCAGTTGTTCTCCTACGAGTATGTTCCTCGCTGCAAGATCTTTGTGGACGAAAAAGTGGCTGGCCAGGTACTCCATTCCACCTGCTATCTGCATCGCGACATGAAGGAAGTCTCCATGGTCCAGGCTGGATTTAACCGTGCCGTCTTCATCACTGCTGCAGCCGACGTCAGAATGAGGCGAGCGCATGACCAGGAACTCGTGGAGATCTCCGAGAGGCAGGAACTCGAAGAGCATGCACACAGGCTGCTCCTGGGTCACCACGCCCAGGAGACACACGACGTTGGGATGGTGAAGCTCAGCCAGGACAGAACACTCCTGCTGGAATTCGTTCCATTGCTGTGGGCTGGAGAAGTCCTTTAAGGTCTTGATGGCCACAAGCTGAGCATGCTCCATACCTGGCAGGTACAGGTGACCTTTGTAGATTTTACTAAAGGTGCACTCACCCAGCTCCTCCATGAAACGTACAGCTGATAGAGGCAGCTCTTTGGCTTTGGTCTAGGGGAGAGAAGAGATTTTCGTCAAAATAAACATACAACGTCTAAAAGGCTTCAAAAGATTGGCTGCTACACTTTATATAGCTACAGTAAATAATAGTTTTGTATTATTGGTTTCCTTAATGATTAAGATGGCCAATGGTTAAGGAAGCAAAATGGCATCAAAAATGGCCATGATGCAAGATTGATATGAAACGAGTTTCAAAGTTTAAACATTCTCAGCATGATTGTGCTTTCATGTTCATGTGTAATTACAGAAACAAATCAATTGTGTATCTTGTCCAGCATATCTTGATTTTTATGAGTTGTTTTCTACTAAATGAGCCATCAGTCAAATTATAGACCGCTTTTCCCCTTAAATCCTAAATTTGGTGTTCAAGTCAAATGGAGCCTGTACCGTGTAAGTGGTGTTTGTGAGTGATGGTGTGTACAGTTCCCATTAGAGAGATCTGTCTCCTCTGTAAGTTGGCAACAAGTTATCTGTCAATTTTCAAGGATCAAGTGTTCCACCCGCCAAATATTTATGGCGCGTCTGCAGTGGGCTCTGAGCCACCTCGGCTAGAATCGTCCTTCACAGATACATGGGATCTTTAACACGTTTGCGCCATTCAGATATTTTATTGCTGCTAAGAGTCTCATCACCGTACTATGCTTGAACTCTTTCGCAAATGTCAATCGGTTTTCTTCATTCATTAGAAACGTCACAATTCCTGGTTTGGCTTGAACGCCCATCGATAATTTAACACTGTAATAAAAATATATCAAAAGGTCTTCATTTTTCTGAAAAAACAAACAAAAACAAAACACCCCAAAAACTTAAATGCTCCTCCTGGGATCACCCCGTTTTCAAAGTTCTAAAGTGTGAAAGCTTTGAAAAGAATTGAGTTCTCTTTGCTTTGATGCCTCTCTCAGAAGCTGGATGAGTTTAACCTCTGACTGGGACGATGACCTTTGACCAGCTGTGCACCCTGACCTTTAACAGAGACTAAAGACAGTGCTAAACAGCTCCGAACAGATACCCCACATCAAAGGGTTTTATCTACAAGCATTAGGTTATAGCTGCTGTAAACAGCCTGTTGACAGATTTAGATACATTTATGCTCGTTTTTGTCACTGTTCAATAATGAATGATCAGTTCTGCAACAAGTTAAATCTGTTTTAAATACCGAGTGTGATTTACTGCAATATTCTTCCACACCTTTAACCAAGATCCACTTCTGTATTACAAATATAATATAAAATGTTAACCGAAGCTACAATATACATATACTGTACAGTAATCATATATACATTCATGCATTTGAATGCTGTATACTTTTATAGCCATCGTTGCTCAGAAGGTGTTCATCATTTTTTTTGTAACAGCTCATCTGACGATACAGCCAGACACAAAACTAATCACTGAATGATATTAACGTGCTTATTCTAATATGGTATAATTTCTATAGTAACCGCTCATTTACAGAAAGGATGCGCCACTTGATTTGGTCTAATTAAAAAGTACAATCCATATAAATGAAATGTCTGTGCATTGGTCAGAACTCACTCTTTCCATGATATATCTTTATGTTTCACACGTTCAAAGGCCTGAAACGGGCCTCAGAAATAGTTTTGTCTGTATGTCTGTCCAGCCAGATTTTGTCAAAGCATCATGCAAAACTGGCTGGACAGAATTTAATGAAACTTTTGCAGCACTTAGATGTCTGCCTGAAGTTTAACGTGCACCATAATTGAAATCAAAATAAAAGCTGGATAAAAGCAATGGAATAAACAGTTATGTGTCGGATTTAATATTCGACTTTAAAATAAGTTACTAATGCGCTACTTGCTCAATTTAAACAAACACCTGCACCTCCTTCTTCTTCTTTGTCTTTCGGCTGTTCCCTTTCAGGGGTCGCCACAGCGAATCATCTGCCTCCATCTAACCCTAT